>PELC01000017.1:0-385512 GCA_005212705.1 Curvularia lunata
AGCGACATTGGATTTGCCTAGCCAAGACTAAGACCTTGCCGATTTCAAGAGAAGCAATCCTGGTTACAGTAACATTGTCATTGATTCAGTGATCTTTTCAAGGACAAGCAAAATGCTATTGCCATTCCTTGTTCAGACACACGGTATCATTTGTAGTTCTACTGGGTGGATATCACAAAACCTCATCGTCATGACAACAATGTATTTCATCCTTTTTCTCTGCTTGCCAGTACCTTATTGATGTGTCATCTCAATCGCCCCTAATAATTTTTGCCACAAACTTGAGTTCCCACTCTTTTGGGTCTTCCCCTATGAAACGCGCGTTTGTTCGCTCATCCAGCATCTGCGTCGTCACAGCAATACCATTGTACCATTCTTGGACTCTCTCATCAGCATCCTCGTTCCACACCGTTAGCGCTCCATCAAGACCCACCGAGGTGACCTTTGGAGGGACACCGCGCATTTTGAGCAGCATGTTGAGGATGTCGCTGAACTTTTCACCTTGCTGCGAGAATGTCGACGGTGATTTATCTAGTGGCCATCGGGGATTGCGGGGAGGCTGATTCTGAACGTCTTGGGTCGGAGCGGGAGGAGAAGACGACGTAGTAGCGGCGGGTTCAAGAGCAGACGCAAGGTCGGTATGAACAGAGGATGACTGCTTCGAAGCGTCTTCACCATTGCTGCCTTCTCCTGATGCAGTTGCAGACGGCACCTCCCAAGAACGGAAGAGCCAGCACATTCGCTCTACACAGGCGAGAAGTATGACAGCGACAAGGAAAGTCTCAAAAGGATTGGCTTGCTGTCGCTGCAGCAATCTGCGCTCGAGGTCATTCATGACGATGCGCGCAAGGCATGCGGCACGCTTCTCTGTTGCACCCATGAGCTGCATGGTAATGAGATTGTGGGAGGAGGCATGCTCGAGAGGCGTGATGGGCGTGCGAACCGCGTCCCCGACGTCCGCAGTAGACATGGTTGATGGCGCAAGGGTAGGTGCGAGAGATGGATTAGAGAACAGGTGCCATTCGAAGTTGCGGGATGTCAGTATGCGAGTCAAATTCCATAGCTCCAGTGACTTGGTTATAAGCCCGTCTGGACTCAATGACGCTATGCCTTTCGCACTTTGAACTGTAATTTTCATGAAATGTGATTCCTCGGTGTCGGAAAATTGGCTTGCCATCTTTTTGACATAGTGGTCAACTTTTCCACTGACATCGTCATCGCTGTCTATCAACTCTAGGTCCGGTGAGGTCAGCCCTGAGAAAATGGCCGGGTCAATTTCTGCGTTTTGAACTGGTGAGATTTGTTGACATTTCAGCGGGGTAAAGGTGGCGAAAGTACCAGAGGAGGGGAAGTGACTGGCTTCTATGCGACCTGGTGTCTGATCAAGCCGTATCTGGCCCTTCGCTTGATTAGTGGCATGGAATGCGAGGACGCTGTGTAAGCCCGCAGTATAGAGACCAAACTCTTCTGCTATCCGGGTTCGAATACAGGGCTGCTTCCACAGACGTGCACTCTCCACATTTTGACAAGTGTTGCATGGGTTCTCTCCCGAACAAGGCTTTTTGAGCATGCGACACCGGATGCACGCGCCCCGTTTCCGCACTTCTTGCACTTCCTTGCGCCTAGAGTCGGTAAATCGCCCTCTGACCTTGGGCTTTGCTGGTTTCTGGTTCATACTAAAGTCCGTGGTGAAATGCGTTTGATTACCCGCGTTCATAGCAAGCGGCCTAGGATGACCCATGGCTTTGTTGTGGTTATCTCCCATCTGCATATGTTCTTTGCTATGGTCCTGCAACATTGGATCCAGCGAGTTGGGCTGTATGTTTGGCCAATGCCCGCGCCCTTGAGGGTGGAAGAATTTCCCATCTGCCATGTGCTGTAGATCGTGCCCAGAAAGGTTCATCTCTGAAGCCATTGCCAAGGCGCTCGACAGTGGCATCAAATCGTTAGCCGCAGACGCTGCCATGACGAGAGAAGGAACCATGTGCGACATAGACGAGGAGTTTGTGAGAGGCATGTGACCCATGTTGGGAGAGTTTGTCGGTGAGTGGTGTAGCGAGTTGTTGAACTGGTACATGGACGGCATCGCAGGCGGGTTTGACATATCCATACCCTGAGAGAGAGTACCCAAATCAGAGCTATCCGGCCTATCATCTTGTATCAGAAACTCATCCAACAACCCCGCATGACTCGTATTGTTATGGCTGTGTTGCGTTTGCGAAGGCTGCTTCTCTGCCATGCGCTTTCCAGACAGGTCCAAGTGTTGTCGTGAGACCTCGGCTAGCGTCTCGAGAGCGGAGAGCTGTTTCGAAGGCACGAAGGGGAGGTTCATCTTCTGCCCATGCTGCATTTGGCTCGGTCCCGGTGCATTCGTATTGGCTGTTTGCGTCATGTTGTCGGGGAGGGGAAGCTCGTGCATTTGCAGCAGCGCCCGCTGCCGGTCCTGAAGAGGTAGCGCAGGACATTTCTTGACTAGATGGTTCGTGAGACTGTCTATGCGACCTTTAGGGAACTTGGGCCTGTTAGCTTTTCTCTTCACTTTTACCCACAGATCTTTTGTCGCGGGGGTACGTACCTTTTCGCCGCACGACTTGCACGTATGCTGGTAGCGATTGCTGGCATCTTCAAGCTTAGGGCCGCGCTCGAAGTATTCGAGGATCAGCTGGTTGGGTCGGCGGCCCATGATCAGCCCAAAGGTTGAGCCCTTCGACCCTGCAGTGGGTTGTGGGAATGTTTTTGCCGGACTTATTGCGCGGTGAGGACCTGGGTAACTTTGGCGGTGTAAGTTCGGAGGATCTGATTGGCTGGCCACCACTCAAGTACACCTACGTTCAGGTTGCTACTATTTGCACTTAAGAGAGCTAGAAATCAGTTGTCATGCGTTTTTCTTCAAGTCATGTGTATAGTTTTCTTCGCGCCTTCTCTCCGGCGTGTGTAAGCATGGGTTCATGCGCCAGCTCGTGACTTAGTACTAGAAGCCCACTCACCGTGAGAAATTAACGGGAATGTTCTGCGTCAATTTATCCATGTTTTAGCAGTATGTCCAATCTATTTATCGGGAGAAAAGCAACCAAAGTTACAGACAGGCTATAGTATGCAGCTGATTTTCTTGAGATGGCCCGACGCTGAAGCCTCAGAGCTTCAATCCGCCGTACAGATGTGCACCAATGCGACATAATAGAACGATCATTTTAAACTGATAAAACCCAAGAGTATCGAGAATGAAGAAAGCTACTATTGTCTGACCGCAGTACTCAAAAGCAACTCAAAAATTGATGACGTCAACGTGACTGGTATCACCAGCACACTCGTCATCGTCAAATAAGGGAACGATACAAGCTCTAAATGATAACACTCGTTCCTCTGATACAAAAATCCTCCATTTGTTTACTATATACGATCTATCTCTTTCCCATCTGCCAATATTTTGAATAAACTTGAAAATGTCATCTACGAAATCACCAGCAGCAAATCCCAACATAACACCTGATCCTGCTCAGGACGGTTCAACTATCCGCAAAGCCTTTGTCCTCGAAGCCGTTGCAAATCTCTTCACTATACCTTTGATAACAAACACACACTTCACACTCTCACTCCTTCTCAACAACCCATCGCGAGACATCACTCCTGCTTCAGTCTTGTTCGCGCGCCTGTTCGGTGGCTTGGTCGTTGGTGGTCTTACATCAGCACTGTTCGCCGGGGCGGCCAACACCAGAAATGGTATTGAGTCCAGAAGGCCGACCTACCTGTTGTTGGGTCTAGGAGAGGCAGTTCTAATACCAATCTTGGCGTTGGAGTTGATACAGGGAGCGCCGGGCGCAGCGCTCAGTAGAATGGTTGCGGGCGTAAGCATTGGGTTTTTGGTGCCACCGCTGTTATGGAGGATGTATGTGCTTTTTATCAGACCAGACCTCCTAGGGAGGTATGTAGAGGATACGGATGGCCGTGGTGCAAGGAGGGATGGATGTAAGTACTGGCTTCTGCACAAAATCAAAAAGACAAGCTGATCAGACCTAGATGGCTCCATCAACACGCGTGAGGACTAATATGATAATAAAATGGGATTTAGCTGTAAAGTGGTGCCCCTGCTCGTTGCTCCTCCGGATTAGCTGATAGTAATGATACAGCAAGTAACATCATGTTATTAGCTACATTCACTATTACCTTCACTTTGGCATGCAAAAAAAGAGCAAAAATCAAGTAATCGCCCTCCGCATCTATTGCTCCAGCACCCCGATTGAACAGGGCACCCTCCTAGCCTAGCAACCCATATTATGGGACACTGAGTAGGTTATTAGTGTCCTATAATCGATTAGCATCTCAGTGTAGCTTCAGTCCCTATGGCCTCGTTAGCAGTCTAAGTTTAGTTAGTTTTTGATATTCACCCAGTGTCCTGGCTAGGAGCCCACCCGACCGCGGAGGAGACGATTGCTTGATGGTAAGACCTGGGATGTTGCAGTGTTTATGCATGATGGGATGGGCTAGACAGTAGATGAAACTTGGTGACTCGGTAATGAGCTTGCTACATTACCCATCGAGGAGGCAAACGAATTCAACAGCATCACGACCTACACCGATCACACAAACATTCTTCTGCATCACCTATTGATACAAGCTTGAAGTGGGAATAGCCATCAGTGAGATCATCGTTGGTTAAGCTGCGTATAACAGAATATTGTTAGAATTTACGTGCTGGTTCCTAGTTAACGAATCTAGTACTTTTCCATGCTCTCTTAGCCAAGGTCGAATACCCATAAACGCCGCGCTGAAATCACATGCAATGTCTCTGTTGAGATGGCTGAGTGACACCATTCTTAGTCCGCGAAGCCTCCCCATTCCACCTCTTCATCATCTTCTTCGGGCTCGCTTTCTGCCTCGCTTTCTTGTCCTCTCCACTTCCTCAATCTCTCGTCAGCGAGACACTCTTTTGCCGCGTTCCTCAATGGCTTCAACACTCCCTCCTTTGCCATCTTCTCAATTGGCTGCATCAAGGTCTCCAAAGTCTCCTTGTTTTCGTCCTTTTCCCATTCCTCGCCCTCAACCTTCTCCAACTCGTCAGCCCACACATCCATGACATGATATCTAAGCCCATTCGGAATCTTCATGTTCCGGCATTCTAGAGGTGTCTCTTCCACGATGCTATTCCATTGTTCCAGCAAGTCGTTCTTCCACTTGTTTCGGCTCAGGAACGCAAAAGATGCGTTGACGTATTGACGGATCAAGTACAGGTATTTGTCGAGTCTCAGCGCTTCAATGTGACTCCACTCGCGAGACATGGTAAGAAAGAAGGCGCGGATAAAGGGTAGAACGACAGGCGTGCGAAGGATAGAAACGATGGACGCGAAGTCGCGGGAAAGGCGCTGTTGGAGAGTGGGTTTGTCTTGCATCCACAGACCTGCAAATGCTGTTAATACCTTCATCTGGCTGATCGCAAAGAGACCAATAGCTCATGATCGGGATGTGCTGCAATGCGATACTTACAGTAAAACAGGCCCTTCCATAGCTTCAACAAATCCAGTTCTGTAATCTCTGACTGTGCGCCGAGATATGCTTTCAAGGAATCAAGCGCCTGGTCACGAACTTTCTTGTCTGTCGCAAACATCAATCTCTTGTTTCTGGAGTCCCAAGATACCATGTGTCCATACCGCTCGAGGCAAGGTTTCTTATGAAAGGGCTGTTTTGCGCGTCCGAAGCCATGATGTGTAGAATGATGGTATTACTGATGTGCGCAGGTGAGGTTCGAGGCAGGCGCGGAACTTTTTTTGGGGTTTGCGGAGCTAGGATATCGATAAGACTCGCCGCTAAATTAGCGTTCTTTGGTAGAGTCAATGGTCCTTTGTCTGCGCCATGAACGAGACAATGAAGAGTAGATAAATTTATAGGGCTTTACTGCTGCTAGTACCTTCTAGTATGGATCGAGACAGAATGCTTATTTACAAGCATCGGTGTACAAGATTCATGGACAAAAAGTTTGTGGTTTCAAGTACCATTGGATCAAGAAGATCAGCCAAGGAAGGTCAAGTAGAACAAGCCTAAGATCCCCCTGGTTTTGTTCCCGCGTCTGCCTAAACTTGCAGCCAACGTACATGTATCTCACCCACTACATATTCGCTGTGGAAAAGGCCGAAATCTGAACTTGAATCTGCTAGAATATGACTTAAGCGGAGCTAGCGTGAGATTTATAGGAATACAGTAGCGAAACTATAGGACAAAAGCGCTTAAGAAGATATATAGTACCAAAGATGTAGGTGTAGATATTAAGCAGTGTTATGGGCGGAGAGGCCTGGCTAACGAGTATGCATTCGTCTATTATACAGAAGAAGGAAGATAAGAGAGAAAAGAGAGTTCTATCGTACGAGCACCGCTTTTATACCTCGCGCCCTCTAGTCCTCCTACTCTAGTCGTACGGAAGACTAGCTCGTGTATTTATCTAGTCACGTGGTAGAAGCACGTGACTCTCTCTAGGTAAGATATATGGGCGTAGCCCTTCACAAGCAGGATATTTTTATTAGTAGTTGACTACTATATAATAACTACACTTAATACACGAACATTCTTTGTTAGCGATGATTTAATGTTTTATTTAGTTAGATGTCTTAGCTTAGTAAGCGAGTGATACAAACATGGCTAACTATATTAGATGAAGCACCCAGAAACGCGACACTTCTACCTCTACTAAGACAGCAACCCCTAACACTCATCAACCCTGAACCCTATTACCCTTTCTAGTTACTTTTTTTAAAGATCTTTCTGCGCCTAGAAGAGGAAGAGTACCTACTAGCTCTTCCTTAGCCTGTAAGCCTACCCTAACCTAATATCTAATATTTCAGCAACTTCTAGTGTATCGCACAATTTTATACCAACGTCCTAGATTTAAGATCAAGGGTAACCTTGTGCATCTAGAAAAGGCTAACGGGATGTAGGGTGGGTGCGGTGATGCCGTCTATGGTTGTTATACCATCCAATGGCCACACTCGGCATCGCGTGCGCGTAGATCGCGTAAGCACAACATCAATACCTCCTACACGCGTAACAAAGGACTAATCATCGTCAGATCCATTCGGTCGTCTCAAATCGCGTACACGGACATGTAAGTACCTTCACCGTGCGTGGTCTGTGCGTGAGTAGTTGACTGGGCGCATGTAGGAAGAACAATATCTTGTCAGATGGACAACCGAAGATGAATCAACACAAGCACCACTGAGCTGGCATTCAATTCAAGAGCTGCTGCGATGTCTTGAGCATGTCCAAGATTACCTCGAAGTGAGAGCGAGGTATGTTATCGAATCGCCTCAATATAGATCACGGGACATGGCTGACCTCACCTAGCTCCATTAAGTCTCAAGACCGCGCACGAGACCACGCACAAGCCGCAACAAGGAAGCGAAAATCCCCGGACTGCGGCGTGGAGCACGAACGCCGTTCCTCTCCTTTTGATCCTCACCTTCGTCGACCAAGCCATTCACCTTCGTCTCGGTCATCCCCAGTGTGTTCTCCACCGCCACCTTCACCCACCGAGGTCTACAATGGCGTCCTGGAAATCGACAAGCATGGCTTTGTCTACTGCAGTCCGGCCACTGGATTCGATATACCTCACCTTGACGTACGTACTGTTCCAACGCCAGAGATGAGTCGAGCTGCACGGGAAGCCAGCGTCAGCAAAGCACTCACATACATCCGCAACGAGTATGTTCGACGACTATCCGAAGTATCAAAAGAGTATGCCAAGCCGATCCGTCTGGTCAACTTGATCGATTCGTCTACTCCGTCACTGCGATTCCGCTACATCCCCAACTACGTCTTACAAGCCGGTGTCTATCAAGCCGCGCCCGAGACTCAGCAAGGCTGCACGCGGTGTTCTCCGAAGATGGGCCGCGGCATTGGCTGCGAGTACACGAGACGATGCGACTGTCTAGAATACGCCGCAGTTGATGAATCACGGCTATCCGACTCACAGCGAACAAAGTACGAAGTTGCCCTCTCCACCGGCGCCTCTACCATGGACTTGCCCAAGAAATTCCCCTACTACACCAGTGACACAAAACGCGAGCGTGAAGGCTGTCTCGTCCCCTTCTACCTCAACTCGCGGCGGCCCATCTATGAGTGCAACGACAAATGTAACTGTGGCCCGCACTGCCGCAACAAAAACGTGCAATTTGGCCGCCAAGTCGAAGTCGAAATCTTCCGGTCTAACGACGGCCGCGGCTGGGGCCTGCGCTGCTGCGAAGACCTATACGAAGGCCAGTTCATCGATACGTACCGTGGCGAGGTCATTACCGATGCCGAAGCCACGCGCCGCGAGAACGCTTCCTCCAAGGCAAAAGCATCCTACCTGTACTCTCTCGACAAATTCGCAGAGTCTGAGGGTCTCGACGATAAGGATCTTTACGTTGTGGATGGCGAGTTCATGGGTGGCCCGACGAAATTCATCAACCATTCTTGCGAGCCGAATTGCAGACAGTATACCGTCAGCTATAACAAGCATGATCCGAGGGTCTACGACATTGCGTTTTTTGCACGAAGGTTCATTCCAAAGGGAGAGGAGCTGACGTTTGATTATCTGGACAAGGATGAGGATGAAGATGAGGAGTTGGAGGAGCCGGGCGAGGATGCCATTCCGTGTCTCTGTGGCGCGAAGAAGTGTCGCAAGTGGTTGTGGACGTGAGACCTTGATTGAAGTGGAGAGGGTCAAAGGAGATTGTTTAAGGAGTAGGTGTTTTGGAGAAAGGAGAGAAAAAGGTATGGGATAGCTTGATGGGCTCCTGAGCCTGCTTATAAGGAAAAAACGGGTGGGACTTGTCTTTAGAAGTGTGATTGCATTGTACTGTCCTAGATTTTTCTGGACTTTCAGGGCTCTCTGCCATTGTCACTACAGTTACCTTGATTTTTTGCTTTTACTAGTGATGGCAGGATCAGGTCAAAAGGCATTAGATACTTCACACCACTTCATCAAGCTTCAATGACACTGTAATATAACAAGGCTAATGAGTTCAATTTCTGATCCCTAGTCCGTCTGAATCTCCTTGAAACTCCAAGCAGCCTGTTCTGCATCCTTACCAAAACCGAACTGCACAATCCACATATGAAATTACGGAGAAAATTAAGATAATAGAATGTGTTACAATTTGGTATTACAGAGAACGTGTTGATGTTGTTGCTGTTATGGAATAGAAACCAATCAGGCAGTCTTGAGGGGTATACATATGTCTCTAATATCAACCTTTCGACAAAGTAAAAAGTAAAAACAAAGCTCATGTGAAAAAAAGAAGACGCATGAAAGCAAGCATTAGGTACATGAGAGAGATGGCATTCTGTCTCGCTAAGTGCACACAAGTAGGGAAGCCCAAAAGAAAAACCAGTATACATCAAGACAAAGGATTGGACGCTCTTACAAGCAAGAGCAGAGATAAGGAAATTCACAAAGGAAAAGGTGGGTTATTCAGTTTGAACAGAGGTTAAAACGGGCTCATTCCCGTAGATCCCTTCCAAAGTTGAGCGCCAGAGGCGTCAGTTGTCCATCTTCGATGGCACTCTCATCTTCATAGAAGCCGCTCTCACTCCATGGCTCAAGGTCTGCATCTTGGTCATACGCCTGCTTCCTCATCAGAGGTGGTGTGCGAGGCTGCTTTGCGAGGACGGGGAACCCAATCTCGGTCGAGGCGTGCGAGCTGATAGAGTTCGAACGCTCGGCTTGTGGGCGCTGAGAGCTGGATGGAGCATCGGGCGTGCGGCGCATGTTGGAGGTTGGTGGTGTCATAAGACCAGAAAGGAAGGATTGCGCAGAGTGAGATTGGGGACGGGATGGTGTCTGATTGCGAGGTGCGTTTGATGGCTTTCCAGCAAGGGCAGATGTAGCCTCGCCCCGGCCTTTGCGCCAGTTGCCAATAGCAGCAGCAAGCTGAACTGCTTTAGGTGATGCAAAGTTGGACAGCGTGCTGAGCGTCGGGAAGGATTGTTGTCCACCGGAGATGAGACGCTCCTTTTCTGACTGCTCCATCTGCAAGTTGGTGCGGATGCGAATGGCAGCATCACGGACAGTTTCACGATCAAACGTTGGCTGGGCCAAGGCAGTGATGAGATCGTTCAGGTCGTCCACACGTACACCGAGCAATTCACGCAGCCAGTTTATCTCAGTCTCGCGTTCCTTCAGCTTGGCTGGCGCCTCAGTGTCAATCTCTTCGAGCTGCTGCTCAAGTGACTCAATGCGTCCCTCACGCTCTTGCAGTTGCTCCTGTAGAACAGCAATCGACTCGCGTAGTGCTTGAGTCGAGATCTTCTCGGAGTTGTTCAGAGCGAAGGAAGTGGTAGAGGTTGGGGACTTGGAGGCAGCGGCTACCGCAGCATTGGCGGCTTCCTTTGCGACCTGTAGCTTCTCCTCCAGCAGCGCAATCTTGTCCTTGAAATGGTCGAGCTTGGAGTCCGCCAAAGCAAGTTTGTCGTTGTGGAAGGCCTCAGCACGCTCCTTGTCTTCGCGGACGAATTCAAGAGCACGAGCATGCTCCTGCTTAACGTGCTCAAGTTGGCGCTCGAATACACGCTGCTGCTCCTGTAGTGTGTGCATCTGGGTTTCCATTGCTTGCTGAACAGCTTGCTTCTTGGCGTCAGAGGCTGCCTCCAGATCAAGTTCATGCTTCTCCTTGGCAGTGTCGGCGTCCAGGCGAACTTGATCTAACTCAGCACGTACACGGTTAATCTCGCTCTCAAGCTCGTGGCGAACAATGTTGACCTGGTTGTTGGCGGCGTCGATGTCGGCCTCCATGAGCACGCGGGTGCGGCGGATCTCAACGTGAGCAGCGTCCCTTGCTTCGCGCATATCGCGCTCGTAGCGTTCGGCGTTCCTCTGGTGCTCCATAGCCTCTTTCCTGAGCTGCTGGACAGTCTCCTCTAGCCTGGCGTTGTGCTTCTGTGTCTGTTCGAGGTGGATCCTGAGTCTCATGCCCTCACGCTCTTGAGTCTCAAGGCGCTCGAGTTCTCTCTCAAGACGCTCACGTGTGCGACCTTCGGCCTCAATGCGTGCGCTGAGAACCTCATACTTCGTTGCCGACTCCTCCTCCTTCTTCTGCCATTGAGCGCGTTCGGCTGCAACCTGCTGGGAGGCCGCGACCATATCTTGCTGGAGCTTCTCGAACTTAGCACGCATTGATTCGCGGACACGGACAGCCTCCTCGGCTTGGAAGCGTGATTCTCCGATAGCCTTGCGCAGCTGCTCTGCCTCCTCGTGAGCTTGCTGAAGGTCGCCACGCCATTTGTTGGCCGAGATGCGGTGCTCTTCCAATGTGAAGGTCAAAGCCTCATTTTCAGCAGTAACAGAATCCAGCTTCTTCTTGAGGTCCTCCTCAGAGCTTTCCAAAGCAATGTTTGCAAGCTTGAGCCGTTCGTTATCGTTGTCGAGGGTAGACAATCGGTCGCGGAATACGTCTTCATTGCTCTTGAGAGTCTCGAGGCTACGGCGAAGATCGTCGCGCTCTTCCGTCAGACTGTGGATCTTCCTCTCATCATCACGGGCAGCCTGCTGGAGGAGGGTAAGCTCTTCCTCAGTAACCTTGAGAAGGCGAGCAGAGTCGACTTCACGGGCTTCAAGGGCCTTGCGTGCTTCTGCCTCGGTGTCAAAGCGCAGAGTAGCTTCCTTAAGCATTCCCTCAAGATCGGCAATACGTGCATCCCTCTCTTGAATGGCCTGAGACTCCTCTCGCTTGGCGACCTCCATGTTCTGGCGCTTGAAGGCGTCGTCGATGAGCTCGCGGACGTCCTCGGCCTGGAGGTGGTGACTCGTAGTCTGCGCAATAGAAGCCTTGAGACTACCGATAATCTGGTACAGCTCAGACATATCAAGAGATGGCTGTGGAATATCGACGGGGGCCTCCAAAGTAGCCATAGGCTTCTGAGATGCTAGTGCTTCGGCCACGATGGAGCGGATCATATCCGGCTGAACAGGATCCGAAGTTGGCGCTGGCGGAGGTGGGGTGTGAGAAGAAGCAATTGCTTCTGCAACAATCGCCTTGAGGTCATCAGGCCAGATTTGCTCGGGAACTGGTGCTGGCAATGGCTGAGGAGCGTGTGTCTCGAACGCCTCCATAACTATCGATCTGATGTCATCCGTCTTTACGGGCTGAGCGTGGGACGCGAGCATATCAGCAAGAATGGATCGAACGTCCTCGGCCTTGAGAGACTCGGCGGTGTACTCGGGTACTGATTTGCTGGAAGCAATAGCATCTTGAACAATTTCGCGAATCTGATCGACAGGAATAGGTTCAACGTGTTGTACAGGTGGCTGGTGCTGCGTAATGACATCAGTGACAATGTCGCGGATCTTCTCTGGAATGATTGGTTCCGGCACGGGCACGGGTACCGGCAGCGACGTGATCTGTGACTGATGGACCTCGAGCGCGTCCATGACAATGGACCGGATCTTCTCCAGCTTCCTGTCCTTGCCTCGAGACCTGTTGCGATAGTCTGCCTCGGTACCGACCTCATCATCCTCATCATCTGCGTCGCTGTCAAGACGTTCGTTCGTGGACATGCTACGTCGACCGCGTTGTGAGCGCTGCGACATAGTCACCAACGCTTGCTGGATGCCTTGCAAGTTCTGCTCCAGTGGGCTGAGGCGGTCCTGCAGAAGACGGCCCATGAGCTCGTCAACATGCTTGTCAAAGAAGCCACTGCGCATCTGGATCTTGTTCTCGTCCTCGCTAAGGAGGCCATCGTCCCAATCGCTCAGGTGTCCATCGTCAACATTGGCCACCTCACGAACAGGGGACTGGTAAGGAATTGCAGCCCTCTCGCTGTCGAATGGATCCTGCACCGACGTTGCGGAGCCAGGAATGTTGACGCCACGACCGGGGAAGAATCCTCGGCGAGGGCTGGGACTAGGAGCGTCACTACGCATCTTGAAGTTGGGTTGCAAGTCGTTGCGCTCAAAAACGTGCGGTGTCCTCTGAGGAGAGGACTGGTCCCAAGATGTCTCGTCACGCTCAACACCAAAGTCTGAGCCCTCTCCATCCATGTGCTTCATGACTGCATCAATGTCGTTGAAGGAAGCATCGCCAATGTTATCGAAATCAACACTCTCGCTCTCGGGGTAACGTGCTTGTCTGCCAGACTCCATGGCCGTCTTGAACGAGCCGTCGTCACTGGGTCGGTAAGTCGTTGCTGGGCTCCTGCTAGCAACTCTTGGAGGCGACAACTGAGCCTTCTGAGGATCTTCAACTTGAGACGGCTTTGTAACATGGAAGCCGAAATCGTAGCCAGCGTGGAGTTGTGGCTTGAACTCGAACGGTTTGGCGGTTGCCGAGAGACTGCTCTTGTGGCCGTGTTTGTTGGTCGTTGGTTCAGGATCCTCAGTGGTCGGAGTCGGTATGTCACTGACATGAGGCGTATCATCCTCCGCGCCTTCTTCGCTTCCGGGAGCAGGGGAAATGGGCTCAAACGGTCTCATGTCCTGTTGTTGCGGCAATGGCGAAGGGCTCTTCGAATTGGCCTTGGTTTGCTTGCCGTCAGGTGAACGGTTCTCCTTGTCTTTGGCAAAGTCTTTCTCCGCAACCTTGGAGTCAACCAGAACAGCGTTGGGCTCCTTGACTTCAGCCAAAGGTTGCGACGGGAGGATGGGCTGGAGCGCAAACTTGGGCACGTCATCGCCATCAGGACGGTTGCGGCGTACACGCTTCTCACGACCATCGGGTTGAATAGGCCGGCCAGACTCGTCCTCGCGGTCTTCCTGCTCTTTGGGTGTTTGCTGACGGGTGTTGTCAGGTCGCACAATAGGCACGGCCTTGGAGCGCGTAGCCGGCTTAATGATGTCGTTGGCAGAAATATTAACATCCCCAAAGATCTTGGAAGAGAAGCTCGTTGGAGCAGGGGCCGGCTTGTTGATATTGAAAGTAGACACTCCAGGGCTGAAGACAGGCGCGTCGGGCTTGAATGACGGCGGGCTTGAGAAGTCGAAGCCACCAGACACAAAGGAAGAAGTGCTTGCATTGGGCATGAATGCTGGAGCATCGGGCTTGAACACGGGTGCGTCTGGCTTGAAAGCAGGAGCCGAGACATTGAAGCTCGACGGCCCATCGACGCTGCTCTTGTTAGTCTGGTGAGCGCTTTGTCCTGTGACAGGCTTGACAGCGGGTGCAAAGCTGAAGCCAGATGAGAAGGATCCAGGACTGAAGGACGCTGTAGGGTTGAACTTGAACTCCTTGGCCTCAACATTGAGCTTCGAAATGGACGAGCGCGAGCCATGCTTGCTGTGCGTAGCTGGTGCAGGGTTGCTAAAGGCAAACTTGTTATCTTTCCAGGAATTGCTGACTTGCGAGGGCGCCTTTGAATGCTGCACAGCGCCCTGGGTGGCGTTGTGAGCCTCTCCCTCTTCCAAGCTGGGGTTGGTGTTCTCTGAGAGATTTGTACGCCCGCCATCACTTTCAGAAGCGGGGGTCTGTTGCGCTGGGAACGAGAACGAGACGGGGTTCTGTGACTGCGCAAGAGAATGAGCCCTGCTGTGTGGTTGAGGCTGATGAAGGATCGGTCGAGAGTCCTCCCATTTAGGCTTAGCCACAGCATGTGCAGGCTTCAACGGCATGTTTGTCTCTGGCTCAGTACTGAAGTCTCCGCCTTCAGCAAACTGCTTGTCAATAGCCTGCTCCAAGTGATACTCTTCGTTAGCAGCCTCGCGTTCAAGGTTCTCACTGATGTTGTGGCGGTGGCCTCGAGGAGTTGGCACAGCAATCTCGGTTTGAGTTTGAGTGGCATGCTTCATGGCTGGTACTTCGTCCTCCTCATCCTCATCCTCCGGTACTTCAGCAAGCGTGGACGATGGCCGCATGCCAAGGGCTTGCTGCTGCTGTTGCTGCTGGAGAAGTTGAGCCTGAAGTTGTTGTTGTTGCAATTGCATATGTAGCTGGAGGTCGTTCCTCTGTGTTGGCGTGATAGGAAGCTGCTGGCCCATGCCGAATGGCGAACGGGGCGAAATAAGTTCCGCAAGGTCAGGGCGGCTCAGAGCAAGAGCAGGCGATGCGGTGCGACCATCCTGAGCATTGAAGTAACCACTCGGTGACCATGTACCAGAAGGTGAGTAGCCGTGCTGAGCAAAGTTTGCCGGCGATCCAAAAGTAGAATGGCGGTGCATGTGCATGTTTGTACGCGGGTTTGCAAAAGCTGCAGGAGAAGCAATTGACTGTCGAGACATGTGACCAGGGGATGGTCCATATGGAAAGCCAATCGAGGCAATGCTACCCGGTCTGGCCATGCGAATGCTACCAGCGGAGGAGGTAGGCAGAGGCGGAGAGAAAACCGTTCCTGGATGCTGCTGCGAAGATGTCTGGCGCGAGAGAGGAAGAGCAATGTCCTCTTCGCCACCTACGCTGACACCGAGTGCCGCAAGCTTTGCCTCGAGCAAAGAGTTCTGGTAATCTTTCCATTCCGACTCCTTTGACACACGGACTCTGAACTTCGAGCCTGAATTAGCACGCTCTGCTTGCATATCAGCTTCGGATGGCCAGATGGCTTTGTTATGTGTCTCTTGGCCTCCAGTGCTGAAACCACGAATATCGTAACCTTGCTGCTCGAGTTTCCTGAGCTTTGCGTTGACAGCTTCTTCGCTCATTGGCTTGGGTGGATACCCAGGGTTACCTCTAGGGATATCTCGTGGTATGGAAATGATGCAACCCTTGCCCTTGACCATGACCTTCTTACGCATCCTTGGGTGTGCAGGCGCAGCACTTGGAGGAGCAAGAAACGAGCTCGCTTTGGGATTTGGCCTGCTCGCCGATGACTCTTGACTTGTCGGCTTCGCAGCATCGCCGTTTGCGGACTTTGTGGGGGTCTCATTGGCCGGTTTTGTTGCCTTTGAAGGGGTCGGGATTGGTGTCTTCTCAGAGGACGCGCTGTTTCCGTTTGTCTGAGGTGGGCCAGAACCAGAGGTTTGTCTTTGGGGAACCGCCGGCTCGGCGTCCGCGTACTTTGAGGCCATCATCTTTCCCAGTGCTTCCTTCTGGTCCTTACTAAAGTGACGCCAGAAGTCCTGCTGGTTTAGCGTCTTATTGGTATTCCTGTCTCTGTGTCCTCGCTTTGGTGGGGCAGCAAGGGACACGTCTTGATCTTCTGCAGATCCTTCCGTGTCACTGTCGTTGCTCCGCCAGTCGTTTGTCTCGCGATTCCAACGCTGTTCAAGGAATCGTTGAACCCACTCTGCAGATGTGGGATTTGGGTCGGACGGTCGCGGAGTGCTGCCAGAAGCCCGTTCTTCTCTTGACAGAAAGTCTAGGTTGGGCAGCCGAGATCGAATTAGGTGTTCGAGCGTAAAGCGGTTAGGCGATACGTTCCGGTCTAAAGAAGGAATAAGATGCTCAAGATTGAAGCGGTTCGGCGAGTCTGCTTCGAGATCTAGTCGCGAAGGGAGCAAATGTCCAAGTCCAAACTGGAGACCAGATGGTTCCTCGTCAAAATCGTCGCTGTCGAGATTGGTCGAGACCTGGCGGCCAAGATCAAAGGATGGAGGGGGGTGTCGGTACGGACTGCCCCAGCTTGCCGTGTAGTACGAGGTATCGGTTCGCTCGCGCCTCGCAGCAGTAGAGGGCGTGCGCGGTTGGTTTCCAAGTACGGAGAAGGAGGGAAGTGAAGGCAGCTCTGGGCTCGAATGCCCCAGCGTACGAGACGGGGATGGGGCAGTCCAAGTCGGCGAGACTACTTCACGCTCCTCCGATGGCGACGTCGCTTCGCCAAGGTACTGGGGAGCAGGTGGAGGAGACGAGGGCGGCGGCAGCGAGGGAGATCTAGCTTGCATTCACGGATGTCTCCCCAAACGTCTTGCCGCAGGCAGCCTGTCTGAGCTGCTACACTTTTCTCTTTTTTTCTTCTTCTTCTTTTCCTCCCTTGTCTGAGATGCCAAACGCGTCAAACGAACGGGCCCAGAGGGTCGATGGGGCGGCAGTCGATTGCCCGGAGCGAGGGAACGCGTACCGGGGAGGGTCTCGAGCGCAGGAGGGGCGTCGGTGGAGGCAGTATGATTAGGTATACGGACGGAACTAGGAAAGGGATACTGGGCAGAGCAGCTAAAGGAGTGACATAAGGTGGGATAGCACAAGTCTGGGGACCACCGGGCGCTGGAGCATCCCGAAGCAGCAGGGCAGACGACGAAGTGAGGAGAAATGGCAGTCAGAGGCGTGCCAGTGTCGTCGACGACAAATTGTGGACACGGACAAGAACAGGAGAGCGACGAGACTAAGGTCGGGCGCTGCTTAGCGGCATGACTGCCAGTTGGCACCGTCCCGCGTCAGGGGGCCAATTGGCGCCATCTGATGCACACGCCCAGGCCGCATTGAAGCCTCGCACGCGCATTTCTATAGATTGCGCCCGGTAATTACAAGCCCTGCTCGACGCGGATACGTGCGCCGTTCGCCTCTCCGCCTTGCTGTCCTCCTGCTGTGCTCGCCCTCGACTCCATCACCACCACCACCATCATCTTCACGTGCGCCCAACGGCGGTCCCGGCCCGCCCGCCTGTGTGGCCGCAGAGAAAATGCTACGACGCGTCCTGAGGTCATCCCGAGGCCGCTACGCCTATTAGATGTGTCCGGTTAGCAGGGAACATTTCAATTTCCAGCCAATCACGTGCGTGCACGACTGAAATACTGTGCGTCAGCCCACGTCTAGCAGATGCGACCGACTGGACGGCAAGTTCCCAGCCCAGGACCCCGCATGGCCATCCGACTTCTTCCTGCATCCAGTCGCCTCATTTTTTCTCAACATGACCAGGCAGATATGGATCTTCTCTACTCGCGACTTTGGGCGTCTCTCCAGACTCGTCCAGCATGATTTAATAAAGTCCAAATAGGGGACTCCGCTAGTGGTCAGGCGCGGCGGGAACTAGAGCTGCCAGACAAGGGTACCTAGGCCATGGCTGGCAGTGTTCCTAAAGAGAGAGACGTGTGTTCCCAATATTTGCTTCTTGCAGCGGAGATGGCCAGATTGGTGGCAAGTGAGGGGCATGTTTCTGTCTCATATCGCTGGGCACTTCCATGTTTAGAACACGCCCATACACAAAAACAACTTTTCCCGTGTTGGGATATCACGTGAAAATCCCTAATTCGCAGTTTACCATGCGTATCTTACTACTGCTAAGATATGCTCACTGTCTCCCCAACAACTGGCCTGAACACCCTGTTGTGCATATTTACAGTTTATAGTCTACCAGAAGGAATTACATACTGTTTTACACCAAACCACCCTAGACTTTTCTAATCATAAACATCCTTTTCACAAACGGACTCTTCCCCTCCACAGTCCCAGCCCCAGCCGCAGACCCTTCGCCATTCTTCCAAGCCACAGCCGCCATTTCCTCATCCTCACCAATCTTCCAAGCTCGCACAAGCCACAAAAACACGGCTGCACCGATATACATCCACCCCGTGAACAGGATAGCCCCCGTATAGGACCCCCCATTGAAAGCTACAATCTCCAGTCCAATGGCCTCTGAAACTATTCATCATTATCAGTCAAGCTCAAACAAATGAGACAAGTACAGGACTTACATGTCGTCGGCAACACCAACACCAACCAAGTGATACTCAATGCACTCGGTAGATCCTTCAACCCCATCACCTCCGTCGTCACGGGCGCCGCCGTCGCCCAGAAGGTGCCCGCCACCATTCCACCAACCAGACTAAAGAAGACAAGCACGCCAAAGCTCTTTGCAAAGATCCAGACCACCAGACAAAGCAGCCCGCCAAGAAACGTCATGCTACTCGCCATATTAAGCCTGCCTATCGCATCCGAAAAGTATCCTATCGGCGGCCGTCCAATCGCCTGACCAAGATTGAATATCGCCCCAATAACGCTTCCCTGCTGCGCCGACAAGCCCACAGTCCGCGCATAGTTCGGCAGCGAGAAAAGCAACACGACGTACCCGAGCATCGACAAAAACCCAAACACCAGGAGGCCCAGAAAGTGCAGTTTGGAGAAGAGCCGATAGTCGAATCCTAACTGGTTGCTTCCAATCTGCTTATTGCGATCGCGGATCAGCAGCGCGCACACGCTGTTCACCACAAAGGCAATGACGGCCAAGGTGCGGAAAGCCCAGGGGAGCCCGATATGGCGGATCATGGCTTGAGCCGCGAGCGAGTAGACGAGGCCACCGAGACCAGAGCCCGCGGCCGAGCACCCGTTTGCGAGGGAGCGCCGCGTGCTGAACCACTGTGCGGCGATGCCGACGGAGCCCACGAAGAGGAAGCCCATGCCCCAGCCAAAACAGATGCCCTGGCTGAGAAAAAGGTGCCAGATCTGCGAGGCAAAACTCGCGCCGATAAAGGAAATGACTTCGAGCCCGACGCCGATGAACAGCGTGGTGCGGGTGCCGAAGCGCCGCGTTGTCAGTGTGGCGATGGGCGAGACGATGAGGGCCTGGGATATTGATAGCCCCCCGATGAAGGCGTACTGCAGTGGCGTCGCCGAGGGAAAGACATCGTTGGCGAGGTAGTATGCGAGGAATACGCCATAGGCTGAGTTGAGGCCCCAGGTATGGCCGTTGATGGTTGCTACGGCGGCGACGCAGACCCAACCATAGCCGCCGTTCGGAGGGACATCTTGCTGTGTGTTGGTGTTGACTGTCTGCTCTGGCTCTTTGGCTGCTGCCACTGCTTCTCCTCCCAGTACACTGTTCTCGCAATTCGGACCCGGCTTTTCACTTTCCAACTCTTTCTCTCCTCTCCTCGTCTTCTCATCCATCTCAATCCCCAAGTTCCTCTCTCCCCTCTCCTTTTCCTCTCCATCTTCACCCTTCGTCATCCCTTCTCTTTCCCTTTCTCCTTCTAAGTTGTGCTATTTCCCTCGGCTCCCGGAAATAAGCTCCCCTCAAGCCCCCCCCAAAAACACCCACCTCTTTTCTTCAAAATGCCTTAAACCTCGGTCCTCCCTCTGGAAAAAGTCGAATAGCTTCTTTCTAGGCGGAACAGTACTCCCAAAATATCCTTGCTCTTTTAATGTATTTTGATCACAATGGCTGGGAGAAGGGAATAAGTACAAGTACCTTATCACCCAACAAACACCCTTTCTGTGAATTTAAAGAGCGGGAGACGAGAAGAAAAGGCCGAACCGACGAAGATAAACGGAGAATGTGTATATGTATGTGTCATAGCTATGTATTAAGCGCGCCTCCTTCCTATGTATCGGATGCAAGCACCAAAAAAAAAGTGGAGATGGAAGAGGGGCCTGCAACCGACCGTTCTCAATACCCGAGAATAAGGCAGCCCACAACCCTGTATACGGTATTATACCCGGTTTGAACATGACGCCTCCAGCATCGTCTCGCCGCTAGATTCTTGTTCTGGTTAAAGGATGTTCGTGGGGAATTACGCTTGTGTAATCATGACTGTCATAATGAAGCTATTGAGGGTAGATTCAAAAAGTGTTTCAATGAATTCTGATTTCTTGTTTATAAGTACATAGGAAAGAGCGTGACAAACGCTGGTTCATCAATCTAAGCCAAAGAGGTATATCATCATCATTCGTCGCGTCTCTCCTTTCCAGCACGGAATCTATCTCACTTCACACCGAGGCATGAACCTATCCATGCTTCCAGTATCCAGGAATCCCATTGGCGTTTCCATGTCCATTTCATCTGCCTCACTTGTGTGCAGGCTTTCGTAGCCTGAAGGCGACGAGACGGATAGCCAGGGGTTGGGCTCGGTAATGAAGTCATCCAGTTGGTCGTAACTGTGCTCCGATGGCGTTGCCCAGCCCTCTGACTCAGTCACTGAGGGTGTGAGCATGTTGGCCCAGTCGATGTGCGGTTGCACATGCTGACGGTTAGCGACAGGTTTTTCGAAGAAAGAACATTCCGAAGGCGTCTGACTTGGTGCAAATGGGAAGCGCAGTGCCATATCCGAGCCGACGAACGAGTTGAATTTCTCGTCCTCATGGACTACACCGCGCGTAACCCCAAAGTCGTTGCAAATCGCCTCTACTGTTTGCACGTCGCAGCCGGGAAAATGAACCTTGAGTTTCGAGTCTTCATATGATATGGGTAGATCTCCCAATCCTGACAACCGTTGCAAATCTTTCAAGACTGCCGCCAGTTCCTGGACCGCGCGTGAAAAGTCAACAGAGAGTGTGTCCAAAAGACCCTCGCTGTTGAGCGTCTCCTTCTCCTGAGCGAAAGAAGCAAAGCCCTTAACAGCCTTGAGGGGAGTAAGAGCGGTGACAGTAGGGTTGATGTTGAAGCTGATGTAAGAGCCGGGGCTGGTCTTGGGAACTTTGTTTAGTGTACGATTGACTTGAGCTTGAAGTGCCGACACGCTCTTGAAACGCTTCTCGCCAGTGTGCGGATTGACGCCGTCGAACTGAGCCTTTTGTCCGCCGACGAGGAATGCTCGCACAGCTTGGGAGACGTTGTTGATGACCTGAGCAGGCGCTGCAGGACCATGCGAGAAGTATCGAGCGCCTCCGGTCCGGCCGGAGCCCCATCCATACCCACCTGCGGTCCGCCCTAGGGCGCCACCTGTGAGGTTAGGACGAAGAGTCGATGCAAAGGGCGCACGACCAGCCTGCGCGATAACAATGCTTCCAATCCGAGATTTGGGGAACGAGGCTTTGTCGTACTTTACACCCGCATTGCGAGCAGCCGACGTAGTGAATCGTCTAACCGCGGCGCCAATCAGGCTATGGGTTGTGTACCATCGACCCTTGCTCTGCTTGAGGTAGGCGATGCGATGAAGGGGATGCTTAGGAGCGTTTCGCGCAAGAATAGGCTGCAAAACCGCATCTGTAGGTCGTGCGGATTCAGGTAGTTGTTTTTGTACCAGTTTCGCTGCATGTTTCCAGGCGGCCCTTTGGTCTGTCAGTACATGGTTGCCTAGCAAGATCAGAACAAACTCACTTGAACGCTTTCGCGTTCTTGACCACCAGTCTATGCAGATGCACCGCGGCCGGTGCCATGGTGAGTTTGTGTTACCAAGAGGGGAGAGGGAGTAGTGAGTCCCTTAAGTGTGGGGAAGGCGACGTTAAATGAGGCGCAGGGGAGATGTTGCCACCGCCATCGGAGCTGGCATTCTAAAACGCCGAGCCACCATGACGATGATCACATGCCACCTCACTCACCGACATGCATGCTCCCAAATGCTGGTGCCTGCTAGTTCTAGAATGCTTCTTGGAGACAGTAGGACCATCTGTCACCCAGTCCTTTCTCATGCCAGAAAACAAATTGCTCCATACAGTTATGTGCTCACGTCTAGCCATCTCGAATGAGTCATCGACTAGCACGGCCTCTGCATTGGATGCTCAAGGGCTCAAATCTCCAGTTTAAAGCAATATACAGATGCATATGCGGTGCTTGGTAGGCATCATGTATGGATGGGAACACCTGTAGCTCTTATGGTTCTGCAAGGTCAGATAGCCTGGTTAATATCTTCCATTTCGTACTTTTACAAAGCCAAAGCCCACATTCGCACATAAGAAACAAATACCAATGCCGCTATGTTGAGGGGAGAAACATATTTTCTGGGGCTGTATGCGGGGCTGATGGAATGCGAGAAAAACGACCACATAATACGCCAGCCTTGAATGCTATAGAGACCCTGTGCAAAGCCCGTAGATCCAGTAGAAGACGGTAAACCAGATCCTTTGAAGGGTATTTCGTATCGTGTTGGAATAGAATCGTGTGAACATTAAGAGAAGCCAAAACTGTGTGCAAAGGGGTCTATCGGAAACATGGGACGGACCGCCGACCGTATAAAAACGCCAAAACATGAACTTTTTGCTGATGTATGAAATGCCCAGAGATTTCGCAAGGACGTTTGGAAACAACGACCACAGCAGATGGAAAAGAGCGCTGAAAGACATCAGCCTTTGCGAGTCCTGATGTCCCTACAGAGGCCATCAGATACAAACAGACAATCATGATGTCAATAGAGCCAATGTCTCCGCATCGAGCAAGTCGCTAATGCACTTCCAACTCTCTGGATGGATGCCACCACTGTGAACAGCCGAATGTAGTTGGTCAAAGGCATGACACCCGTCCTCGGAATTGATCAGTTCAACGTAATCAGAAGCGACCTGCCACCGAGTGGCTCCATGAGGCGATAGTAAAGACTCGCCGTAAAACTTGATCAAACTCGAGACTCCGGCATCCGTTCCCCATCGGGTGTCGTCTTCAAGAGCCAGATGACGGAATTCATCGTACATTGATTGATTGAAATTCCGGACCAGAAAATGTGACCAGAATTGGTAAAGAACGTTCATATCGTAAGGAGTTACGCCAAAGGGGGCGTTCGAGCGCTGTCGGAGAGCTTTTGACCGAAGGTGATAATACGACTCGTGCGAATAATCAGAAGGAATGGAATGGACCGGGCTGTCTTGGTCCTTGACCCAATAAAGGCGAACAGGAGAAGTTGATCGTTGAGAGTGCCGTTCGACACCACTACTCCGGGTATTAGCTTTGATTTGGGTGCAATCATCTAGGGAGCGTGCATATGGAGCGTGCAATGAGGCTAATCTCGATGCTTAACAACATAAGAGCGCATTGGAGGCGTGTGAAAAATGCGAAGGCTGCTGGAATGTGTTGCAAGTATGGTGGAAGCTCCTACTTACCCATCAAAAGAGCTGGTACCGTTGGCGTTGAATTGGCATAAGATCAACTTGTCCGGTTTGCCTGACGTGCCGTGTTTACTATCAATGGATCCATTAGAAAATGCTCGTGGAAATACAACAGGTAATGCTTCTTGCGATTGGTCATGCTTGCGAACAATAACGATCAAGCTGCCAAGTTGAAAATCAGAAAATAAATCAGGTTCAACACTCACAGCCGTTGTTGAGGCCTCTTCTGGGTGGCCGTTGGGGATGGCTGCACCATTCGCCTCTTCGGTAGATGCACCATTGACTACAGTCTCAGTTGGCGCTAGTCCAGCATCCTGAGGGACGGGGTGGAATCCATTCATCGGGGGATATGTGCCGTCACTTCCGTAAGGTGGCATGGGAAAACCAGGAGACATTGTCTGCCATTGCGACATGTTAGATGGATCGAAGCCTGCAGGTTGGGTGATCTGAGGCTGCTTGAGCTCCTTCGGGCCATCGTTCTGTGCTGACGGGTCACGGTCTGCCATATCAAGCACCCACTGTGCCCAGCCATCCTTACGACGCAGCCGGTCTTGGCCGTCTTCACCAGTGCGATACTCGATGGACTTGGACTGCTGGCAGACATATTTGATCAAGTCGAGGTCGGGCGACAGGTGCTTGATGCGGTTGAAACCAGCGATAAACTCAAGTGAGACAAATCCCTGAGAGTCCATATGACGACGTAGAAACATGTCCTTGAGCAGGTTGTCAACGGAGAAGTAGTACTCCCTAGTATACTATTAGCAAGGGTGAGTATTGTGGCCAGAGTGAACTTACACCTGGGTAGTGAGCAAACTTAGGAGGTAGGACTGGTCGAACCCGTATGGGCTGAATGGCGTAGTAGCACTCATTGGCTGGACCATGCCGTAGGAGTACATGTCATGAGATGTTTGCAGAGGGGCAACTGGATATCCGTTCTGGTAAGACGGGTAGCGGTAAGGATCAGTAGTGAGAGACTGCGACCGATGGCTGTTGCGGCCATACTTGCCCTGTGAGGCTGGGAAGAAGCTGTTGCTCTCAGGGACAAAAGTGGTGGGTGATCGCGGGCCTGCGGGAAAGCTTGTGGAAGAATGTCCGTTGGTGAAGTGGTGACCGTTGGCATAGCCGCCACGCGCACCACGACCACCTCGGCCACGTTCACGGCCGCTGGAGAATGAACTGAAACGCTTCGAGTGGCCATGTGGGCCGTCCTGATGAGAGGGTGCACGACGCTCACCATCTGCGGCAGCATCTGCTTGCGTTCCAGCAGGAGTCCAGGTGTTATCCTTGGTGGGTGACGATGCACCGTCTCTCCTTCGCTCTCCAGCACCGTGGAAATCGCCTCGACGACCCTTGTGGGGCTTGTTCGGGTACTGGCGGGGGTAGGCGCCATTCTGATGTGGTGCCTGTGAGGACGGCTTGGCGTTGGCTTCAGACTCGGTGGCTCCATTGCCCTGGGTCTTTGCAGCAGCATCTCCGTTGGTTGTGGGAAGCTGGTTCTTCAATGAAGGAGACGCCGCGCCACCAGTACGCTTGGACTTGAGAGGACCATCCTGTGCAGCGGCCTTTGTCTGCTCGCCATTTGGTGCCGATCCGTCCTTCTCAAGCTGCTCAGCATTGTTGTTCAAGGCAGCGGACCTGCCACCAGTCTGCGCTGCGCCACGGCCTCCAGGCCTACCACCTCTCCTTGCGTTTGCAGCGTTGGGCAAAGGTGTGTTGAACACGACGGATGGAGTATATGGAATTTTCACCCACTCCTGCTTGCTGGTAGGGGCACCATCTTTGCGCTCTTTCTCGACTTTGTCGCCCTTCTCTTGGGCCTTCTTGCGGTCCTCATCGACAGCGGTGTCTGGCGTTGGCCATGATTCTTGGTCGCGGTGCGGTGGCGGGGGCAGGACGCTCGATGTCGACTTGGTGTCTTTGTCGGAAAATCTGCCCTTTGCACCGTTTCGAGCCTCGACGTCGCCCTTGACGTCTTTTCGGCCAGAAGCACCCTTGCTCCTGCTCTCTCCGTTGACGGCCTTTTCCTGAGATGTCGAGTCACCCTTCTTCGCAGGAGCGCCGTTTGGCCCTTGCGATGCCCCGTTCAAAGCGGGTGCGGGAGCAGTCTTCTGCGCCTTGGACTTCATCTCGTCGGCCCGGATCTTCCACGGGTTGACGGTCGGTACGGGTGCCTCGTGGAGGGCCTTGGCGACCGCATTCTTTCCCTTCTTGACTTTGTCCGATGTCTTTTCAACCGGCTCGACAGACTTGTCAACGGAAGTAGAGGCCTGAGACTTGTTGTCCCAGGTAGTGGACTCGGATGCCGTATTTGGGACCGAGGAAACGTCGTCATCCTTGGTGACAGTTGACGAAGACGAGGCGCCCAGATCTGGTGAGGATACATTTGAAGCATCTACAGGCTGTGAAGATTTGGTTGCATCGGAGGCAGGTTGCTCTACGCGCGCCTCACGGACTGCTGCGGGCTGCTCGGAACGTGACTCTGCCTCGACGTCTTCGGCCCAGTTGGCTGGGGAGGCACTGGTGTCTGGAACGGGGGCGCTGCTTGCGTCCTTGGATGGAGTCGCGGAGCCGGACGTCGGCTTGCTCGCGGTAGTCGGCGTGGAAATGCCTTTTGCGGCTTGCGCGTATGAAAACGTAGATGCCATTGCGAAATTTGTGTCTGTGTCTCGGCTAAAGTCGAATTGCTTAAGGCGAGGGTGAGCGCTCAGAATCCCAGGTGGGAGCGCTGCAGCGATCTGACCAGCAGGTGTAGGTGCTGGTATGTCCGGAGAGGTATGTCTTGACCTCCCCGCACGCAAGCCTTTTTTTTTCGCAGCTACCAAGATTCGGGTCGGCGATGGGATGAGGGTGGCGCGTAGTAACCCTGCGGCGGCAGAGGACTATATGGGGCCGTGGGCGTTGGTCCGTAGCCGAGGCGCTGACACACGCAGCGCGAAAAGTGAATGTGCTGCTAAGCACAACCTGTGAAGACCAGGGTTGGTGTTGAGCGTGCTGGAAGAATTGGCGTTAGCGGACTAATTTTTTCTGAAATGGAAATCAGGCAGGATGGCAAGGGTGGAATTGGGAATATAGAATGTTGAGTGGCAGACGTCCTGGCCAGTGGTGCGCTGGGAGAATGGGTGTGGCGGGTGGGCGTGGTGGTAAGTGTGGGAGCGCAGGGCAGGCCGGACTGACGACGGCCTGGACGGCAGCCAGAGAGCAGGCAGGAGGGAGAGGGAGAAGCACACGAGCGGCTACTGGAGAGTGCCCAGAGGCACATGCCGGAAGGGCACTGCGAAAAAAAAACATTGCGCGGGGCTGCCAGACAGGCTCCGGGCGCGGAAGAGGAAGGTAGCAAGCTGTGGTGGCATGGTGGTACTTTTGGTATTGGCAGAACTAACCTTTGGGAAGCAGTGTGCGGCGGGCGTGAGAGTGCTTGGGGCGGGGCGTCGAGGTGAGCCGATGGGGGGCTGCGTCGATGCAGGAGGAGGAGGGAGCGGGAGGGCGGCGGTGGTAGAAGTAGAGAATGAGGGTGGGTAGGCAGGGCTCGTCCAGGCAGGCACCACGACACGAGCGAGCGTCGATGGCACGGGCGAGTCTGGCGGGTAAGCAACGACGAGGTCGCGGGCTGAGGCGGCGTCTTGGGTCGTGTGCAGTTGTCGAGGCAGACCAGGCGCCGGGAGACAAAATTGACAGTCGTGTGTGCGGGCGGTGCAAGCGCAGGTGGGAAGCAAGAGGGTCACTGTGAAGCGCGAATTTTTCTTTAGTCAACCTGGGTGCTCTACCTAAAAGAAGCCGCCAGCAGCCCAGCCCACCCACTCTCGCGCCCTCACGCCCGCGCTGCCTCTCGGCGCATTCGCCCGCGCCCTTGGCCCAGCCAGGCCCGGGCTGCTCGTCGCTCTGCGCTGCGGTGCCATGCGCTGCGTGCTCGCAATTTCGGCCACGGGAGGTTGGACGCGCTCGCCAGCGCCAATGACGTCTCGCGACCGCCTCGACCCCTCACCCCCAGCGGCCATCGCGCACGCAGAGCACGACAACGACGCCCAGCAGCGCTCGATGCCATCATACTCGGTGCCTGGCTATCTGCCTGGCTGCCGTGCTCTGCTGCCCGCCTGCCCGCTCTCGCCGCCTGCCCGACACGGCGTCGGCAGTGCCCGTTGCCTGAGCCCCCAATTGGCCTTCCATCTCGGGCTTCCTCGTGTGCAAGCCATAATTAGCGGGCCCCATTCGCAATCCTGGTACCATGCGGAAAAACGGGATGTACGAATTAAATGTATTGCCGAAGCACCGCCACCCTATTGCTTGCTGGGGGCGATGGCTGCTAGCAATGACTATTCTGCGTGCGTGCGACTTCGCGCCGGCCTTGCGCTTGCGTGGCTGTCAGATGCCTAGTACATGCTCAACCATCCATCATACAGACATGCAGACATACATACATACATACACATGCGCTCTGAGACCACACCACTGCCTCGGCTGCGATAAGCCCAAGTTTCTCGTCTGCATTGGGTGCTGGTTGCGGACTTCCACCAACGCCAATACACTGCCTGTGCAGAGGCACGTGCCGGTCAACATGGACGTCTCACCAACTGACCTCAGACTAACTGTCCAAGTTAACTTTAGAAACCCTCTCCTGTGCCCTGATCACTCTGCATATTGTGAATTTCCGCCAAAAAGGCCCCCGGCCCTCCCAGCACTATTGCCCCAGTTACCCTCCTAATCTATTCTCAATCTACCTTTGGAATTTATATACTCGTAACAGATTGCCTGTAAAAAAACCACGAGTCGAAATTGCTAAAATGGCAAGAAAAAAGGGTCCAGACGTCATCTCCCGCAATCTGTCCGTAACCCCTAGGAAAAAAGGTTCGTTCCTCCGTGTTCCTCCGTTCCGGTCTTGCCTCGTTTCTTGAGGGTGCCTCGGGACTCGTATAACGCCGTGCAGAATGCGCCTAGCAGGATACACGTGACCCGCCCAGGCCCACGCCGCCGCATTGCTATTCACAGCATACAGCCAGGCACGTACTGCAGTATGCGCCTTGGGGCAATGTGCCGCCAAGGCGTTCTTTTATGCAAGTCTACCATAAATACCAGGCTTGCATATAGGCACACATATACCAGTCCCATGTTATGCTCAACTATACCGAAGTAGAGCCGGTGCGCCTCTGAGTGAATACGAGTGCTCGACTCCATCCTAGTTCTTACGCAAACTTACTCGTCCACCATCTTCCCAGCTACGTTCTATTCTTGTCCTCGCTACTTGCCCACCACCAACCCTCCCATAGCACCCCGACTCTCTTATAGAACATCAGTCCTCAAGATAGTCGACTGGGGCCGCTTTGTTGCCACCACCACTTGACACGCAGAGTATCTACTGACTTGGCCCTGCATATGCGGCCGCATTGACCAGTGCGGGGTTTGCGGGGTGGAATCAATACCGGCCTAAACATCTTGTGCCAATCTCAACGAAACCAAGACCGGGTCATGAGTCCAACGTGACGAGAGATAGGGTTTGTTTTCAGAATACAGGTTACCCTAGGTCGCACTAGAGCATATACAAGGCGCTTCCCAACGCGATTAGCGTGTGTGCCTAGAGGTATGGTAGTTGGCAACCGACATCTATTTAGTTCAACATATTTGGCAAATCTCCAAGCTCTCAGTACGCAGGTTGGTGAATCCGGCCATTGGGGAACCAGCGAGCAAGCAGCAGTGCCGAGGGAATAGTGACTGTGACGTCTTTAACCTTATTTTTCTTGAACCTGTTCACATCTCGCTTCCCCTGTACGGTTGAGCGGTTGTCAAATGGAACCGCCCAGGTGTTTATCTGTGTAATGATTGCACAGTGTGATGTAAGAAGGCATAGGAACGTGCCATGGGCAGCGAAAAAATCAGGATGTTACTCAAGTTGAAATTCTAGAAAACTGGAAGGTAACCACCAGACGACTACTGTGAGTTCAGGAATATGTCGGGCTGACACTATACATTTGCTATGCCCTGAGAAAGACATTCCGGCGGCACGAGATAGAACCTCAGCGTCTGTCTTGCTGTCTTACTACACTTCGCCTCATGTATTTTCAGGGTACCGGTAAACCCTGACGGTAGGGCTGCTACGTTTACTTGCACAGGGTAAAAGAGCGCCATAGGGAATCGGATAGTGATGAGATCAAAGACGCGTCGTGAAGATGGACGAGCTACAACCACTCCGATTGGCTGCGCCACGCCTACCGCGCCCTGATTGCTTGGCGTGCCGTTCTCTCACTTCCGCTTCGTCTCCGCAACCCGACTCAACCCCCCCACGTCATACCATCCACCCTGTCGCAACACATAACTCAGTCCATCGCCATGTCCGAAAACAACTCTCAGCCTCCCGACACCAACATGGAGGTGAACGATGAGCTTGACCGCACCGTTGATGAGGAGATTAAGCAGGACGCGACAGAGGCCGATGCCATGAATCTTGACGGCGCAAACGATGCAGAGCCTCCCGCGGTGAACGGTGTAGCAGATCCAGTCGCCAGTTTTGAAGCGCGGATACCAGCCAAGAAAGACGCAACGTTGCGCGAGTTTCTGGGGAAAATGGACGAGTACGCGCCCATCGTATGCTCACCCAGCCTCCGCGTGACATGGCCATGAACTGACAGGACCGCCAGATCCCCGATGCCGTAACTAACTACTACCTCACGCGTGCCGGCTTGCCACCGCCGCCTCAGACATCGCCGCATCTTGCGCGCCTCTTAGCGCTTGCGACGCAGAAGTTCATCGCCGACATCGCCGCCGACGCCTACCAGTTTTCCCGTATTCGCTCATCAAACACAACAAGCAACAACCCCATGGGCGGCGCTGGAGGACCACCTGCAGCTGCTGCGCCAGGCGGAGCGCCAGGCGGAAAGGACAGTGGATCGAAGGCGAAAGACTACAACCTTGGCATCCAGCGGCCGGGCTACGGTGGAGGTGGTCAGGGCGGTAGTCAAGGACGTACTGTGCTCACCATGGAAGACTTGGGTATGGCTGTTGGCGAGTACGGCGTCAACATTAAGCGTGGCGAGTTCTACCGCTAGAGGTGAATTCATGCCGTCTCTAGGCGGCCCACTCGGCATCTGCATTCTATTGGTATATGCGAAAGCTAAGTAATGACGGACAAAGGTATCTTGCTATCACAAGAGGCATCATAGGCGTTGAATTGGCATCGCTGGCGTAAGGGGTTTTTGATCAGAGTATTTTGCCCAGCACAGGGCTCATTGCAATTGTACAGTAGCAGTACAGAATCGTTTTTAGACAAATCGAAGTGATACCTAAACTCCCATAACATGTCCATGTGACCTGTTCTTTATTTGTTCTTGGTGTGCTTGTACACGAACTGCTTCCGTGTCCTAAATCAAACCATTAGCCAAAGCTTTCCCTCTCGTGCTTGCCAATGCTGGCTCATTGGGATAGACGTACGGCGCAAATTCTCCTAGCTTGTGTCCTACCATATCCTCCGTAATGGTGATATCTAGATAACTCTTGCCATTGTGTATTTGGAACTTGAGGCCGACAAAGTTTGGCAGTATCGTCGCAGAGCGGGCTTGTGTCTTGATCGGTGGGACTCGTTCACCCGCCTTCTTCTGTACTATTGGGAGACTTTTGAACACAGTTAGAGAGGTTCTTGGGGGGGACTTCAGGTAGAGGCGTACGGGACGATGTTGGGTCCTGGCAAACAGTCAGTCTTCTCTCCTATTTAGCCAGAAAATTCGACGCAGGAATTCACCTTTCCAGACCGATCGAGCGCATAGCGCGCGCGTGGGAAACATGGCGGCGTTGAGCGTGAAAGATGTGGTCGGCGAATGTTTTCAATTGCTTCCGATGGGCTCTTCAAGCCCACGTGAGAGCGCGGGGGAGTTTCTGGAGCTAACGGCTTGGCTGAGCGCGTCGCGAAGGGCGAGCGATTGCTACACGCCGTTGTTCTCACAGAGTGTATTTACTGCGTGACAATCCTGCAGTGCTTATCTGAGGCCTCTGACGTGCTTCACAAACAGTGAGGGCCCAGGAAACTGGCTTTCTAGTGCCATCGACTGCCAATATGCCACCACGAGCGCGCGGTCCACAGCGAGGTAGGCTAGAGTAGCAAGACAGAACGATATGCGCATGCTAATGTACTTTACAGGCGCAGACACGATTCGCATACTTGTCGCTACAGACAGTCATGTCGGCTATAACGAGCGCGATGCGGTACGAAAAGACGATAGTTGGAGAACTTTCCATGAAGTTATGTGCCTGGCCAAGGAGCATGATGTGGACATGGTACTGCACGCTGGAGACCTTTTTCACGAGAACAAGCCATCGAGAAAGTCCATGTTTCAGGTTATGCGCTCGTTACGCATGAACTGCCTGGGAGAAAAGCCATGCGAACTGGAGATGCTGAGCGATGCGAGTGAGAACTTCGGCGGCATGTTTGACCATGTCAACTACGAAGACGAGGATATCAACATTGCGATACCGGTTTTTGCTATACACGGCAATCATGACGACCCATCAGGCGAAGGTTCCTTCTCTCCACTTGATCTACTACAGGCGTCTGGGTTTGTGAACTACTTTGGACGCACACCGGAAGTGGATAAAATAGCAGTCAAGCCAGTGCTGCTTCAAAAAGGCGGCACCAAGCTGGCACTGTACGGTCTGAGCAATGTTAGAGATGAGCGTTTGTTCCACACCTGGCGAGACGGCAACGTCAAGTTCTTCCAGCCTGGTACACAGAAGGATGAATGGTTCAATCTCATGAGTGTCCATCAGAACCACCATGCACACACACCAACAAGCTATCTGCCTGAGAATTTCCTTCCTGATTTCATGGATCTTATTGTATGGGGCCACGAGCATGAATGCTTGATAGATCCACGGTACAACCCTGAAATGGGTTTCCACGTCATGCAGCCAGGTTCGTCAGTCGCAACATCTCTCATGCCAGGTGAAGCCGTGCCGAAACATGTGTGCATTCTGAGCATCACCGGCAAGGAGTTTACCACTGAAAACATCCGACTGAAAACAGTACGACCTTTTATCATGAAAGAAATTGTTCTAGCAGAAGAAAGGGAGATCAAGCAAAAGGAACTGTGGCGTGTGAGCGACAACCGTGCAAAGATTACACAGTATCTAAATAAAGTCATCGAAGATCTCATTGAAGAGGCGAAACGGGAATGGCTGGAGCTTCAGACAGATCGCGAAGAGGGCGACGATATTGAAGTTCCGCTGCCCCTTGTTCGACTACGTGTTGAGTACACTGCTCCCTCACCGGGCGAGTTTCACTGTGAGAATCCACAGCGCATCTCAAATCGCTTCATGAACAAGGTAGCGAATGTCAATGATGTAGTGCAGTTTCATCGAAAGAAGAAACAGCCAACCAAAGCTCTGAAAAACAACGCCGACGAACCAGACGACCAAGTACTAGCAGACTTGTCGATCGACTCGATAAAAGTTGACAAGTTGGTCAAGGAATTCTTGACGGCGCAGACATTGACGATACTGCCACAAAACTCGTTCGGAGATGCTGTCTCACAGTTCGTTGACAAAGACGATAAACACGCCATGGAGACTTTTGTCAAGGAGAGTCTCACAACTCAGCTGAAACATCTGATGGATGCCAACGACGTTGATGAAGAGGAGATCGGCAAGGAGATGGCAGAGTTCCGCGAGCAACTAGAAGACTTGTTTGCTTCGGGACAGCTGAAGAGAACCCGCAAGTCCAAGACTAAGCCAAAGCCAGATGGCTGGGACAGTGATTTTGAGGGCCACTGGGCTGACCAACCTGGTGCTCTCATTCGCTCCGACAATGAAGAGGAAAAGGAGGAGGACGAGAGCATTGCCTCATTACCGACGAAAAAGGCCGCCCCACGGGGCCGCGGAAAAGCGACCGGCACAACTCGTCAAACAGCAGCGGCCACAAAGAAGGCAGCGCCCGCTGCCAAAAGCACCCGGGGCAAGAAGAAAGTAGTGGAAGAAGAGGAGGAAGAGGAAGAGGACGACAATGACGTTATAATGCTTGACGATGATGACGACGAAGACAGCGCAGAGGACCTTTTCGTAGCATCACAAAAGAAAGCTCCAGTAAGAAAGCCAGCTGCCAGAACCACAAAAATGCCAGCACGGGCGAAGTCACCAGCCAAGAAGACACCAGCCACGCGGGCGAAGGCGCCGGCCACGCAGACAAAGTTGAACTTTTCGCAGGCGTCGACACAGCGCAGCCAGCCAGCGCGACCTGTTGCATCGCGTGGAAAGCAGGCTGTTCGAGAAGCGGTAGGCATCATTTTTCTCATTGGTCTTGTATACACATATGCTAATTAATGCCTACAGAGTGATGACGAAATCGAGTCTGACGACGCTTTTGAGACCGCCCCTCCTCCAAGTGCTCGCCCTACGCGCAGGAGATAGGTTACTGTCCTTTACCTGAGATGTTGTCTTAAGAACAAACAAGGGACTTTAAGGATATCAATAGGCGGTGTATGCGGATTCTACAGCAGGGTGAAGGCGTTTAGGTGTTGCAGATGGTTGGACTGCGTCTAGCTGGCGAGAACAATAGACTTAACAATGTGGAAGGTCTGTCGGACACTTTAATCAAAATCACTGCGAATTCTCCTCCCACACCCAAGATCAATGGTACTCAATAATAACTTCTGTGTTCTTGCTCTCACGTGGACTTTACATCAATTGCACTTACCGTACCTGCTGTACGAGGTGACTACACCCATGTCGTCTCCACTTCCCCACGATCTTCACCGTCGCTTGCGGAGTCTTCTTGATCACTATCGCACCGTCTCTTTCCTTATTCACCCAGCCTGGAAGATCTGCCTCTGGGTAGTCGCGGCAAACCTCAAGCTATAACAACCTTCCGTTCGCCCTGTTCACTTCTTCCATCCAACACAAACACTCACAAACGCTCATTTTGGTCTCCTCTTTTTTTTCGTCCTGTCTTCTTTCCCATTGCTGCACTTTGGCTCTTGGTTAGCCGTGGCTTCGCTCGTTGTTCACGTTGTCTTCACATCGATCAGCTTTGAGGTACGTCAGTGTTCCTCCCGCCACCCGGGCATACACTTCCAGCAGCACACTCAAGGACACATCCTCGAGAGCAAGGATTAACAAAGAAAGGATATTTGCATCAAACCATCTCAACCTTCGTCTTTTCGACTCGCCATCCCATTGGCCGAACGATACCGACAAACGCAACTAGGCTAGCGGCTCATCGCTCACAACATCCGCCTACAGTGACGGGTGGTTCGTGATGTCGCTCGCATACAAGGTGGATGAGCTGCTGGCGCTGCGGGATTCGGTCTCGGAGTCAGCCGTGTCAATCGAGAAATTTCCCGATGAGGACGTGATCAGAGGTTGGTGACGGACACGCCCCGTCTTCACCTTTCACCCTTCACCCTGTCCCCCACACAGCAATTTTAATCCTTCAAATCCGCTTGTGCTGTTTGAATACCTTGATTCTTGTCTCTTCGCCCCACCCTACCTTGCACCACCATCCATCCCCTCTTTCTCAATACTACCACATCCCCAAACTATCACTGAGACTCTTTTGTATTAGAACACGTCTTGCGTCCGTCCGCGTCTGCAGCAGCGAATCTGAACAGTCGGTCATCGAACAGAAGTCTGCGAGCCCCTGCTATCCCTGCCGCCCCTGCTCCCACTCCCGTTGGACCTCAGAAACGCCCATCGCCTTCTCCGTCGCTGAAGCGAGGAAAAGCCGAGAAGCTCCTCAAGGAGCACGGCAGTCCACCGGGTCTGCGAGTGACCGCAGGCGGCCGGATTGTTCCCAGCGACCTTCCGCCGCTCGGGACTTCTCGATACGGTGACACTGTTTACAGGCAACAGCAACCATTGCGAGTCGCTCCCGGCAACGTCATGGCAATGCAGAATCATTCAAACAGTAGCAATACTGCTAGAATCGAGGTTGTCGGTGGTCGACCCATTGTTTTCGTCGGTGATCGCATGTTTGCCCTCCCAGCAGTCAACACAACCAGCTCTGCACTGCCTGCTAATGGCATTGCTGCCATGGATCCAGCTATGAAGCGAGGTCCGGAGCCGCCTACCCCAGGTATCAATGGTGCTATGTCAGGGAACTACGGTGGCCCACCACGTTCCGCTACTCACACTCCGTTTGCTGGCTTGGACCTTGCAGTACTCAAGACGCAACAGGCCCTGAAGAAGCAAGAGCTACGCACAGTCGAACAGACTGAAGTCCTGCAAGCCAACCATCAGACTGAAGCGTGGCGAGCGGCAATGATCGAGAAGAAGCGTTGTCTGATTATCGAGCTCGATGCTCTCAGGAAGCAGATATCGGCATTGGAGATGGGCGTCGCAACAACGCAGCCTTCTCCCCTACCCACCGCGGTCAGTGTATCCGCGACACCGATACCCTCCTTCGGAGTTCAGAGTCAGCCACCGTTTGCTCCCGCAATGTACCCATTCCCTGCTGCCAATCCATTCACGCCGACGCCGATGTATCAACAACACCAGCCGCCACTTTATGGTGCTATCCCCAGCTTTCCCACAGTGGAGCCTGCAGCGTTTGTACCAAGCACAATCACCACTCATACAGCGCACTCTCCTCCAGGATCAGCGAACCGCCGCTCCTGCGCCATCGAGATCAAGCCTCCGCCTCCTGAGGATGGTAAGAAGCTGTCGGCCCTGAATCCGAAGAGCCCCACGTATGAGCCAGCTGCCAAATCCAATGCTGTGCAGGAGCCTGTGCCGCCTACTCCTTCTCCAGACAAGTCATCCCCTTGGCATGTCCAGGAGGTTTCGATGCCTGTCAAGCATGAGTACGGAACGACGAGCCGAAAGCACAGCCTGTCCAGCGTTGACACTACAGATTTCTTCCCCACGAATACACACGAGCATTCATCTACACGAGCAGCGCCGCAAATTAAGGACAATAAAGAGCCTGCCGCATTTACCGCTGCTCCAACTACGCCCGAGAAGAATTGGCCTGCCAGTCCATGGAACGAAGGACAATCGGGCCACTCGAGCAAACATGATCCGACACCCAAGCTTACGTCGTGGCCAGAGGCATTTGGCAAGCAGCCTTCACAGCAATCCCTGCGGCCGAGTACCGCAAATCAGTCCTTGTCGGCCACATCAGGACAGAACTCAGCTGTGGGTGCAACCTTAACAGCGTCTTTGACGGCGTCTTCTAGGAGCAGCAACGCAGCTGCAAGGACTAACTCGGGCCAACAAAGCAGCGCAAATCAGAGCTGGCTGCTTTCTGAAAAGCCTGTAGTACACGTCCCATCGACGTACCAAGAAGGTTATCAGGCTGGCTACGATCACGTCGGTATTCCCGATGTTCCGGAGGTCCTGCAAGGCTACATCCAGGGTCTCTTACATTTTCTCACGGATGAATCGAAGAAACGCCAGGCCGAGTATCAACGCATTGCGAGCTCCAGAACCCCTTCGCTGAGGGGACTGGTTGCTGAGTCCCTGCCTCACGATCCCATCTCTGGCACAGGCATCAACCGTAACAGCTTGAACGGTGACCAGGAGAATGTTCGATTGACAAAGACGAGTCCGAGCGATGACGGTTGCCACAACATCAGACACAACTCACACAGCCACTTCCAGAATGTGTCGGGTTCGTACACGATGGGCCATGAGGGGCCACAGGAGTCACAGCACCGAGTCACGTCGAGCGCACAGTACTTCAAGTCTCCTCGCCTGTTCCTACCACGAATGGCGTCTGGGCCTGAACAGGCTGTGGGTTCAAACAACCGGAAGGATGCGAGTAAGGGGATGATGCATAACCAAGGTACTGCGTTCGATGGTGACTTGCACTTGAACGGAGAGATTCTTCAACCGTTTTTGGGTACTCAGATGCAGAATCGCAGCCAGGGCACATCGTTGACCATGCAGCGCTTGTACAGCACAGCTCAGGAGCGAGGCTCTCATGAGCTCGGTGGCTATGCCCAGCCTTCTAGCCGGGCTTTTGCTGACCTCCGATTGACAGGGCTGGACGGCGCTATGGACGACCTAGCCGAGGTGGTCACGGATACGCATATTGAAGAGGGTCGCCCGAGTGTTTCGCCAGAGAAGCGGTCTCCCGAGGCGAGGGTTGCGGTCGAGTATGAGGAGAGCGATGCATCGTGCTTCAAGTCGAGCAACAAGGGCAAGCAGAAGGCAACCTCTTCGCCAGCAAAGACGATCGACACGGAGCGCGAGACGGCGGCATCTTCGTGCACAAACACGCCCGGTTCGCCCAAGAAGGCTGGAGAACATTCACCTGCGAAGGCCAAGCTCGAACAAGTAACCAACAAGTTCCGACGAGGCAAGAAGGACGAGGGTCGAACCATGTCGCCTGATGAAAGGATAAAGCGTTCAGAGAAATGGCGACAGCGGTTTCAGCAGCTCAAGAGGACCGAGCAGGATGAGATCGACGCGTACCGTAGGAACTCGAGTACTTGAATGCCCAAGGATTTCTGGTCGAGTTGGAGCATGGCTAGATGGAGCACGGTTACGGCCATGAAACGGCGTGAAGGGGTTCACACGGCAGCCAGGTCACACAATGCGCTTGGCAGTTTTGTTTGGTCTGTTCTTTTTTGTTTCTTTGTTTCTTCTCTTGCGGCATGTAACAGTGGACATGGTAATAGGGGCGGCAGGCGGCAAGGGGATGGAGGACTAATAGCTGCATGTGTTCCTGTGGATATTGATTTTGCCAAGTATGGCTTGTATACGAAGCAGAGATTGCATGGCCAAGTAGGCGGTGTAGTCAGCCGTCTTGGGCAGCAGGATAATGGTAATAGTAATACAAGAGAATTCGACACCAGGCACAGGGGGCAACGAGGCATGGTGAGGCGGCTATGTTCACGTCAAGTCACTCTGTGGTGGCAGTGGTGGACCGGGCCCGGGGGAGGCACTATAGCCCAAAGAAAACGAGCCTAGACCGGATCAGCGATATACGCCACAGCCAGTGGATGGAAGCAGTGGAAGCATGCGTTCATCAGGACGAAGCGCAACGCCACGGGGCGTGCTGAGGACAGCCAGGAGCGCAGGCAGAGCGGAGGCTGAGCTGGCGATGGGACACAGGTGCTGATGCGATGACGTACGTCGTAAGGGGGTGTGAATGCTGATAAATGACGGACGACGTTCATGGACGACGACGGGAAGTGGAATGCTTGGAAATCCAGCGGCCGCGCGGTAGTAACGAGCCCCCACCGCTCCTTGTCGTTGATTCGCCGCCGCCGCCGTGCGTCTATCCGGCACGGCTCTGCCTTCCTGCCTGTTCCCAGCCTGGCTGAGCCCATACTAAGCACCTGCTCTACCCTGCCCTGCCCGGCCTGTCCTCCGCCTCCGCCTCCTCCACCACCTCTTTCTTCTCCTCGCCCTCTGCCCAGCTTGGCACCGCATTGTCTTCGCTGCCGCCGCCGCCGCTGCTGCTCCTCTCGCCAACCCCCAGGGACACCCTTGACATCTGCCGTCGACGCTCCAGCCACACGCACCGCGACCCTGAGACATTGCCCTCCCGCCGTGCCATGGCCCACTGACCGTGCTACGCGCAACCATCCAACTCCCTGAGCCCACGTCTTCGCCTCACCGCTTGCCAAAGACCAGCCGTAGCTCCTCTCCGCTACGCGCCTTGCCCCATTCCGCTCCTCGACGGCTATGACGCAGCTCTTCAACTCGTCTCCATCGAGCCACTCCGCCATGACTGAGAAACGCACCTTCACCGGCAAGGCCATGTCCACCAACAAGTCGGTCAATGCAAAGGACGGCCAGGTCTCGCAGCGCATCAAGAACTTCTTCCGCATCAACAGCAGCAACGACACCCAGAAACTCTCCGACGACGCCTCCACTGGCACCAAGAACGAGAAGTCGGGCTTCCGCCAGTCACGCTTCATCCCTCACATCACCCGCAATCGCTCCCAGACCGTCGCCAGCGAGGGCAATCCATTGGATGACAGCCTTTCGCCCACCGCCCACGCCAACCCGTACTTTGCCCATCAAGGACCCCCTGCCCTGCGCCATCACAACGAGGGCAGCGTTCCTCCATCTCCCCCAGACACGCCCTCCATACCCAAGACGCAAGTGAACGGCGCCAATGCCCCCGAGGACGACGATCATGCCACGTCGGCTGGAAAGGAGGAATTGGCAAGGAAACTGCGAAGGGTGGCCTCCGCGCCTAATGCCCAGGGCTTGTTCGCGTCTGGAAAGTCCAATGAACGACCCCAGACTGCGGAACTCGGCAAGCAGCCTGTTCTGCACCATCCAAACTCATCCACCCTGAGCATGGTCGAAACGCACTCGCAGGACTCGACCCATCTCCTGCCCAGCGACGCGAGCAAGCCAATACCAAGCCCGGGCCAGATTCGGCAGTCTGTGGCTTTCAGGAGGACCTACAGCTCGAATTCCATCAAGGTTCGAAACGTCGAGGTCGGCCCAGGCAGTTTTGACAAGATCAAGCTGATTGGCAAGGGCGATGTTGGAAAGGTTTACTTGGTGCGCGAGAAGAAGTCTAGCAGGCTTTATGCCATGAAGGGTACGATGCGCAATTCTGATGTCGAAACTCTGTGCTAACAACATCCAGTGCTGAGCAAGAAAGAAATGATTAAGCGAAACAAGATCAAGCGTGCGTTGGCTGAGCAGGAGATTCTGGCGACCAGCAACCACCCCTTTATTGTTACTCTGTACCACTCGTTTCAATCAGAAGACCACCTCTACCTCTGCATGGAATACTGCAGCGGTGGTGAGTTCTTCCGCGCTCTGCAGACGCGACCAAACAAGTGTGTTGACGAGGATGCGGCGAGATTCTATGCCGCCGAGGTTACAGCAGCGTTGGAGTACCTGCACCTGATGGGCTTCATCTACCGAGACTTGAAGCCAGAAAGTAGGATACGCTTTACCAATCTCTCTAGAGCACGACGCTAATTTTTTTTTCCCCAGATATTCTCCTTCATCAGTCTGGCCACATCATGTTGTCAGACTTTGATTTGTCAAAACAATCTGACACCGGCGGTCGTCCTACCATGATTCTCAGCGGCCGAAGCGGTACTTCGTCGACCAACCTGCCAACAATTGATACCAAATCATGTATCAACAATTTCCGAACCAATTCATTCGTTGGCACCGAAGAGTACATTGCGCCAGAAGTTATCAAGGGCTGTGGACACACAAGTGCGGTCGATTGGTGGACCCTTGGAATCCTGATTTACGAAATGTTGTACGGAACCACACCCTTCAAGGGCAAGAACCGCAACGCAACTTTCGCAAATATTCTACGGGACGAAGTACCTTTCCCCGAGGGTCACGGTGCGCCTCAAGTGTCAAAGTAAGTCTGCTCAAAAATAGTCCGTGGTATACTCTCCTAACATCCACAGTCTCTGCAAAGCCATCATTCGTAAACTGCTCATCAAGGACGAGACGCGCCGACTCGGCTCACGCGCCGGTGCCTCTGATATCAAGAGCGCGCCTTTCTTTAAGACCACGCAATGGGCGCTGCTCCGACACATGAAGCCGCCGATCATTCCCCACCAGGGCCAGGGCATAGAAACACCAAACTTCCGAAATGTCAAGGAGTCGCAGAGTGTAGACATCGGCGCCGCCAAGTCCAAGGGCGTTCCGCTAGACTCTGGCCTTGCTACACCCATGGGCGAAGTAGCAGATCCATTCGAGGAGTTCAACAGTGTCACCCTTCACCATGACGGCGACGATCACCACCATGACATGAGCGACTCTGGACACTATGACCACTCGCAAGCCAACTCGCATCGATAGGACGAGTAGGACTTGCACTCTGCAGCTGGGGCCTTCGCTCGAGGCCATTCGCATGCGATACTCTTCTCGACTCTACTTATTTGCTTTCAGTGCATCATAGACAGATGTGCGTCTTTCATGTCATTGGCGTTCAAGGGGTATCCACTTCGTTTGTATTACATGGGCATTTCTCAATCTTTCCAGTCAGCATCTCTCAGCTACAAAATCTTTCTGGCGTTGTTTGTAGTGTTTTGGAGGCACCGAGTGTTGAGGGACAAGCAGTTTAACAGAGGCAGCTTGGTCTGCAGGCTGCAGGACAATGTCGGCAGGGCTTGTGATTATAGGACGGGTACAATAGCCACAAAACATATCTTTTCATGGATTATGAGTGCTTGGGTCGTGACCAAATGTTTCAAGTGCTGTGGAAAGTAAACGTGCATTGGCCACTCGGAGTTTGCGGGGAAGACGCGATAACCGATTCGTAGGATTGAGTGTTTCCCAACGCGACGAGTATTCTTGAGCACCACGCATCGACGCTCTCTGTTGAAAGAAGGTTCCTAGCTGAGCATAAGGCTTTCAGATACATACACGACCAGCTCCAAGCCCCAGCTTCCCCTCTGCCTAGCAATCCGCCCATTCTACACACAACGACCCCGCGCCTCCGACTACGAAGACCCATACACACGCGCAGCAAGACATCAGACTCGACGACACACCACACCACACACCAAATACCCAATAAGAGCATTATTTGAAGAGAGAATAATGGCATCCGACCCTCAAGACCCCACCATAGACCCAGACGACGAAACCCTCACCCCACTCGAGCAAGAAGTCTTAGATGAATACGCAAGATTACTCGAGAACCTGAATACCGTAAGCCTCCCCCTACCCTCGTTGCATTCTAAGAAAAAACATCTAGCTAACAAGTAAAAACACAGATGTCCAGCCTCCTCCACACGCTGTCCAACGCCCCGAGCGCCGCTATTCTCGACGGCCTGCGCGGCCTCGAGCGCAAGACGTCGCTTGTGTTTACGTTGCTCAAGGCGAGCGTGTATAGTATAGTCTTGAATCAGCAGATTGAGACTGGTGGCGAGGAGACTGTTGTCGAGGGCGGGGAAGATGATGAGGAGTAGTGGGGGATTAGCAAGAGGATGAATGAGAGGGAGAGAAGAGAAGAAAAAGTTATGATACCCCGTTGAAGAGCTGAACAAAGGATGAATGTGCATGTGCGCGAAAGTGAGGCTTGTTTGAAGAGAGAGTTTTTTTTTGGTTGCAGAAGAAGGTTTGACATGGTTATACGCGAGATTTCTACAGAACATACATGATCGCTTCCGCCTCAATGCCATGCATATAGTACACACGTCTCTTTTCTTTCCTCACATCAATGTCCTGCGTTTTGCAGAAACTATTCATACAAGCAAGGTCTGTATTCATCTAGTGTATAGAACCTCCATAGTAGACCTTGCGCACATCAACCAACTTCTTGCCTCTTGCTCGGGCGATTTCGTCGGGCAGCTTCTGGCTGGTGAGAGCTTCCCAAGTAGCCTTGATGACGTTCATTTTGTTTCTTGAGCGGGGAGTTTTGGCAGAGAGGTCCTGGAGGCCGGCGGCGCGGGCGAGTTCGAAGATGAGATGTTGGACGCGGAGACCGAAGCCTATGAAGTACGTAGTTAGTAAGGGTACTTGCTTCAGATCATAGACGCATTGTTCCAAAGAGCAACCAGGGAATTAGAAAAAAAAAACTTACCCGGCGGCCTTGCGAAAAGCTGCACCTTCGTGGCGCCAACCTTCTTCTCCAAGTCTCCAAACGTCGTCCTGTTCTCATACCGTGGCACAGGCCTCATATTCCTGATTGCACTCATGATACTTTGTTTCCTGCCTTCTTCCGGCTCGACAGACTTGCCCTCACCCACACCTAGTAAACCATCCTGGTTTCCCGCAATCGTAAGGTAGTATAAACTCCTAATCTTGCCCATGCGAGTCTGGTTCGTCACGCCGTGGACAACAAGAGTCTTGGTCCTAATGGTACGCAGCTTCTGCTTGTCCCAACCCAGGTACTGCAAAAGGCGTTTCTGCCTTGGGTCCTCTTCTTCTTCGGTCGAGAGTCGGCGAGTCTGACGCGCCATGCGGTTTTCTACTCTGGGCAGATCCGGTGCAATAACAGAGTGGCGCTCGTCGCCCAATGCCTGGAGTGCGGCGGGGTTTTTCGAGGTGTACGTCGCGCGCGGATCAAGGGCAGCCTGGGTGATTGCTGCGTCCATGGCATTTTGTAGGCCTGGGTCGTCTTCGGGTATACCGTCCGGGTACATCTTTGCCAAGTTCTCCGATGCGATACGGGATATGTTCTCGTCGCGTTCCACCTCGTTGGCGACTCGGAATGTCTTTGGGCCTTCAATGTCGTCTCCAGTCAGCTTCTCCGGGCGGTCAGTGACCGGATCGACTTCCGCGAGATCATCCTCGTAGTTGAGGCGCCAAAAGTCAGTTCTCCGCTGACCCTGCGTAAGGACATCTCGGGCATCGATTGTATTTTCTGCGGCTTTGATGGCGGCGATTTGCGAGGGAGTGTATTTCTTTTCGAGGAGCGCCGTCTCGTCCGTGTTGTACTTGGGGTACTCGGCCTCGGCGGCCTGGTTGAGAAGCTTGAGTTCGTCTGCCTTGATCGACGGGTAATGCGGTCTTCTCTTGCGGGCTTGCCGAGATGCGGAGGCGTGGAAAGTTCGTTGCGGAGGTGGTTTAGGGAGGGTCGTTGACGCTGCCTTGGTAAAAAGACATCGTGCTGGGCGGCAGACGCTCATTGTTGCCCTTGAACCTCCGTGCGAGGGCCAATTGAGCGTGAACAGGCGGTAATAGCGGGCTGCTTGCGCACTTGGTGGTGCTCGAAAGTGAAGTTCGGAAAGTTCATCTGACTAAGCCGCATGGGTAGGAAATGCTGTAGCCAATCAGATCTCTCTTCAACTGAGTGACTAACGTAACTTTTCTCGACTGAGATATTTGGTGCATGTGCTCTCGAATTCTCTCTCAACCGCTTCGGAGGCTGCTGACCGGTAGTCGATATTCTCAGATTGCCAGATACAGTATGGCCTCATCCGCAGACAATGTTGCTCCTATAGAGAGCAATGGCGCAAAAAGACAGGCCGAGACACCTTTACGCAGCGAGGAAGCCTCACGAGGCAGTTACAGGTTCAAGAATAAGCGAATGAAGAACGGCCATGCAGAGCAGAGCAAAATACTAAAAACTAACGGTACTAACGAGGAGGTTTTGTTGGAAGATGTCACGGCGCTCATCAAAAACTTCAAGCTAGAAAGAGAAGGAAATGCGACATCGACCCAGCTGCCTGAAAAGTTCAAAGAAATCACGGTTGAAATCAAGGAAATATCGTCTACAGGAGATGGTATTGGGTTTCAGCAAGGTTCAGACTCGGATCAAGTCTATGTTGTACCTTTTAGTGCACCGGGAGATGTTGTCACCGCGCGGCCGCATAGGCACTTCGAGAAAGAGAAATATTCCATGGCCGATTTTATCAATGTGGTCACGCCCTCACCTCACCGCGACTCGTCTCTGGTCAAGTGCCCTTATTTTTCGAGCTGCTCAGGTTGTCAATTCCAGATGCTGCCCTACGACTTCCAACTACAACATAAGAAGTCGATTGTTCAGAAAGCCTACCAACACTTTTCCAACCTACCACCTGAGCTCATTCCCGCTATTGGAGACACTATTGGGTCGCCCTTGCAATACGGATACCGCACAAAGCTTACGCCACATTTCGATGGGCCACCAGATGCTCGTCGAAGCGACGGCCGAAACGGTATCAAACGTACATTCAAGGAAGTACCACCAATTGGCTTCATGAAAAAGGGAACCAGAACCACCATCGACATAGAGGATTGCCCAATTGGCACGGATGCCGTGCGCGCAGGCAACAAGCGCGAACGCAAACGTGTTGCTGATACCATCGACAAGTACCACAAAGGCGCCACGATTCTACTCCGCGAAAGCACAACCCGGATATCCAAGTCTGACTACGACGTCACTAAAGAAGAAGATCCGGATGCTGTGATCGAAGACCGAGGAGACTACATCCACCGCAAGATATGCATAACAGACTCCAACGCTAAATCCACCGAGTACATCGACGACTTCCAGTTCGTCAACCCAGCCGGATCCTTCTTCCAAAACAACAACAGCATCCTCCCCGTCTTCACCCAATACATCCGCGAGCACATCCTACCTTCGGCCCCAGACCACAAGATCACCCACCTGATCGACGCCTACTCTGGCTCCGGCCTATTCACCATCACCCTCTCAAGTCTGTTCAAAACGTCCCTAGGAATCGACATCTCCTCATCAAGCATCGAATCCGCAACCACCAACGCTCGTCTGAACAACCTCCCTGAAAGCTCAGCCCGCTTCATCGCCGCTGATGCCGCGCGCCTCTTCGCCTCGATCAAATCTCCCGCTGACGAGACCGTCGTCATGATCGATCCGCCACGCAAAGGCTGTGACGAGTCTTTCTTGCGGCAGCTGGTACAGTATGGCCCGGCGAGAATCGTCTATGTTAGTTGCAATGTGCATACGCAAGCTAGGGATGTTGGCGTCTTGGTTGGCGGCATGAAGGGCGTGGATGGCGGATTTGGAAAGGGTGAGGGATGCTATGAGATTGAAAGTTTGAGGGGTTTCGACTTCTTCCCTCAGACGGGACATGTAGAGGGTGTGGCTGTGCTGAGCAGGAAGATTGCAGGAACGAGCCAGAAAGCGAATGGGGCGCTGGAGGGTGAGGTAGCCATGGAGTAACTGGTCTGAGTTTTTTTGTCTTCTGGAGGATGTTGCGTACAGACAAAAGCGTGGAGTCTTGCTTTTTGGCAATGACTATACGGAATGCCACAGCATCGGCGTTCGATGATAGTCAGCAAATCTAGCACAAATATACCATGTTGTTTGTTCAATCAGATTTAATGCTGGACGACTTCGAGTTCTAGCAGATACATCACCTGACACTATTAGACAGCCCAAGTTGTGCGTCAATCTCATCACTCTCCATAGCTTTGCACTTGTTTCATGCTCGCTTAGTAAATTGTCTCGAAATCTACAGTAATCTCCTATATTTGTACCCAGCCCCTTAAGTGCTTCCTGGTCCACCGAGCAGGGCGAACCGTCGGACAATGCTAGGGCCGATTTCATCGTATTCAGCCTTGGTGTGGCAGTAGCTCTTGAACTCGGGCGTCTGACCGAGCAAGCTACCTCCGAACCAGGGGCCGTGTCTTTGCCTCTTGTGCGTAATGACCTGTACATCCAAACCACCACTCTTTGCACCTCCACTTCGTGCCTCCGAGGCCTTAATCCTGGCATCAACCATATGCCTGATGTCACGCTGCAAGCGCCGACCGAAATCCTTGTAAAGTGTTGAACCACCAGACAACACAATGTTCTTGTACAGCCCTCTGCGTACATCGATGGGCGAGGACTGAATGACAGTGTCGACAATCGTAGGTAGGGGGGTCAGGAAATCGGATGAGTAGATTTCGGGGTTGAAGAAGATTTCGGGTGCGAGGAAGCGCTCGTAGCCAACATCGACGGATGCGGTCTTACCGTTGGGGTAGTTGACGGTGTACTTCTTGAATCTGTCGTCTGATTCGCGGTCGAAGCGTGCAAACTCCTTCACGATATCGGGGCAGACATAACAAAATTCCTCCTTGATGCGCTCGGCAGTCTGGAGAGACGAGTCGGGCTCGCCACGTTCTCGGAGGAGCGATTGGACGAAGTTGGTAATGTCTCGACCGGCAATAGGGACACTCTTGATCGAAGAGCCGATGACGTAGCCCTCAGCAACTGGGATAACGTGCGTGACACCAGCACCGGAATCGATAACGGTACCGGTAAGGGATCTGTCTTGCACCTTGGAGCTTGTCCATGATGCGGCCAGTGCGAGCACAGCTTGCACCGCAATGTAAAGACCGGCGACGTTGAAGGACTCGAACATGATCTCGGCGGTGGCTTCACGGTTTTCCGGGGGGTTCAGCGGCTAGGCCAACATCAGCACTTGTATTCTCAGAGTTGGCAGATCAACACCTACTGGCTCAGTGAGCAGGAAGTGGTGGTCCTCAGGCTCCACCCGCAGGTACTTGAATATCGAATTGGACCAGAAGCGCTCCATCAGATCCTGCCAACCGTCAGTATTTGGCCTTTTCCTTCTTGGTCCCTCGTCGTACCCAGTTGTCGATCTGGCCGTGCCTAATTGGGTAGTTGATGCCATAGCCCGCGCCTCCTGCCGCAGCCAAAGCCTCATCACCAATAAAGAAGTCCAGGTCTTCGGTGCCACGCTTTCCAGATAAATGTCCACCAGGCCCAGCTCCGCCGGTCAGAAATGAGGGTTTGTTTGCGACAGCTGGACGTCCAGAGCCTGAACCGCCGGTACCGCCAGTTGGGCCTTTAGTAGCTATGGCCGTGGGGAAGACGAAGGACGGGGAGTCGTTGCCGGCGAAACCTGAGGTCGGACGTTACTAAGAGTTGAAGAGCGTGGAATCGATGTCTAGCATACCAAGCTTCGAGTATCCCGTACCGCTACATGCCAACGTCAGTACTCAATTGGGCGTGGAGATGCCAACAGGCAGCTGGGAGCTAGCTTACTTGTCCATGACAACGGCGGGGGTTTGGGACGCCATGTTTGCTGCTGCTTGCTGCAAAAACAAATATGCAAAAGCGGCTTGGGGAGTCCCGCGTGGAGAGGAAAAGCGAGAATCGGGTGTGGAGGTGGCTTCGTCAGAGAGGTTGATGGCGGAGGTCGGTGCTGGCTGGGTGCAGTGGGCTGTCGTCGAATCAGGCACCGCCCCGCTCCGCTCTTGGCAGCGGACATGGGACGCAATGGCGGGGGACGCTATTGTGGGCGAGCTGTACGCACTGTCGCTCCTTCCTCGTGAAATGCCATACCTGCTGCGTATAAACCGACAAGGTGTCGCGTGTTATGATTTGCATGCCAAGCACATGGCTCTGGCAGGCGCAAAGGAAAGTGCCTTCGCCAACGAAGCTCTGACAATCACTGCTAACCTCTCCTACTCTTTCACCAATTGCAACCCTGCAGCGCTCGTGGAGGATCTCTCTGACTCTCATTTTCACCCAAAACACAACACACAGTCCCTTCGGAGCCGCCTCAGACTCTTCATTGATTTTCCGTTGCGTTCCTCTCCCCTCTTCCTCAGTCAGCCCGCGCCATTTTCATATCCTATCTTTTCATCATTGATTCCAAGCTTCTTCAATCTTGAATCATCGCCACCTGAAGACCGCTTCTCCTCACAGCTCACGGTGACCTGACTTCTCCATATCAATTCCATTGGCACGTGCAAACACAAACGCAGCTTGTGTATCTCCTTCTCAACCTTGTCCAAGCATCAACCGCAAACATTTGAGCAATACGCTGAAGACTTTCGCCCGTCGCTTCCGATACGTGTGCCGATTTCTATCAATACACAGGGGCATGTCGGTTTCAACTCACCAGTTCTCACCCGTAGACGGAGTACCCCATGTCGACACACAAACCCGCAAAGTCACGCGTAGTCCGCCCAACGACGACATATGTTGCATCTATGTCCATGCTGGCGCGGGGTACCACAGTTATCAGAACGAAAGAATACACCTTGAGGCATGCAATGAGTGAGTATTCTAGCTGGCTGAGTTTGCTGTTGTGAGAGCCCTTACTCATCTCCTCTAGTGCCGCACAAATCGCCATGCTCGTCCTCAAGAACGGAGGTTCCGCACTAGACGCTGTTGAGATGGCCATCAAGACACTCGAAGATCGAGAGATTACCAATGCTGGTTACGGGAGCAATCTTGCCATGGACGGTGTTGTAGAATGCGATGCCTCTATCGTCGATCACTATGGGCGTAGTGGGGCCGTTGGAGCCGTTGCTCGTAAGTCGGCGGCGTTCAAGATATATCGCTCAATACTAAAACTTCTTCACAGAAATCAAGAACCCCATATCCCTAGCACGCATGGTTCACTCCCACACCATGAACTCTCTCACACTGCGCAGAGTTCCTCCAAATCTTCTAGTTTCTCAAGGCGCTACCGATTTCGCCATAGAAATGGGAATGCCCATCCTACCTCACGATGCATTAATCTCGCCGGCAGCCCGAGACCGTTGGATGCGATGGCGTTCCGACCTAAGATCCGCCGAACGTAAGTCTAGAAAAAGCGGTGTCCACCCCTCGTGCTGGAAGATTAGAGAGAAGCTAGAATCAGAGGAAGAACGAGTACGTCAGCAAATGCGTGAACAGCATACCCAGAACTTGCTGGCAGCCTGCTCGTCTTTCCCAGAGTCACACTCACTCCCACTTTCTGATGACTCGATGTACGATCAAGCTGAGAATGACCGATCGGATTCTTTGTCTTTCTCGAAACAGTCTTCAAATTCTTGTATCAGTGACGATCAGACCAGCACCCAGGAACTGTCCGAACAGGAATCGTGCATTGACAACCCTTCTTGCAACGCTTTTATCAGCAGCACACAAACGGTACCTACCCTGAAACAACGCAGAAATCCACACATAACCCCTGATGTGTTCTATGACAGCATCATGGAGAACGGTCCGCGAGAAGAATCACATGCAGCCTTTTCGCGCCAGGCATGGGCCGATGGCTCTAGCGATGACTCTGATTCTGGCTCTAGCGCACAAACAGCAAAGATGGATTCTGTGGGAACATCTCATGGAAACGCGATGAAGGCTGCCTTGCTAGAAACCACTGACAGCAAGGCCTCAGAGACTTCACCACCGTCGCTGATCCCACTTGGTCCAACCCCGCAACAACCCGAGGAGGACCGTATCACCGACACTGTTGGGGCCATTGCGATCGACAGTTGGGGCAATATAGCCTGCGGAGCTTCTTCTGGTGGCATTGGTATGAAGTATCGCGGACGTGTTGGTCCCGCAGCTCTCGTAGGGGTAGGCACTGCAGTCATTCCTATTGATCCAAGCGACTCCGAGCAGACATGTGTCGCGACTGTTACGAGCGGGACTGGTGAGCACATGGCAACAACCATGGCTGCTACCATATCTGCCGAGAGACTCTATCAGAGCGTGAAGAAGGGTCGCGGTGGAGAGTATCTCGAGGTTACTGAGGACGAAGCTCTAAAAGCCATGATCGAGAATGAGTTTATGGGTAAGTAACTTCCCAAGGCCCTTCATAGGGAATGCTAACATTCCAGGTCATCCGAGTGTCAAGCACAGCAACTCCGCTGGCGCTATTGGCATTCTAGGTATCAAGAAAACGCGCGCTGGTGTTTTGCTGTATTACGGACATAACACCGACTCTTTTGCCATGGCTTCCATGTCCTCTTCTGACGATCGGCCGGCTTGCTCCATGTCACGCAGCAATGGTACCGGCCAAGTCGCCCAGGGTGGCCGTATGATGTCGGTGGGCCGTAACAAGAGGTCAAAGACAGCATCCCGTAGGTAAGCACAGTAGTCTTGCTGGATTAGCTGGAACCTAGCTAGCCTGTCGGTTATCTCGCTTACTCCCTGTAATCTAATAGCCGGTCCCTTAGAAGCAACTTCTGATTCTTCTATAAGAACAAGGAATCATAAACATTATGTACTGCTGTCTTGTTCTTTGGGCTGAAAAAAACTATTTTTCTTCTTGCTTCCTACAAGGCGATGATTTCAAATGTAGTTTGATTCAGTGACTCAGCGACATAGAATCAGTTTTCTATAGAAGTCCAGAATCTATCTCTAGAACGCCATTGCGACCGAGAGCCCACTCATCGGCCATCATACCCCTTGACGCCCTTGTTCCCACTCCCCTGCAACTTCCCACTTGCCACGCCCAAACTCTGCTGAAACGCCCCCGTGATGCCAATCTGATCCGTCAAAATACTCATCATATCAAATCCCTTTTCCGCATAGCGTCTCGCATCCTCACCCGAGTTACAATACATGGCTATTTTCTTGCCCTCCGCATGAGCCGCTTCTTTAATCTGATCAATCGCGGCTTCCAGCTCGGGAGCCATTTGGGGAGTTAGAATCGGGTGCCCGATATTGTTGCCTAGATCGAAGGGCCCGATAAGAAGACAGTCTACACCAGGGAGAGCGGCGATTTCGCGGACATGCTGGAGTGCTGGTGCGGTTTCTATTTGCACGATAGTTAGGAGGGTGCTGTGAGGTTTTGTTAGTAACATGATAACAAAAAGTCTGATTTCTTTAAGATCGCGATTTTTTTCGGATAAGGTGAGTTTTTTCTTGGAGACAGGGGCTGACTGACGAGTTTGCGTGCTGCAGGTAGTAAGATGCGGGTTCGTTATTGAAGCATTGGGTCGATAGAGGTGAGCCAAAGCCGCGGGTCCCCTGGGGCGGGAACTTTGCAGATGATACGAGTTTCTCAGCGTCAGCGACGCTGTATATGAGCGGGACAATGATGCCGTGGGCTCCGGCGTCGAGAGCTCCTGATTTGGTCTGTTAGGAATTTCCACGATCCTTGGAGAAGACGGCGATGCGGGGTTTTTGGATGGCATCTTGCCTCAGTTGGGCGCTCAGAAAGGAAATCGACATACGCTTTACCATCCACGGTTCGTTAGCAGCTATCCTCACGATGGGGCTCACACCAGCAGACGCTATCGCTGTAACGGCTTCGTGCATTTGGCTGTCGTTGATGTTGCCGTGCTCGGTGTCGACGCAGATCCAATCAACACCTGAGCGGGCAATGGCTCGGGCGAGGTTTGTACCGGGGAGCATCTGCAGTTGTTTATTAGCAACGTCTGCAACCTCTAAAAGCTACATGTTTAGTGAATTGGTAGTGTCTGACCTGCCATCCTCCAAATGTTGGCCCGCCTTTCTGGAACGCCTTGTATATCCGGCTTGCTTCTTGTAAGGTGTTCATGGTTCTTGTCAAAGACGTGAACTTCTTATTGTATAAAATGGGGTATGAAGGTATGCTGAGACCGAACAAGGGCTTTTTGTTAAACACGCGTGGTACAGCGGTTCGATGGAGGGAGCGTAGCATCGTCATGGTTTTGTATGTTCGGGAGGGGTTGTACCGTAGATGGCGCTACCCCACAAATATCCCCGCGCTGGAGCTATGCAATACATAAGCCACGGAGTAGATGCGAGCGATTGACCCGAGAAGCGCTCCCAATGAAGATCGACATGAAAGCAAAGCTTGTGTGATGGTCTGCTTTGAATCGAAGGAGTGGGCTTCAGTGCTTAATATTAATTCAGCGTGCCATGGCTGTCCATCATAGTACACACTAAGCTCATCCCGGTTATCTGACTACATGCCTTGATGTACTCCGATCTTGCATTGCTACTATAATTGCAAAAGAAACATGGGTGTGTATAGGAGGCGTCATGTAGGAAGTAGCAGAAGCAAAAATTAATTGGTCAACAAAGATCTCGGCTGTAACGTTGCACTGCAGGCCAAAAGGAAAGGCGAATCTCATATGCAAAGACTGCATTTTTTTTTTACCTAACGACAATTGGATCGTCTACATACATTCACCCATGACGATCGGGGTACTAGCCAGTAAGCCACTATGCTAGCAATGGCATTACCTCTATGGGAACTTGAGCAGGAACTGACAGTTGGGAGCATTCGCATGCGCATAAGTAATGACTTCGGTTCCCTCGTCTTTGCCTCCGCCCTTGACGTTGAGCTGCTTCGATCCATTCACGTGGTTGATGCTATATCGCAGTCAGTATTTGTTCCAACCTAGATGATAATGCAGCACTGACTAAAAAGCTCCGTTGCCAGCGTGGGCAAGCTTCCAGTGGATAGCGCCGTCCTTTGGGTTGCGAAGCTCCATGGTCACATTCTTGTTTACTTCTATGAGGCCACTATCAGCATTCTGTCTTTACTGCAACAGGCATATCGAGCCCATCATACCGTCGGCAGTGAGATAGAGACCCGAGTTCACGGCAATGATGAGGTACTCGCGGTCACCCTTCTCAGGGTGGCAGTTTGTGCCTCCAGCATCGACAATCAGGAACTGATGGTTTGCAGCGCCTGGACTCTTTTTGCTAGGAAATCTGTTAGCTACAATGTGATGACAGCGCCAAAGACACCTGAGGATTGATTTACTAAAGCTTGATCGGAGTTCCTTGGGCCGTGGCACCACCCCAGACATCGAGCTCTTTGTCCTGAGCATGGAAGGGGACGATGGTATAGATTCCTGGGCCAGTGAAGTCGGACATGTTGAGGCCTTTCTTTGAAAGAAGATTGAACACAGAGAACTAGAAATAGGGGACTATTGATGGATGAGGAGGATGCTCGAGTGTGTTGTATAATCTTCTTGAGTAGGATCCCCAGGGTTTATATAGATAATTTGGATATGATGGCACCCGTCTCCGGCAAGAGAAACGTGACAATTTGTACAAAGCAAACGTAAAGGTGATGTATTGATCAACCAACTATTGCCTGGAAAGTTTGAGCACATGCAGGCTTGACAGAAGGAACTAGTGAGGTATCCAGTAGCCTTTCAGTTCCTATTACTATGGATGTACCCAGTTACACCCTAGCGTTATTCAAAAAACTTGGTTCAGAAGCCTTTTCCTGCTGCTGTATTTGTCTGCATAATCAAGTCTTAGCATGCTGCTTCACTTGGCCAATTGGAATTAGACGTCCTACGCTGTCATACGAGGCACATATGCAGAAATCATGCAGATATATGTAATATGTGTCTGCTTTTTGACAGGACATGTGCTTTCTTTAAAGGTAAGAGGAAGTGTATCATACTCATGGACAATCTTGATTCTATTGTGGCTCAGAGATGACTTCATTCAATAAAGTTTGACACGTGGATTCCAAAAAGTCTGTTTACCACTCGGAGTGAGTAGTTAGATCAATATCTTGGACTGAATGATTGGCATCGAAGTGCGGAAAGGCGCAGGGCGGTAATGCAGGGATCGGCCCGAGCCTTTTAGTTGTTTTTCCTACCGTTACTTGTATACGTCGTCGTGCAGCTAACTTGGGTCAAAGTGTGTTTTCTTTCGTTCTTCAATCTTAAAGAAACTTCTTCAAAAGAATGAGGAGACCGCAGTGAAGTGGCGTGATCAAGAGACCATTTCGTTCATGTACACGTAAGGATAGCATTTGGTAGAGCATTGCCTGGCGTTGCTCGGCTCCAGACGAACGTTCAAAAGCACGCAAGGTGACGACTTCACTGTCGTGTGACTACTGATGTGGGCTATTCAGCTGATGCGTGAAGCGGATCATAGTCACGTCTATGCTGCTGCGCAATGCTTGTGTATTTCTTTTTCCGCCCAAATAAATTCGCGGGGGAGGTGACGAAGGACGTGTGGAGGTCTCCGCTTGAGTATATTTAATTGAAATACACTAGCTTAGTGTATGCAGGAACGCTATAGTCTCCCAGTTTGTAAAGTGCAAGTCCCAAGCGACACGGTCTTTGTCCGTTGATGGCTTGCTCGATGTTCTTGAATTTATCTACGCAGGTGGTAGTAATGTGGCAAGCTGAAGCGCACTTGATCGATGAATCAAGTTCAAGAGCGGATACAAGGCCCACAAGTATCTCTCCTTGCTTTTATGGACGAACGGTCAACTTAATGCGCCAAGACCAGGTCTAACCCAGATGATGAGATGTAATGGAGCTACCTCAACAGCCACATTCTCGAACAGGCCCCTCACCACGGTTTGTTGTTGTGACTCTACAACAAAGTTCATTGGCGAATTGGTCTAGGTCTAGCAGCCCACAATCAACAGATTACTGATCAGTATTCAGAATCCAGCCTCTTCTACACCAGTGGGATCAGAGTGCTTGGCAATGATACACAGCGTCATTTGTTATACACAACTAAACGCGCATGTGTGTGAACCCGAGTCAGATGCAGAATTTGTATGTTCATTACAGAATATGATCAAACTGTTGGGACCGCACAGCCTCAAGCTTGCTCAGCCTGGTCCATCAGCTTGACAACCTCGTCTTCCTTGAAGCGGTGCATGAGCTTGAGCGATGAAGTTGTCGTTTCCCGAGCTTCGGCCTTGTCGATGTGGATCTAGTTTGAACATTCAGGTACTCTGCACACATGCATATATAGAGGAACAAGAGGCAATTCCGGGTCGGCTTACGACAGGCGTATCGAATTCGTACAAGTCCTTCCACTTTTCCTGGCCGGGCTCCATGACATTGATCTCGTGGTACTCGAGCGGTCGCTTTGCTTTTACATTTTGAACGACTGCCTTTGCGTTGTCACAGAGGCCGCATGGCGTTCGCGTGAAGAAGGTGATGCGGCAGGCGAGTAAGCGAGAGGTAGCGCGCAACATGGTGAGCGGCTGCAAGCGACCGTGCGACCGAGAAGCATCCAGCACAGGTGTCAGGCCTCACAATGGAGAAATACAGAGCGTAGTCGCGCCTCAGGTGAAGACGAGAACGGACAGGGAAGCCTTCTCTATGAGCTGCAAGCTTCGCGCTCGGACCCCAGCCTATGACATGACAGCCGCAACGTTCCAGAATATTCCGACGCGCGCGAGGTGAGAACATCTGGGGTTCCGAGCAACCAACGTAAAGAGCGCGCACTCGACCTCGACTCGTTCGCTTTGGTACAAACTTAGCAAATCTTCAACATGGCCAAAAAATGCGTTCACAAGGGGTGCGGCAAGACGTACGAGGATGACAACGAGGAGTGCGTCTACCACCCGGGCCCACCAGTCTTCCATGAGGGGCAGAAAGGTAGGCTAGCATAGGACGACTGCTCTGCAAGTTGGGACTCGTGTACTAACCTGCTATATTCTAGGTTGGAAATGCTGCAAACCCCGCGTCCTGACCTTTGACGAATTCCTCGCAATCGAGCCCTGCACCAAGGGTAAACATTCCGATGTAGACGATACACCTGCGCCTGAGCCCGTGGAGGCGCCCGACGTACCCAATGGCACACAGGTGAATCTAGGGTCGCTCCAGGAATCGCTTCCTCCGCCTGCCCCTCGACTGCCCACTGCACAAGCCGCGCCCGAGCCCACGTCTCCAGCCCCGCCGCCAGAGTCCGAAGATGACGACCCGAGCATAGCACTGAAGGAGGGCATGACGTGCAGGAGAAAGGGATGTGGTGCAGTGCACAAGGGCGGAGACAGGCAGGGAGAGAGCTGTGTCCATCATCCTGGCGCGCCCATTTTCCACGAAGGCAGCAAGGGCTGGAGTTGCTGCAAGAGGAGGGTTTTGGAGTTTGACCAATTCATGAACATTGAGGGTTGCAAGACAAAAGACAGGCATCTGTTTGTTGGCAGTGGCAAGAAGAAGGAGGGCGAGGAGAAGCTAGATACGGTCCGGTAAGTATGCTCGAGATGTGCTTCGAGGCCTGGCCAACTAATAACTTCGCTAGCCACGACTTTTACCAAACAGCGACTTCAATCGTCGCTTCTCTATACCTCAAGAAGATCGACAAAGCCACAGCAAGCATTGAATTCCAGCCGAAGAGCGTCAAGCTGGATCTGCCTACCAGCGACAGCAAGCGGTACCAAACCGAGCTGCCCTTGTTCTCCACCATCAAGCCCGAAGAAAGCAAGTTCAGAATCCTGGGTACCAAGCTTGAAATGACGCTTGTCAAGGCCGACGGCGCCAGCTGGCCCGTCTTGAGGAGCGACGAGAAGCCTACGGGTGAGAGGATACAGGTGGGCCGGGCGGGAATGGCATAAAAATAGCTCATAAAGAAGGATATGATGATTACTGTGTAATAGAAGCATAGCATACAAGCATGAGGTTATGAAAAAGAAAGTTATTCTCTTTTGCTAGTCAACCCAAGTTACTTCTAGATCGTTACACCGTGTATCTTACTTTCCGTCCACTCTACCATGGCCCGCCCGACGCCATTTCACTAGCTGGACATCACCTTGATCTACAAAAACAGGGTTGTGCTAATTATGCGTCAATTTCAAATTGTTACTTGCAAGCTTCATATGTTGGGTTTTACGATGGGCTCGTTCGAACATGTTCTAGAAGAGAGTGGAGAGAACATGGAATAGTGGGCTGAGTGGTAAGAGAAACACGAATTGAATGCCATTGTATTTTATTAATAGAAAAATGATTTGAGACGAGAAGACTTTACTGAAGCATATAGGGCCTTTACTCAACTCACCACTTTGACTATACTTTCTTGCGTGTGTTCCTTGTGCCTGGACTTACAGCATCTGTTCAGAGCTAGCGAATACGCATAGGTAACCTCAGTCTACATCTACACCAGTGTCGGATTAGTAACACGCTGTGGGAGTTAGTTAGTTACTATCGTTGATTAGTAATCATGACGTGCATACCCTCGGCGTTGTGTAATCTGACTCTACGATGGTGTCACTGGGGGTTTAGTAAACATGCCCCTCTCTAAACTAGAAGGTATAATACAGTGATTGGGACTTGTTCACAAACACAAACCTAAAGAGAAAAGAACGGCTTCACTTGGCTTCACTTCACTTAGTCTCACTTTATCAACACCATGGCTTCCAGACTCATCGCCATTGTCGCGGGCGTCGGACCCGGAACCGGGGCGTCGATTGCGCGCAAGTTCTCGGCCAAGTACCCTGTTGTCCTGCTGGCACGCAAGCCGGAAAACTACGAGGGCCTAGCGCAGGAAATCAATGCGAACGGCGGAAAAGCAATTGGCATCAGCACCGACGTGTCTGACGCCGGGAGCGTCGCGAGCGCCGTCGAAGCCATCAAGCGAGAGTTTGGCGAGGACGTGGGCGCCGCGGCCGCCATCTTCAATGCGTCTGGGGGGTTCCTGCGCAAGCCGTTCCTCGAGATTGCGCCCGAGGTGTTTCAAGCAAGTCTGGGAGTAAGCGCTATGGGGGGGATACTGTTTAGCCAGTCGTTTCTGCCTCTACTGCTCAAGGGGGTGCAGCAAAAGTCGGAGCACCCGCCGTCGCTCATCTTCACAGGGGCAACGGCGTCGGTCAAGAGCAATGCGCAAATGGCGTCGTTTTCGACGGGCAAGTGGGCGCTGAGGGCGCTGAGCCAGAGCCTGGCGCGCGAGTTTGGGCCTCAAGGAGTCCATGTAGCGCATGCGATCATTGACGGGGTGATTGATATTCCAAGGACCAAGGAGTGGCTGAAGGATATGCCCGCCGAGGCCAAGTTGAACGCCGATGCTGTAAGTCGCTTTGTCTCTAGAGGTAATAGGCAGAAAAAGCATGTGATGTGCTAATCGGGGGTGATACAGATTGCAAATGATTACTGGTGGCTGCACACGCAGCCCAAGACCAACTTTACGTGGGAAATCGACCTGAGGCCGGCGATCGAAAAGTGGTAGGCGGCGGGAAGTGGATGGTTTCCTGATGGGGAAACACGTGGGCCGCGAGTAGCCCTGAATTGTACCGGTACCTTGATTGGGAATGAGTGCTGGGGGAAATAATAGCGCAATTAACGGCTTTCTTGGCGATTGCTTACGCGCAGCCAATCAGAGCGAGTGAGATTCGAGTGCAAGGGCCCACCGACGCAGGTAGCACAGGCGCGGTAAGCGGGGGGATGCGATTGTGTAGGTTTGCCCCCAGCGCAGACAGGATGCAGCTTTGCCGACGGACGGATTGAGTAAGATGCAGATGGGGCGTGCCAGAGCATGGGCAGCGCGGCAGCGCAGGATCTCACCTACGGGCAGACCGTCAGGCTCAGCGTTGCGTGCATGGCCGCAGATGCACGACATGGCTCGCTACTGTGCCGGGCAGGGCGGCGAAAGCCCAAAGCCCTATATGTATGCGCAGCGGGTTGCACATGGGGGTCACGCGAACCCATGGCTGTGATTTGCTCGGGGAGGGCCAACACACGGAGAAATTGACATGTGGTGTGGGTGTCGTGTCGAAGTCAAGCTGTGTGCAGCGCGGTCGGCTCTTGTCGCCGCGGGCGAGCAAGACGCCCAGGCTATCTGTCTGTCTGTTGTCGCTGTCGCCAACGCCGTCAGACGGTATTGCAGTTAGTGATGATATGCGACGTGCGCTCGATGGGGAAGACAAGGCCGAGCAGCGCGTGTCATGTGAAGGCGATTCTACCGGTCGTCGCGTCGGGCAAGGGGTTTAGCGACGGGCGGCCATTTGCCTGGGCGGGCCCACGTGTCCATGCTCGAGGGCTTGGGGGCGACGGGCGTGGCGCGGCCGCACGGGGAGGGAAGGGGATGGCGAGGTGGTGATGGCGGTGGTGGTGGTGGTGATGGCGATGGTGGTAGTACTGGGAGCAGTCGGCGCAGACGGCGTGATGGCAGCGACTCCGCGGCAGCCGTGTGCCCATGAGGCCAGCGCTGCCGTCGCTGCGAGTTGGGCAGCCCATGGCATGACGTATCGGCGAGATGACAGGCATGGCAGCGTCTTACGGCAGCGAGCATGGCGGGCGGGTGCTGGGCATGGTGGTCGGAAGAAGCCGTGGCTTAAATAGGCCTGATGGCGCCAAGTCAGTTGGCCGCGATCCATCCAGGCTGGGGGTTGTGGATGTCGAGATTGAATAACCGCCAGGCCCGCTCTCTTTGGCACCCCACGATCCGAGCCACGAGAACGGCTGCTTGCTTGTGCTCCTGTTTGCATCCACGCCGCCCGCTCGCTCTGCAGCACGTTGCGCCCTCTCTGTCCTTTTGCCCCCGCCCTGCAGCTGGCACGGCCCGCCCTCTACGAGGGACGGCGACGACGACACTACCCGCAACGCGTCCGCGCCCAACTAGCCGCCCGCCCTCCGCTGAAGCTCGCCGGCGCATCCCCTCCGCGACTCTACTCAGAAAGCTTGTTCCGACGACAAACCCACCGCGCCCCCAGGTTTGGCGGCCGTCGCGCATCCTCCTCTTCCCATGACTGGTGAGAATGCGCCGCGGCTAAGTGCAGTGCCTGTCTACGCACAACATCAACCACTCCGCCGGCCGCCCTCTCCCCACGCCCAGCAGCCGCCGCAGCAGCACCAGCAGCACCAGCAGCACCAGCAAGCCCACCAGCAGCCCCCGCACCAGTCTCCCCTCACCCAGCCCTCGCCCTCTACCGTCAAGGCGTCGCCCCAGCAGACCCCAGGCCCCCTTGATGCCAGTACCACGGGCAGTGAACCCTCCGCAAAAAGAGGCATGCGCTCGCAAATCGCATGTGCCCGATGCCGCCGAAGTAAGACCAAGTGCGAGAACGCCGGTCAGGGAACCACCTGCAAGGCGTGTGCCAACACCAAGCGCGATTGCATCTGGGACCATACCATTGCCACCACCACCGCAGCGCCCCCACGTCGCGACAGCACCGCCGACTTCGATGTAAGTACACGAGGCGCCCCGACTCGACCATGCCAGGTCTCACCGCATCGCACTGCTGCTGGTCCTACAAGACGCACCTGGCGCTAACTTCCCCAGGCCCCGCCAAAGAAGCGTCGCAAACTGCTAGCTCCCACCACAGCCGGCCTCCAGCGTCCAATAGAAGGCCTGGGCACCTATGAGGATGCTCTTCAGTCACCGCTACTGACCCCACAAGTCTGGGAAGAGCTGGTAACTGCCCGCCGCCCCTGTCCCGCTGCATCTATACTCACCCGCCCCAGTTTGACATTTACGAAAAACACTTTTCCATTGATTTCCCCTTCTTGCACAAGCGGACCTTTTTGAGCGCCGTGCAGCAGCTCCAGCCTTTGGCCAACTCGTCTGATGCCAAGACCCCAACCCACTCGCAGGTCCACCAGCCATACCCGCCTCTGCTGCTGGCTTTTCTTACCCACACCGCCCGCTTCCACGACAAACTCGTCCTGCAGACCGGAAATGACCCCATCAAGACCGCTGAATTCTATGCCCAGGCCACGCGCACCCAGATGGGTGCCGAGATCTTTGGCACGCCCACCCTCGAGAAGATCCAGACCCTTCTCATGCTCGGCTACTACGAATGGACTGCTCTTCAAGGTAGAGAGGGCTGGATCAAGATCGGGACTGCCATTAGATGTGCCATCGTATTGGGATATCCCCATCTAGACGTTGACCAAAAGGGCCAGCCTGCCCCGCTAAGAGAGGGTGAGAGTCGGCTCTCGGAAAAGGACCAGTTTATTCTCCGCGAGACGCAGCGCCGTACCTTTTGGAGCTGCTGCCTCATGGACTCGTACCTAAGCTGGGGGGAAGATCGCCCGCCAATGCTGGGGCCTGAGCATTTTCAAAGAACGCAGCTTGTGTGCAGTGATGGTGCTTTCAACTACGGCCGCAGAGCGCGGACAAGATTGCTCGGCGAGGACGATGCCGCGTACGCCAAACGAAGAGCCGAATGGGATGCGCTTGCACGACAGCACCGCAGCGAGCAAAACGGAGCTGATCGAGCTCCTCAATGGGACGGTGGAAAGTGGGAGATTGGAGAGCATGAGGCGGAATTGACTTGGTACATTAAAGTCGTCATCGTTTTTGGTGAAGTGGTGCGGTGGTCGTGCAACAGTGGACGGCGGTATGGCATCATCTCCCCTTGCTCACGTGCTACCTTGGCTAAACAAATGACAGGCAAGAGGGCAAGAATGCGCCGTGGCATTCGACCACGACGTTCAAGAAACTTGAAGACAAGCTCAAGCAGCTCAAGCGTGACCTGCCCGACCATCTCCAGCTAACCGCAGAGAACACCGAGGACCGAATCTACAACAACCCCGGAAAGTACGTCTCGATACACGCCATGTACACGCTGTGCTTCATCTGGTTATACCGAGAATACATGCCCACATCACCATGGACTTTGACACACCCTCGAGGCCCTCTGGACGAGCCACTCATAGACGAACCTCCCCCTGATCCCGACTACTGGATCAACCAAGCCAGGGACTGCGCACGGGCCTGCAGCGATTTTACCCAACTGCTCCATACCATCGGTACAGCTAGAGTCCACAGTGATTCGGTGCAGACGCCTACAGTAGCATTTGCTTGCTTTGCTGTGGGTATATGCAGTAAGTAGTTCGTCAGCCTCTGCCAAGCCACACTAACCATTACAGCCATTTACTGTCACTACTTTCCCAACATGGACCCCGACAATGTGCTCTCATCACGCCTGGAGCCAAGAGCCCACGACATTGCCAACAGTTTCCTGTTCCGTATCCTGAAACGCTTCAAAATGGCTCGCTCCTGGCTCTGTGAGTTGGCCGAGTGGCAACGGTATTATCGTCGCGAAAAGAAAAAGTACAGGGACTGTGGTGGTTCAGTCAGCGACTCACCCAAGAGCAACAACAGCGACGGCGTTGGCGGCGGCGGACTGAAAGACTATGCGCAGCTGTTTGAGAGAATGCACAAGCAATTTGGCAAGACGGTCGACGACTATAGCAGTTGGTCTACCAGGGACATCGACTTGGCCGATACCAGGTTGTCACATGACGAAGATTCTGCCGAGCAAACATCGCCACGCGTCTCTGCTGCTGTCAAACCCGAGAACGAAGGCACATTTGACGCTATCCCGAAACAGCAAGATCCCGTCACGACCGCCTTTACACCTGTGAATCCCAACGGCATCCGGACACCTCCCATAACGCAAACTCCAGCTTACACTACCCAAACGAATGCTCAAGTTTACCATTCAGAGTCGACGGGACAGTACCGAGGTCACCCCTCACAACCAAACACTGCCTATTCGTACGCCAATGGCTCCGTTGCACCCTCAAACATGCCCACAGCAAGAAGCAGTTTCGATTCGGGCCCGACTCATTTCACGCATGCTGCGACCATTCCCATGGATCCTGCATACACCAGCTGGCCTCTACCAGGACCAGTCAATATGCATGCAGCCAGAGCAGCCATTGAAGCTGGGGGCGCACAAACATTCAACAATTCTACTGCTTTTGGAACGCTCATGTTAGGCGATGCAGCACTTTACGACGCCGCATCCAACTGGAACATGGGCGTTGAGGTGTCCACCTATGACAGCAACAGTAACGCAACATTCTATCCACCCGGTCCTACCGTGCCCACTTACCCTTATCAGCCGTCGTGAGCTGTACACGCTTCATTTCCAGACTTATACATCTGGAACACATACTCATGTTGAATCTTCACTCATACGTCGAAACCCATGTCTCGGATATACATGGGGATTTCCTTATACTGTACATATTCTTCTTTTTGCGAGCGACATACCCCGTCGTTGTTATTTGTCGAGCACATACCCCTCTAGTGTTTATTGGCAACGAGATACGCATATTAGTCGACCTTTTTCTTTCTTGACGGTCTTTGTCGCGCCGATCCTCGGATTGGGAAGCTTGGTGTTATGGGTGGCGCATTTTCTTCAGTTACTACTTGCGGGCGGACTCATCACATGCATAGTGATAGCGTGGGCATACGAAAAGAACATCTTAGCCCTTGAAGTCGGAACCGCGACCTCTTTATACTCGCCTATCTTTCAGGCGGCTAAACAAGTTTAAATTGTCGATCGTTACTTTTTCTCTCCTCATGTGCCGTGCAGTTCCTATTCCCACGACCTGGATCCTGCAGAGGGCCATCCATGTACGTACCTCGGCAGTCACCCCAACCTCGTACCACTCCGTTGTACTTGCACACTCAGGCGAGCCACTGCCAACGTCATGCGAACCACGGTTCCTAGCCTCATGTCCCTTTCTGTCACCCTCCTCCACCTCCTCCGATGCACACCTGCATGCATGCGCGTTACGTATGTATGTACACAACATGTACACCCGCCCCGCTCACCTCAACGCCCCCAGTCGGATGCCTTACCCAAAGCAGGAGGCGCTCCAGCAAAACAACCGTTGTCCCCATCATTCAATGGTCTCTAGCGCCTCATTTCTAAAGTTTTCCACCAGCCCGCGAGCCGGCACGGAACAAGCACAAGCAAGCACGCCGCTAATCTCCACTGATCATCACAACACGGCTAACCCGCCTGGGCGCAAAAGCGGGCCTCGGGTGTCTAACTTCCCCGCGTTTGCGTCATTGGGTAAATGGAAATACGGGGGGTCTGGTGGACTACAAGCAAAGCTGCCAGGGCCCATGTACTACGCACCCACCCCATTTTCCCACCAATATGGCCGCTAGAAACCACGATGCAAACAAGCTCCCCCCCAGAGATTTATCCGCAAGGTACCGTACATGTGCAGCGACAAATACGGAGGTACATCCGTCTGGCACTTGTCGCTGGCATTTTCATTTCCCCCGGGCGCTGGTCAAGTACTATCCCCCCGGTAAAAGGAAGAAGACATGGGGAGGAAAAAAGCGTATTACTCATTTCTTCGGCCTGTTATTAGCACGAAGGAAAGAATGAGGGGGGAAAGGGTAGGGATCTACAACTGCAAGGCTAATATTGGATGGGCCCGCGATGGATTGTAAGCCGGTGTCCTCGGGTTCATGTGCAATTGCTCAACGGAGATACAAAGCTCCGATCGGGGAAGTGCTTGAGTTAGTTAGTATTAAAATATTGGGGTTTATATTGAGAAGGGTAGCCCCCCTGCGCCCAGGGATCTTTTGAGGGTACATAGCATTGGCTCTCTCTACATCTCTCTTTGTTTTTTTCTTTCTCGGTGAAAGCAACGAGATAAGATGAAGAGCTTTGTTGGGCTTGGTGGCGCGGTTGCGCTGGGTTGTCTCGCTGTGGAGAGTGCAGCGAGGGCTGTTTCGTACGGGTCGCCGGCGGATTGGATTAAACCGTATAAGCGCGAGGCATTGCAGGATATTGTGAGTTTTGTCGCGAGCGAAGAGTGGAGAAATGGCAATGGTAGTTCGGAAAGAGAAAACAGAAACTAATATTCTGAACAGGTCACCTGGGATAAAGACTCGCTCTTCGTCAATGGCGAGCGCATCTTCTTGTACTCTGGCGAAGTCCATCCTTACAGGCTGCCAGTCCCGGATTTGTACATTGATATTTTCCAGAAGATCAAGGCGCTGGGGTTCAATGGCGTCTCGTTCTATGTAGACTGGGCGCTGCTCGAAGGCAAGCCAGGTGTTTACCGTGAAGAAGGTGTTTTCGATCTGCAGCCTTTCTTTGACGCTGCGAAAGAAGCTGGCATCTACCTCCTTGCCCGACCTGGTCCTTACATCAATGCTGAAGTTTCTGGAGGAGGCTTTCCTGGATGGATCCAGCGTATTAACGGCACGCTGCGAACTCGCGCACCGGATTTCCTGGCTGCAACCGACAAGTACGTCTGGTTTCTGGTCATTTGCAAGGCTTGACTGACAGTATCTAGCTACATGAAGAACATTGGCGCTACAATTGCCAAAGCGCAGATCACAAATGGAGGACCAATCATCCTGGTTCAGCCGGAGAACGAATACACAGTGGCTACGAATGCAATCAAGCCCTTCCCTGATCCAGTTTACATGACCTATGTCGAGGAACAACTCCGCAACGCTAGCATCGTCATGCCGCTCATTAGCAACGACGCATCTGCAAAGGGCAACAACGCGCCTGGTCAACCTGCAGCCGTCGATATCTATGGCCATGACGGCTACCCTCTTGGTTTCGACTGTGCGAACCCCACGCGCTGGCCCGACAACAATCTGCCCACAAACTGGCACGAATTGCACGAGCAGCAAAGCCCATCTACCCCCTACTCAATCGTCGAGTTCCAATCGGGTAGCTTTGACCCAGTAAGTTGACTAGTCTAGAGACGTGACAGAATGCAGCTGACAAGTCTCAGTGGGGAGGCCCAGGCTTTGACAAGTGCGGAATTCTAGTGGGTGCAGAGTTCAACCGCGTTTTCTACAAGCAGCTATATAGCTTTGGTGTTACGATCTTGAACTTGTACATGACGTTTGGCGGCACTAACTGGGGAAACTTGGGACATCCGGGTGGTTATACCAGCTATGGTAAGTGCATCGCGCGATATCAATCTCTGTCAAACAAAAGCTCACCAAGTGCTAGACTACGCTGCGCCCATCCGCGAGGATCGCCAGGTCGACCGTGAAAAGTACTCTGAGCTCAAGATGCAGGCACATTTCATGAAGGTCAGCCCGGCCTACCTCACTGCCTCACGTGGCAGTGCTTCGACCTCGACATGGACCACCTCAAGCGCTCTCAGTGTCACCCCTGCGTACGGCAACAAGACGACGTTTTACTTTTTGAGACACGCCCAGTACAACTCGCTGGCATCTACCAGTTACCAGCTCAAGATCTCCACCTCGGCTTTCGGAAACATCACTGTGCCGCAAACGAACGGTACTACGCTCACGCTGAACGGACGCGATGCCAAGGTTCATGTTGCAGACTATGACATTGGCGGAACCAATGTTGCGTACTCTACTGCTGAAATCTTCACGTGGAACAAGTACGATGATAAAACTGTGCTTGTTGTGTATGGTGGTCCTGGAGAGACGCACGAGCTTTCGATCGAGGCTACTGGGCTCGAGGTTCTGGAAGGCGACGTCAAGAGCGTGGCGACTCGGGGACATACAATGCTCAGCTTCAAGGCCGATGCTACGAGAAAGGTGGCTAAGTTGGGAACTGATAAGCCCATATACGTGTACATGCTTGGTAAGTTCTGAAGGAGCCGATGTTCAAACACACACTTACAGTAGTATAAAGATCGCGGTGAGGCATACAAGTACTGGTCGGTTGACCAAGCCCCACACGACGCCTCGAACCCCGTCATTCTCAAGGCGGGCTATCTGATGCGTACGGCCAAGGTCACTGGCGACACGCTCGCTCTCACCGGTGACGTGAACGCTACTACCCCTATTGAGATCATTGGTGGCGCCCCAGCTGGTGTTTCCAAGTTGACTTTCAATGGCAAAGACATAGCCCACGAAGTTTCCAAGGAGGGTACATTGACTGCGACGATTGACGCCCCCAAGCTCAACCTCGACCTGCCCAAGCTAAGCGAACTCGAGTGGAAGTATATCGACTCTCTTCCGGAGATCCAGCCTGGATACGACGATAGCAAATGGACTTTGGCAAACTCCAACCGCACATACAACTCACTTCGTCCTCTGACCACCCCCGTCTCGCTCTACAGCTCCGACTACGGCTACCACACCGGCACCCTTCTCTACCGCGGCACCTTCACCGCCACCGGCAGCGAAACCACCTTCCAGATCTCAACCCAAGGCGGCTCAGCATTCGGCTCCTCCGTCTGGATCGACTCGCAGTTCCTCGGCTCGTGGCGCGGCTACGACGCCGCCATGAACGGCAACTCGACCTTCACGCTCCCCAACCTGACCAAAGGCAAAAAGTACACCTTCACCGTCGTTATCGACAACCAAGGTCTCGACGAAAACTGGACCATTGGCACCGAGACCATGAAGAACCCGCGCGGCATCCTTAACTACCAGCTCGCCGGCCACGCCGCCACCGACATCGCCTGGAAGCTCACAGGCAACCTAGGCGGCGAAGACTACCGCGATATCTCGCGCGGTCCCCTCAACGAAGGCGGTCTCTTCGTCGAGCGCCATGGCCTGCACCTCCCGGGCGCCCTCTCCGCCACCAACGCAGGCTGGAAAGCCTCAGCGGGCCCCGTCACCGACGGCCTCAGCGCCCCTGGCATCGGTTTCTTCGCTACTGAGTTCAGCCTCGATGTCCCCACTGGCTACGACGTCCCTCTCAGCTTCACTTTCACCAACTCCACCGCTTCCACTGGTAGTGGCAGTACTGTTCCCGCCTACCGCGTCCAGCTCTACGTCAATGGATGGCAGTATGGAAAGTACGTTAGTAACGTTGGACCGCAGACCAAGTTCCCTGTCCCAGAGGGTATTTTGAACTACAAGGGAACGAATTATCTGGGCGTGAGTGTTTGGGGGCTGGATGCGGGTGCGACCAAGGTTGGGGGATTGGAATTGAGTGTAGATGCGGAGATTTGGAGTGGGTTGAATGAGGTCAAGGTTGTGGAGGGGGAGGGATGGAAGGAGAGGGAGGGGGCGTACTAGATAGTCTAATGATTCGAAGTGGAATAGTGATTCTGAAGTAATTTATCATGTTATGAGCTCTTAGTTATGGGAAAATTGGTGACACTTCCATGGTGACATTTTGATGGTGAGAGAAACAAAACAAGCGTAAATGGAAATAATCTAATGCTGCAGTCTATAATGACACCAAACTCCCCCTTAACACCAAAAAAACTCACACTTGTAATTTTCCCATCACACCCTTCTTGTTCTCATTACCCCAGCCCCTCACTCAAAACGCCTCCATATTCATCTCATACTCGGGCACCTCCCACGCCTCCTTCTCCCCCTTCGCCATCCACCCCGCCACCGCCGCCAACCCCTTATCAATCCTGCAAGACGCCATGACCCAAAGGAAGTTATTCAGCAGCCAAAGTCCCCAACTCGACTGCGGAAACAGTCCCTTGCCCCCATTAAGCCAAGACCCTAACTGCTGTGCGTCGTCAATCAACGGCCTTAGCTTCGTCTCGTACCCCTTCAGCGCAGCGCCAATATCATCCGGGTGCGCGGTGAGTTCTCCCGCGAGTGTGTACGCCCCCGCAATTGACAGCGTGGTGCCCTTGCCCGTCATACTCGACGGACAGTATCCCGCGTCGCCCAGCAACACCACACTTCCCTCGAAAAGCCGGTTGTCTGGCATTTTCACCTGTGCGATTTCCGTAGTGTAAAAATCCTCTGTCTTCTCCAGTTCATCGGCAAGTCGCGGGCTTTGCCAGCCAATCGGGCGGAACAAACTACTCCAGTGCTTCTTCTGCGCGTCGAGCGGCTGCGAGTAAAGATTGCGCATTGGGGGTGTGTGCTGTGCGTTTTTCCACAGGAAGAGGTAGACTTGGGTGAAAGGGCAGTTTCCCGTGCGGGTCAAGATGTGCCGGTTCTGGGTGCCTACGTAGACGCGGGCGAAGTCCGAGTCGGAGGGCAGGCGCGGGATGTTGTAGAAGGCGACGTGGATGTTGACCGAGTGGAAGGCGGCTTTGTTGATGGCTTCGCCAAAGGCTAGGCGCCGGGTTCGTGAGGCTTGGCCGTCGGCGGCGACGACGAGGTCGTAGGTTGCGGTAGAGCCGGTGGAGAAGGTGACGGTTGTGGTGGGGGAGGAGGCGGATTGAGAGAGGCCGGTGAGACTGGTGTTGAAGATGTAGGTGAGACTTCCGCCTTTGTGGCCCTTGGCTTCAAGATTCTCCCTGTCTTTGAGACTGGCGTTGTACACCATTTTCACAAAGTCACCGCGCATGAATTCGAATTCGTTGGTGATTTCGAAGGCGGTGCCTTTGTCGCCGGCTTTGGTCACGCCGAGTTGCATCAGTTTCTTGCCATTGCGGTCGACAATGTCTATCCCGGGTTCTTGGACGCAGACTTTTCGCAGTTCCTCGAGAAGGCCAAGGCGTCGCATGATGGTGATGCATTGAGCTTTGAGGTCGATCTGCTGGCCGCCAGTGCGTAGACTGGGCCAGCGTTCTATCACGGTGATGTTGTGGTTGGGATTGGAGCGTTGCATGAGCAGAGCAAAGATTGGACCGCACACTCCTGCCCCTACTATGAGGATGTTGAGGCCTTTTGTGGAATTGGTTGATGGTGGTGAACCAGCCATGGTGGAGAATACTTGACCGGTGTATTGGCAAAGAAATGTATTTTTAATGAAGACGAATGAGAATCTGAAATGGATTGATGCTTTGAATTGGAAAACATGGTTTCTGTATGTGTAGTTATATATCGTGTTGTTTACACAGCGGCTGCTGTACTTGGACAGATGCTCTACACACCCATGCGGAGATGGTGCGGAGGAGCTATCGGAGGCGTATCACCGGCCACACTTCTCCGAGCCCTGGTCGCATACCGCACGCCCTCCTGCGAGTTGGACAGGGAACGAAACCATACATAGTGCAACAACTCTTCTTGACTGGTGCCACTCTGCCTGTGGCGTGGACGCCTAACATAACGTAATGTCAGCGACGATGCGAGCATACGCGTAGCTGCACAGTAAAGCGCCACAGAAGGGCTCAACGGTGCGTAGGCAGCACCTTTACTATGCACATGCTCATCCATATGCAGGGCGTTGGTGGTTGGTCATTATAAAGCTTGGAGAAGCTTGTCAAGATTATAGTGTATAGGCTATGGGGGGGTGTATAGGCTGTGCAGGCCAGGGTCCGCCGAGCAAAACTGAAGTTCATCGCTAGAGCATCACCAAACCAACCTCATCACCCCACCTGTATCTCGTTGCTTAGGCCACCACACCTGCACACCACCTCTAGTGTGCCTTCTGAACGCCCTTCGTATAGCACATAGCATCGAACGCCCTTGCGAAGCTTTGTCATGGCCATACTAGGGACAGCGCTGAACGGCCTCGGCGCCCTCTTGCTGACACATGCGTAAGTCACGTCCAGTCTCCTCGTCTGCAGAACGGGAGGCAGTCGTGTCACTGTATCCATCCTAACGCCCTTCAGTGTCTACTCGACGCACGAGCACACAGCAACTTTCACCACCACACCCCTGCCGCTCGACATCACCCTCGAGCTCCTCACCTCGATCCTCCTCCTCTCCCTCGGCATCGTCATTTCGTTTGCGCCGCTCAAGCCGATCCATTACGCGCAATGGGCGGGCCAGATGTCACGAGAAGGGCAGCAGAGCGAAGGTCGCTACACCAAGGAGGGCGAGCTGGTTCTGAGCGAGGGCGACCCGTATGCGTTCCTGGGGCTAGACGGAGGCATTGGCGGCAAGACCGAAGGCAGGCGGGGATTCTGGGATGTCAAGGGGAAGAGGAAGGAATTTGAGAACTGGGTCAGGCAGGGCGGGAAGTAGTGAGGCTGCAAAGAGATATTGGGAACAGCTTGAACAGCATGGAGAGACGTGTACGCCACCAACATCATGCTGGAGTAACGCGTGTCTGGCCACAAAAGCGATTGGATTTGCCAAGACGGCATAAAGATATCGGATGGCAATCCCGAAGGCATTGCAGATGTTGGTATGATAATACGACAGCATTGAAGATATGATAATACAGCTATCCCCGAGCACTCCGTATAACAAACGCCATGGTCCTGTGTCCTGCACCTCCGCCGATTCCGAAGAACAAACTCCAGACTCCATGCTTAAACGCGCCAAAAAACCAGCCAATTTCGTCCGTCAGTCAATCTCTGTGATACCTCACCCTTACGCATCGCTCGTCATCTGCTCCACCTTATTTCCTCCACACTTGTTCACACTACACGCCCAGCACTGGCTCCCCTGCATATCCCTCCCCATAGCCGCTACGTCCGCACTCTTCCTCCTGGGCCCATCCACATCCCCACTGACATCAATACCACTAACCCACCAGATACTCGCTGCAATGATCTTTGTCACAATCTCGACCTCCTCCTCGTCCCTGGGCGCATACACAAGCATAAACTCGCGTGGCACAAACTTCCTGCACCAGCCACCTCGTGCCAGGGGATGCCGTTCGCCCCAACCATGTGCCATCATGAGATTGGCATCAGCAGGATGCAGCGTCATGTGCATCGAGCCGTCGCTAGGGTGCGCATGGCATATCTCTCCGCCGCAGGTCCTGGTAATTGGCATGCTGGTAAAGAGGCCTGAGCTGTGCTTCTCGAAGCAGCTGGTCCGCTCCGTAAGCCTGTTTCGTGGATCGCTCGCGAGCTCCTGGATCTTGCGCACCAGCGTAGCGTAGACTTCCCTGGTGCTCCGCTGCGTCTGCTGGCGCTGCGGCGCAATGCCCCGGATCTCGGGCTTGGTGCCGGTGCGGTGCGGCAGGGCGTCTTCAGCAAAGTAGCCTCGCTGCGGGCGGAAGTGCGGGGCGATGGCAATTGGATGGCGGGGATCGCGCAGGCAGATGAGAGACAGGAGTTTGATCTTCACGTAGCCTAGCGGCGTGGCAGGTGTGCCGCCGGGTCCGAGGGAGAGAAAGGCACAGTAGTCTTTGTGGATGTAGACGGCGGTGATGATGGGTAGGATGAACAGACCGAGTAGGGTGAGGCCATGGATGTGTGCTTCTGTCAACATGGTTGGTCGTACTGCAATGCTTGGGAAGGACGAGTTTGCATCCGGGACGAGGTCTTGCATGTGAGCCATTGGCATAGGTGGAGGTGTGTGTAGGTGGTTGTCAAGCACTGAGAACGGACTGACGTTGGAAAGCCCTTTGGGTGTAATAGGTAGGAAAAGAAAAAAAAGCAATTGGCGTCCAAGAAGGCTCTTTTTAATTCGTTTCTTCTAGAACGGTTGGTCTGCAGGAGCTCCTCTTGCGGTACCGCGTATTTAGCGTTTGGAGAGCAAGGGCGGTGTGTCTCTGCCCGAGTGGCTCACAGTGACGTTGAATTGATACAACATGCAGATAAAAAGAGTTTACATTGCGACGCCCTCGGAAGAACGGCCGACCAACTGGACCCTGATCGCTCGTACAGCTTACGCACTACCCATCTGCCGCTTTCCCATGGGCTGTTTTATTTTGCTTTTCGGGCTTGGTTACGTACGAAGCACGGCGGCTTTGCTGGATGCCAGGGCGCGAAGCCAAGCACCTGACTGCGCAGCGTGTCCGGGCGAGAATGCAATGCGAGCACACGACTGCTGTCTCGTCGTCTAGGCCCCAATGCGGCTAGGCGTGCTGCTAGCGGCCGCGGCCCCAGAAATGCGATTGGCGCGCGTCACTGCGCCCGTGACGCAGCCCCTTAACAGCAATGCTCAGCTTTCCCTTCGCCCCGCTAGTCCAGCTGTTAACTCGACTCGCCCGACACCTACATAAGGATAAGGGTCTGGGTCCTGGGATTCATGTTCCACATGTGGGGAAAAGCCGTTGGGGGTGACCGTGCTCAACTCAGCTTACGGTGGGAGAGGGGTCCAACTACCTGGCACGGAATAGGAAATAAAGTTGCAAACAACCCGTCGTTGCAGCACCTATTCCATAAACTACCCAGGCTGGTGGTCAGATTTCACGAATGCCACTGATCGGTGATATTGCCGACCAGGCGTTGGGGTTGTGGGACGTCATTGTGGCATGGTATTCTAAAGTATCAGTGGCTGTATCTTCAACTTAAGTTCTGTGTATGTCTCTTACTACATCTGACCGTCCGACACCCTCCGAACGAGCCGTGTCTCAAGGAAGCTTGCGTATCTTCGCCGGGGACTTCTCAACGCTACTCACCAACCTGCCCAGCTCTTCTCAAGAAATGCCCAGAATCACTGCAAGCCCGTCCTGCTGGGGGATCCAGGATTCGTCTTCCATTATCGCCAGCCAGAATATCATGCTGTTCTAGGACCGATCCCTGTATCTTCTTAGCTCTCCTTTGCCATTATATAGACAGTGGATTCCCATGATGTTCCCTGATCAGTAACGGTTATTTTGCGCCCTGCATAAGACGTTGGAGACGGTGACGTGGCCGGTCGCCCATGGCATTGAAACGACAACTCGCTTCCGGTACGTAGACACATGCCAGACCAGCGTATTCCGCCACCATGGCGATCATGTGTTGTTGAAGACGCATGATTGTCCCTGCACCTCCACCTGTACAATGTCTCCAACGCCCTCTAAGGGCCAAAGTAATCGCGCTACCGAGAAATCTGCCCGAAGTGGCCTCATTCGGTTTCAGATCGGCGAACTCCTACAAACCACCCGGTGACAAGCGGCTTTTTTGGACCTCGCTCATGATGACCACGGCGTCCGCTCTGTTGACTGAGTTTCGCATTTACTATGGACAGTCGTGGGTGCTGATGTGACACAGCGTATGCGCTTGACCAGCACTGCCGCAACATTTTCCTACTCTTCGATTTTATTCCGCGTATCCTGAACGTCGTTGAATTCTGTGGTAATCCAACTCTCCGTGTCCCGTCCATTTTACCGCAGGGTCGTGGTTGGAAACGGGTAGCGTCCGTTGTGATAGCCGCTATTGAACATTGTTATTTTCCGTGTAAAGCGCTGTGCGCGTAGGATAGCATGCGAGTGTGCCGTCTTGCCTAAGTTAGTAACACGTATGAGATCGAGCTTGTAGAGTGTGCATATAAAAAATGCGTGTCTTGTCTTCCGCATGATTGTACATTTCAGACTGAGTCTGACATTGTTGATCGACCGGGTGCGAGTGGTCATAGACACCTGCCATAACTTGAATAATGAGATTGGTTAAGGCATGCCCATCTTCAGGCGTGCCATGGTATTCCAACCCTGGCGTTAGGGTGCAAAGGTGCGATGCGGTTACCATTCTCACTTCCGCGTTTGTTTGTTTGTTTGGCCTACGCAATTCTACACTCACCTCTCCACCACCCTCTGCTATCTATCATATCCCTTCAAGTATATACATCTCAAAATTACCTATCCCTCCATCAAGCAGTCGCTCGCTTAACCTTCTTGATTGGGCTCCCTAGCACAAGTTCCATAGTGGTTTAGCACTGTGACTAAGAACTGGGCTGCTCGCTAGGGGGCGTTTGTCAGCCGTAGAACCTAAGTTCGATCCGGACGACAGACGTCGGGCAGCGGAGGCGCGGGTGAGTCGACGGCCTGATAAAAGATCGATGGTTTGATTGCAACCGATGGCTTGATGAAATATCGTAGCCTCTATGAATTGTAGCCTTGATTTTTTTTTCGCCCTTTTTTTGCCCGCAGTCAATCAAAGGAGTGGGAGCATGTGATGTATATTGATTGTTTGTTCGACTTTTAGTGCTTCCATAAACTTTTTGGACTCTCTAACATTTAGTGGCAACTTTTCAACGCCTAGGCAGCCTTTTTCAAAGCGCTTCTGCACTTCGTCAAGGGTTCCGCTTGCAGTGACTTATTTGCTATTCATAGTGAGGCTGGGGATGACATGGAGAGTAGCACCACCAAGATGAGTATGGACACATATCAGCTACGGAATATCCAAGCTTTGAAACAAATTGTAGTTTCTTAAGCTCGTAAATTGCTGGGGCCCAGCCCGATACCATCCTTATTATCGTTGGCGCATTTCACAACCGTGAATGTAGTCCTGAAGCATTCCGAGCGATTCCGATCCATTCCGAGCACCGAACGTCCAACTGTTTCGTGCTTGTGCTTCCTACCTACCCGTGTCTTGTTTTGTTCATGTTGCGCTTTACAATGACAATCTTCTATACCTCGTACGCCTGATAGTTCGAATACAAGCCCAAAAAAACACGACATAAGGGTAGTGAACGTCCTCTGATAGCACTACGTCATACAGCGTCACTATCTGCGATCTGAACGATCGGCTACGCATCTGGAGTCGTTAACGCTGCAACATACAAGGCATAGACATCGACACCTGCATAATCCGAAAAAGACATGTTGCCTAAAAAGTCATCTCGTCCCAGCCCTTGATATGCACGCGATCCTTGGCGGGATGAATAAGCTGCGACCTAGTGAGCGACTACACTCACAACAGTAGCTTCCTGCCAATACCAGCAATGCAGTGTCGTCATCTTACACGAGAGCCTGAATCTTGTTTTATCTTGAATATGATCTTGTCATGGCAGGAAATATTAATAAAATGTGTATCGCTCTCGAATCTTCGCATGTACAAATAGCAGATTGCTTTGTCGAACAGCAACTTCTGAAACCACAATCCCTCGCACCATGCCATCAGATCCCGAACCATACACGATATCCGTCTCAGAGGAATCAATAGAAAAACTAAAACGAAAACTCTCCGACGCCAATTTCCCCGATGAACTCGACACGCCCGACCAATGGCCCTACGGCTCACCTCTCTCGGATATCAAGCGTCTCGCAAAGCACTGGGAAACTAACTTTTCCTGGCGCAAAGCTGAGTATCAAATGAACCAGCTCCCCAACTACCGCAAAAGCGTCCACGTCGAAGGCTTCGGCGATATCGCCATCCACTTCATCCACCAGCAAAGCCCCAATCCAAACGCCATACCGCTTCTCTTCTGCCACGGCTGGCCAGGCTCCTTCCTTGAAGTGACTAAACTTCTCCCCCTACTCATTGCTGGCGAGAGTGCCGATAAACCCGCATTCCACATTGTGGCACCTTCTCTGCCCAACTTCGGCTTCAGCCAACGAATCTCAAAAACCGGTTTCGCGCTCTCCCAGTACGCAGAGACGTGTCACCAGCTGATGCTCGATCTTGGGTACGAGAAATATGTAACGCAAGGCGGCGACTGGGGCTTCTACGTTACCCGGATAATGGGCGTGTTGTACCCTTCACACGTACTCGCCAGCCACATCAACATGGTGCGCGCGCACCCACCATCCTGGACATCGCAGCCTGGCCTTGCGCTCCAGCATTCAGTCTCGCGCTATACTGCCTCCGAAAGCGCGGGCCTGCAGCGCTCAGCCTGGTTCTTGAACGAAGGCCAGGCATACCGCCAGCTACAAGCTACTAAGCCGCAAACTCTGGGGTACGCATTCGCAGATAGCCCTGTTGCGCTGCTGGCGTGGATCTACGAGAAGTTGGTGGATTGGACAGATGGGTATCCGTGGACTGACGATGAGATACTAACGTGGGTGAGCGTGTATTGGTTTAGCAGCGCGGGACCGAATGCCCATGTGAGGATTTACTACGAGGCGCAGCATAACCCCACAGAGCGGGTTCCAGATCGAGAGAGGGCGAGTGAATGGGTTGCGGGTGTCAAGTTGGGCGTGGCGCATTTTCCAAGGGAGATTACGGTTGTGCCGAGATTGTGGGCGAAAACGTTGGGTAAGTGGTATACTCTGCTTGTCATTCCTAAGCCATGAGACGGAGTTCGAATTTGTGACTGTGTATGGATGGTACATCTACTGACTCTTTTGTTTATAGGCCCTCTGGTGTACGAGAGTGTGCACGACAAAGGTGGCCATTTTGCGGCGCACGAGAGACCGGATGCAATTGTTGCGGATTTGCAGATTATGTTCGGCAAAGGTGGCCCTTGTTTTGACATCGTGCCCGGTAAGTCTGGATACTAGATGTGGTTTAATCGAGTGTGCGCCCAGGGCTTTACTCGACATATGATATATGTTGGCATTTTGAATGCCGGATCGTTTCGTTAGTGCTCCCTGGAGCTGGCGGAATATATCAGAATCAAAAAGAAAATATCATGCCTTGTTCGTTAGACATCGCAGTCTCGCCGGTGCAGGTCTGACCAAGTCGGAAATCGAGCTACGCTGGTCATTGTCAATCGAATCCGGCGATCTGGTACGTTGATCTGTCATATCCCACATATTCCTCAGCGAGAGTCCCCTGGGTCTCGGCAGGCACCATAGATGTACCGCTTCTTTTCCTGAACCCTGTGGCGACGCTTCTCTGACATGACTTGTCGTTTGCATTAAGTTTCTTTCGGCAGCCGAGGACGATGAGCCGAACAATAGCCAGTGCATTACCAGGACATCCCAACACACTATCGGATGTTAGTTCATGAAGGCAAAAGTCGGGCTTTTCCCTGCTTTATCTAGAGTCTGATGACTTACCATCCACCAGACATATTGTCAAGCAAACCATACCCAGCGTCCCACCTTTGGTGACGACAAACTGAACCATATTCGCCGCAGTCGGAATCTCAATCAACATGCCTCCAATTAAGCTTTTCCAGAGCAACGTCCTAATAGCCTTTCGCAGAGGTGTATTAGACCCGCCATGATCCGCATACGAGTGCGTGTCAGCTCCTTGCCCCATCAATACGGAAGCTCCCGGCTTGCGTATAACAGGGCGAAGCAAATAGAAGAAGACGGCAGTTAAGAGCGAACCCATGAACAGGTTGACGGCAGTAAAAGGGATTGATACAGCAGTATGGACGCCAAGGTAGCAGCGACCAGTTGACGGCCGGAGTTCGGTAACATGATTGACGTAGGCATTGATTGCGACGCAGCTATATAGCACCACAATCATGGTCATGCAAGACAGGTAGAGTTTGTCGTTCCGCCGCTTGGTAGTAGATGCACGCACGACGTGAATGCGCTCGATGAAAAAGATATATCTGGTATGCGTTAGTTGAGGGCGTGGTCCTCATATAGAAGGTTCACTCACATGATGAGTTTGATGAATGTATAAAATATCAAACATGTCCATGATGCGGCGAGACAGAGTCCGTGGCTGTACAGTCCCTGCCCTGCCACTAGAACGTTGGAAACGATCACAAACCCGAGAACGAGAAGGTACATGATGAATACGAGAAAAGGAACGAGGTTCTGTTGCAGTATGATACCTTGTTTGAGCTTCGCGAGTCGCAATCCTATGGTTGGACATTGTTAGCTTACTATAGCTACCCGAGGCGGTGGAAGTCGAAAGATGGCGGCTTGCCTAGGAGCAACGATAGGGCCATCAACAATGCAAGCGATACAGTTGTGAATGTGGTCCGACTTATGGCAGGTTCACCCGTGGTGATGTAAATATGCGTATTTGGGATGTTTCGTTCATGCTGAGAGTGTCTCTGCAAAGGCATGGCTTGGACCAGAGAAGAATACACCAAGGAGAAACTGACAACACTCCTCAATTGGACGTTGATGTGCAGATTTTCCATGAGTTTGAGAAAAACACTTCTGCGATGTCGGGCAGCAAAATGACTGCCGGTCGGGTTCCGCTTTCCATATTATGCTTTTACATATCTTAGAATGGTCCACTCTTCCGTGGAAAAGGGACGATGACGGGCATAATTACGCCACATAAAGATACTTAACTGGCGGAATGGTGATGCGGTAATTGTCCGAGTCGGTGATTTGCGTTCATACTAAGGACCTGTTCTGTTTCGCAGCCTTGGGTTAGTTTCAGTCATCCATGGCAATCCAATGAACTTCAAATGGATCACTCCACTGTGTACTCCGCTCCGTAAGCAACAAGCTCTAAGCCAATCAAAATCTGTTAGAAAAATTTTAAAGTTCTCATAGTTACTACGAAGCAGAAGTTAGCTGGTTTAAAGCTAAGCAAGCAGTTTTACTTGTCGAACCGGCTGTCGGGTATGGCGCATTGATTTAGCAGACCAAGGCTGACAATAAAGCGTAGGAGTAAATAGGGCTATGGTTCCAAAACGGCAACTAGGTGTTATCTCAAATGGCCTTTGGGTCCAGAACTCTACGGCGAGGCCAGATCTTGGACAGAGCCGATGACTATATCAATGTAGAAGCTCAGTAATAGGCGAGAGTCTGATGAGAGTAGAAACCAGTCCAGAGCGGTCTGAGATGGGTCGATATCGTTCAAGCATACAGTCACATGATCTGCCAGTCACTCAGTCTGACGAGAACAGCGCTGGTAATAACGCCTCCTTCTGCCGAAAATGTACACCCACAGGTAGGTGGAGATCTACGCGACGGTCGTAAAAGAACCAAAAATTCACCATAAAACGCTCTTAATCAGAGCTAAATATACCTGATTCACTCGCTGTTCAAGGTCTTTCTTCTGTTTTTCTCTTTTTCGCTTGGCAGACCAGTCGGTGCGTGAGGGGGTTCCGAAACGAAGAGGTAAGCCGAGTTTATACTTTTGACATTTTGCCGGCTCCGAACCAGCCAGGCAATGTATAGGTTGAGTGGCCATGGTTAAACCGAAACGGGCCTGGTTGCTCCAACGCTGTGTGGAGTACACATACTCTGCAGGGACATCAACCCCTGTACATTTGCATCTGGATGATTCCGTATGACAGTGTCCCACGAAAACATACGAAGTATTTGTACATTCTTCTACGCGGGTTAGGTAGGCCCGAGCGGCCCCTCACGTAAGAGACGGGTCAATGGTAGTGCTGAGTGAAACCACAAACTAATCCAGGGCAGTTGGGGAGCCTGTGGACGTGGTGCATGAAGAACCTGCGTGCCTGACCAGACCCCGCGTATTGGCACACATATACATGGGTATTAAGATCGACTGGTATGCGATTGAGTCTGGCCTTAGGCAAGAATGAGCAGTTGTCTTGAAACCTGAATCTGACATGCAGGGGCTGAGCCAATGGACTCATCACTGGCCACAACAGAGTATTCCCTGTGCACGAGGATCGGCGTCGGGATGAGAGAGCTGTGACTGAAGACTGAACCGGCGACGCAATCTTTGCACGTTTTGTGCACGTCTGGACCCCCTCGCCCGTACTGCAAATGACTCGATGGCTGGCGATGGAATTCCCGTGACCTGATGCAGGGAACTTCGGGTATCGATTGTGGCGCAGCGAAAGCCCATGGACGTTTCCGAGGGCCCAGACAATGCGCCATGGGTGCCTGGAATCGCGGGGTCAGTCTCCTGAGGAACGGGAATCCCATTGGCACGACGCGTGCATGCTTGAATCTCCAGAAATGATGCACATCAAAGAGAAACGCGGGCAGGGCCAGTGACACGCACCCGAGTAGATTGCCTCTGGTACGGTGGGCGGTGCCCCGTGCCAAGACTGGCCGTAAATAGCAGCACGGCAGGGCGGCTCCAGCCAAAGCTTGGTGCTTGCCTTTCCCCTCCTTCGCCGACACCACCTCTTCACTGACTGCCGACGCCCCAACGCCGCCCGGTGCACGCGATCCAGGCGCCCCAAAAGGAGGCGGAATGACCCCTCAACAATCTTGCGATACGAGTAGGATGGCACAGTGCAAACCTCGAGACGTTGCTTGTGCTCACCAAGCAGGCGCAGTTCGTGCGGTAGCCTGACCTCGGCACTGCATCCGGCCTAGCGCCAACCTCCCAATAGTCGACGCGGGAACACGGGCCTCGGCCACGCATGGAGCAAATGGGCCCAGGACGCTTTCGCGTCTGCAAGCCACACGGTACCATCGGATGCTGCAACGCCCTCCCTGTAGGCTATAAGATGGCCAGCTGTGTCCACGCGACACGAGCGAGCGCCGCCGTTGCTTGCCTGCCCTACCTTTCACTCTTTTGGTACGGCTGCTGTTTCTAACCACCGACGTTTCCACGGCCCCTTACCTACCCACCTACTGCCATTCGCTCCTTCGCACTGTGCCTTGTTTCGACTTCCAGTCTTTTTTCTTGCCGACTCTGCTATTATACCACCGCCGTTTTCCCCTACTAATATCACCACTTCACCATGAAGTTCTCCACTCTGCTTTGTCTCGTGCCTTTGGCTAGTGCACGCGTGGTTCCTCACGCACAGCAGATACCCATGTCCGATAATACTCCAGACGATATACCCGCACCCCAGGATCAAACCAAGCATACTCCACCCAGCATTGGCCTGCAGTTTACAACGACACATGCCACGGCTGCTGCTCGCTACGCAAACGGCACTACTATCGATCTTCTTAAGATGGAGGGAGAACCAGAATATCAAGATCTTATGCGGCGCTGGATGGGCTCCCAATCCGGATACTCGGGACCATTGGAATCCAGCGACGACATGGTACTATCGAGCTTCCTAATTCGCCTTCGCACAGCTATTGAGAAGCAGCTCGACGGTCCTGTAGAACAAGCCGCACTCGCTTTATCTCCCTTGGCCCCAAGACTACAACGGAAATTCCAGAACGCCATGGTCGTCGCAAGTCTTGCATCATCTCAAGATAGTGCCATTGTTTATGAAGAAGCCATGGCTACCCACGCCGCTCTCAAACCTGCCTCATCATGCACCACAAAATCCCAGCCAGGACACCTGCAACACGTGCTCTTCCTTGACTTCGACGACGGTGCCTTCAGTGCAAGCATGCACGAGTACGCCTGCAGAGACTACGCGCCCCAAGCGCACATGATCAGCCGTCTCATTCGCGCCGATCTCGGCTGGTGGCATCTCCCCATGTACGATGCGCCCCGGGAAAAGTTCTGGGCCCAAGTACAGGAGAGCATCGTGCATGTGCTCAGCCCGCAAGGGAAGGCACCAGGCAGAATTGTGCTTCTGGGCAGCCACGGCGCAGATGCCGAGTTCAAGAGCAAAGTCGAAGACATTTTGTGGAGTGAGCTGGAGATGGATGTGGGTGGTATGCTGAGCGTTAATGAGCGGGACGACAGCGAGTGGTTAGCTGCGAGGGGAGCAGCCGAACTCGCATCGCGGCACGCACAAGGAGAATCATAAGCGGAGTTGAGTGGAGAAGCCATGTTATGTGAAACGAGATACCCTTAATATTTTTTGTCTATTAAAACAACAGTAATGAGCAAGTAAAAGAGAAGAAGGAAGAATAATCTACATCCAAGATGAACAACAACGAATATTTATAAAAATAATACAAATCTTCAACCACACCTTTTACAAACGTCAATCAAGTCCCAGATTTCTTCTGCGTTTCCTCGTCAACACCAGCCGCCCCTATTTCCTCAAAAACAGCAACTCCCTTCCTCCCCAACGCCGTTCCCACGCCCACCGCACTCGCCCCAACCCCCCTCATCCGCCTGTACCCCTCGCTATCCGCGACCCCTCCAACCCCTATAACCTGTATCTTCGACAATACCTCATGTCTCTTCAGCATCTCGACAATTGTGTACACATTCCCCAGCGCGAGCGGATGCAACGGCGCGCCCGCCATGCCACCGATGCCCGTTCCCGCTGCCGAGTTGAGCGATGGCTGGAACGCCGCAGTATCCTCACGGGCCTCGCCGCCACCAGCAGCGTGTGAGGGAGTAAGAAGCAGTGAGGAACCCAGCGTATTCACCGCCGTGATAAAATCCACCGGACAATCTCCTCCTTCCTCTTCCTTTGCACTATCCAGCAAAGCCCCTATGAGACTCTCAAACTGCTCTGAATAAGTGTACGGCGGCGTTTTAATCCCTACCATGACCTCCTTGCTACCCTCTCCTGTTCTCTTTTGCTTCTTCTTCTCGCGCTTCAAAGCAACTAGATACCGTGTCAATTCTTGTCGAGAATACGCCGGCGGCGGGGACCCTGGGATGTTTGGACACGAGAGGTTGAGTTCCATGGCTAGTGGCATGGCTACGCTGTCTTGACAGGAGCAGATGAGTGCGTAGCATGTTGCTGCGTCCGAGGCGGAGCCCGTTACGGAGATGATGATGGGTTTTTTGTTCTCTTGGCTGCTGAATTCCTCGCTAAGGGCTTTGACGTAGGAGAGATAGGTGGATAAGGGGAGAGGGGAGTATCCTAGTGTATTCAGGCTCCCGGTTTGGGAGGAGGAAGAGTTCGGTCGGTCGGTGTTGGCGGGAGAAGAAGTGTGGTTGGAAGGGTCGAAGAAGGCAAATTGGTGCACGGAGGGATCGTGGGGGAAGCCAGAAGAGGAGAGCAGTGAGGTCCGAGTTGTTATGGCGCCTGTGTGCGGGGTGCTGTAGAGAGAGCGGAGTTGGGCGAGGGTGGTGCACCACGGGTTTGCCGAGTTGAGAAGGGGAGGGGAGATGGTTAGGGGCATGGTGAAGAAGCTGCAGAAGTCATGAGATACAGACAAGGGAAGAGGTATGTGGTTGGTTTAAACGTTTATCTGGTCCGACTTCAAACATGGAATGTGGAGGCTGCGTAAGTGGGGTAAAGTGGTTGCGGTAAAGCTTCCGTTTTATCGCGAACTGTGAGATACGCGATAAGCACCTGATATCTTCATCTCATCCTCGAGACAAAGCCACTTGAATCCATGACAAATACCAACAACACCCATAAAATTCAAATACTCATCTTGTAAGCTAGCGCTGAGAAAGCCCTACTCTTCCAAACTATAGTATTATACAGAAAGAATAATAAAGAACCTCGAAGCGTGTACTAGTAGAAAAACCCCTCTAAACCCTAGATGAACAAAAAACAACAAAGTTTCCCGCCCTCGAGCAAAAAAAAGTTTACGCCGGTTTGTTGCATGCCAGAGAGCATCCAATTTCATTAGCTTTGTCTTTCCTTTGTCTTGCACCATACGCCATGCTCAAAACTTTGTTCAAAACTCACAGATAACGGGTCAAGTGAAAATGAGGTGCCGGTAAAAACGAATAGGACACCTAGGGTCCATCTTCCAACCTGTTCTTCAAAATGTCGGGGGGTTTTTTTTCGTATGCTTAGAAACTGACATAGCCAGTCTCTTCGCCTCCAGTGTCGTCCATCCAGCCCGCACCCACTTCGCCTAGACCAGGCCCATGGTGGTGGTTCCGCGCCATGCCTTCGCCTTCACCGCGCTCAACCCACTCTTCGTTGATGTCATTCCAGATGCGCTGGAAATAGAGGCGCAAAGATCGAAGACCGCGTAAATAGCCTCTGTCGATGCCATTAGGGTTTTCGGGAGGGCAGGGAAGGTCGTCAGGTAAGGGATCCTCTGCGGTTACGCAATTGGCAAAGTCAACAATCTTGAGCTTGATTTCCGGGTGCTTCTTCGCTGATCCAGGAGACGTGACGGCAGACTCTTCACCGTTGATTGCGGAATGACCGTTCGATTGCGAAGATGACCCGTCCTTGTCTTTTGCTTCGCCATCTCCTCGGTCGTAAAGCATCAGCAAGCTGCTTGCGTAGAATCGATACCCAGGTAGATTCTTGATCATACGCTCCAACTGGCTAATCTTCTCCAATATGACGGGAATGTGCCGAGTAGCTGCTTTGTATCCGGTACCATCCCAGAAGAAGCGCTTCAGGGCATCCTGAAACTCTTTGCCGGCTTTCAGGTCACGGCCAAAATACTTGTCTTCGAAAATGTAGCTCTGTGTTTTCACATTCCAGATCTGCATGCCACAGACGCGCACGCCAAGTTCCCGACTGGTCGTCATCTGGCACTTGCGCCGTTGAGAACGTTGCTTCTTCTCGTCAGCCTCGATGCCATATTGGCGTGTGCCCATCTTCAAATCCAACACACAAGGCCTGGACATGCCTGCTGTGAGATCTTCAAGGAGAATGAAATGTTGCACACGCTCATCGGATTGCTGCAGTGCACTATCAGGATTGCTCGGCTCTTCATTTGGCGGAGCACCCGCGTGGCTTGGCACAACGGGAGCGGGTAACATAGTACCCTCTGATGGCTCCTCAGACTTGTGCGCTTTGGGAGTTCTAGTGTTATGCAACGACCGGCCCCTGTCCTGTTGATGACTGCCTTTGGCGTCTTCATCCATCTTGAAGACTTCTTCTTCTGCATCGCCGCCATAACCATCCTCTTCGTAATACTCCAGACTATGTCGCTGCTCAGTATCAATTCCAAGCGGCCTTCTGGTCAGGCCGCTTCCCGAATGACGGCGCCGAGGAAGATTGCTGGGTGGCGGTTTTGATGCTTCGTCATCCACACCAGAGCCTGGCATTGAGCTGGGACCAGCAAAATCGGCGTTTCCACTCGACGCATGGCGCCGGGCTTCTGCTTTAAGAACCTGTTTCCTCGTACATTCTTCTGGAGGTTGCGCGTGCAATGTAGCCACGTCTGTGCTGTTCCTCCTGATCGTGGGTGCCGAGCCTACGGTAGATTGGGGTGAATCTCCAACCTTGCGAGCAGGTATGCCATGGTGATGGCGATGATGGCGCGGCCGATGGTGAATGGTAGGGGGGGCAAAGACCTGTCGGAGCACTTCCTCTTGTAATTTTCGGTTGATTGTCGTTACACCCCAGCTGCTGGTATGTTGCAATGACGGCCGTGACGAGCTGCTCTGGCCGTATCCATAGTCGCTCTGATATCGCCGATGCTGCTGTGACAAATACGAAGAACCGTTCATCCAGGGATCAGGGGTCGTGGACCGTGGCGGTACCCGAAACAAGTTGTCTGGAATGATGTGGCGGTTATTCTCGAAGATCACCTGAGGAGTGGGCATGATTTGCTGTGAATGGCTAACCATCCGAGTTGGTTCTGGGTGGCTGGGATCCTGTGGAGCTGTAGAGGCCTGCCTTGAAGCATTTTCTGATTGTGTTGCCGATGTAGCAATACTGGCGCCATGTTTAGATTTATCCTTGACTGGCTTCTTCTTCTTGGGCGCTTTGCGGTAAGTCACGTTCAAAACACCAATGTACCTAGACAAAATACGTCAGCAAGCAATTCTTGTGTATAGGCAAATGCAGATCTTGGCCGAAGTCTCAGCTTTGGTCAATAATGCGGCTGGGCAATTCATACCTTGGTAGGAACTCCAGCAGCTCCGGATGTTGCCTTTCGACGGTTTCGTAAAACTCATTCTCTCGATTGTTCAGCTGCTTGCATACTGCTCTTCTCGAAAAGCGGTAAACGGTGGAGTGGCCGCCCACTTGGTGGTCGTAGGGTTTCAGCTCCACAGCACCCAGTGGGGCTGGCGGATGAGTTACTGCAGCCGAAGCAGCTTTGGGCTCCTGTTTATGCTGTGTCGCAGTGGGCGTCGTGCTTAGATCATCAGTAGCACTGGATTCATAGCCAAGAAGGGATTGAGCTGACTCAGCAACCGATTCAGCCTCAGATTCAGCCGAAAGCGCGTCAACCGCCGATGGCGTCAACGGCTGGTCTTTATCTTTCTTAACGGAAGTCGCCGTGGAGATGTCACCATGTAGGCATTGATTTGTATCTTTGGACTGTAGAGAAATTTCTACTTCTTGTGGAGGTTCAATCTCCTTCTCTGTGGCCCACCCTTTGGGCACCGCACCCTCGTGAATTGAAGCCCTTTTCTCGACAGCATTTACCTCTCCATGTCGGTCGTTGGTTTCTTTTGGGACCTGTTCACTCGTCTGCAGACGCCGGTGGGGGAAGTAGAGTGCTGAGGAGATTTGCTCCTTCTCTGATTCTTCCTCCTCCTCAGAGCCCGGTGTGCGTTCTCTGCTGCTTTCATCCTTGGGCTGGAAATAGTCCGAAGGCTCGTGGTAGTGTGGAACTCCATTGGTTTCCGCATGGGCGTGTACCTTCTCAACGGCCGAGGTGGGCAGGCTGCGTGATACGGGTGATCGCTGATCTAAGCCAGGCGCGAGATGACTAAAGCCGCGAATATCCTCAAGCAGGCGCCGCGGAAGCTGACGTTTGTCCGGAGCGTCCTGGTCTGGCTGCGCGTTTGTTTGAGAAGGGGGAGTGATGACATTGCCTGCACCTGGTTTTTTTTCAAAGTACGATTCAATTGGGCCTGCCAGAGGTGATTGTACGGCTGATGAGGCCAGCGATGCACGTCGCAGTTGCTCGGTCAGATTGCTTGTTTCAGTCGCATTGAGCCTTGCTGATGTCTCCTCGGACAGGGTCGATAGGGTCCTTTCGTTTGGCAATCGCTCTTTGGCCTTGTCTTTCTTCTTGGGCTCCTCGGAGGGGTCGCCATCCTTGAAAACGCGCAGATAGTGACTTGCCTTGCGGCTGCGTGCTGAGGCCGGTTGCTCCGTCTTGGCTAGGGTGGCCTCGATTTTCTTCTCCATCTCCACGTCCATGACGGGGTTATCGAGAATGACGGTGCCCTTGAACGGCACGGGCTTGCCCTCGCGCCATTCCCTGTTCCTACGCCGCTCCTCGCTCTCGAGCAGAGCGCCGTGCAGTGTGGACTGGAGCTCTGGGCGGTGTGGTGTGACTGGGCGCTGGACGGGCGACTCGACGGGGCTCATGTAGGGGGGAGGACTGTGGTGGGGGGTCTCGAGACACAGGCCGGCGGCCATGGCTGAGCGGGGGTTGAAGGGGGTGGTGAGGAGGGCGCGGTGGTCGATTGAGCTAGGGGGCGGGATGGTGGAGTGCTTCCTGCGTATAATGGGGGGGTCGATCAGTCGCCGTTGGGGAGCAGCTGGAGCGGCCATGTTGGACAGGCTGTGGTCGGGAGCATCGTGGGACGAGTCTAGCCTGTGTGCGGAGGCCCTTGGCGAGGAGATGGGGCTGTCCGAGGCCAGGTAGGTGGTAGCAAAGATGCTGTCGCGCTCGTCGAGCTGGGGGCGGTCAATTGACGACTTCCACAGACCCGAGTCGTGAGCAAGAGGCGCGGTGCGCGAGCGGCCCGTCTGAGAGAGGCTCTTCGGAGTCAGGGCGTCGGGGGCGTCGGGGCCGCTGGACCTCACCGCGGCGGGGGGCTCGACATTTGCGTGGACGGCCGGCTGGGGTGACATGGGCTCGACATTGATTCGACCGTGTGGGAGGCACCTCGTGGCGGGATGTGTGGCAGATATTGCCGGGCGCTGGGAAGGAGGGTTGGCCAGGATGCGGTCGGTTGTCGGGCGGCGGAGAGGACAGTGGGCAGCACAGCACCAGGACGGCGAGCAGCCAACAGGGGCAGCGGGTCTCTGGCGACTAGCGCGCACAGCAACGGGCGCTGGGCGGATGGGAACTTTTGGGGGATGGCTTGCAGGCGGCGGATCCGGGGCGTTAGCGAGTGAGAGCAAAAGGCGGTCCACGTTCTAATGTCTGTGGTTTGGCGTCAGAAGTCCAGAGTGGCGCGAGGGCAGGTCGCAAGCGAGCGGCCCAATGACGTCTGCCTTGGCGCGTCCCCAGCGCGCGTCCGCCGCTGACTGTGTGTGTACGCCGCCGAGCATGCTCGTACGTACATACATACATACATACATACATGCGACGAAGACCGCAATGCACGTCTTCCGCTGCGCCCGGCCACCGCCCTGCGCGCCCTGCCCATTGCCCGCGACCGTCGTGCTTATCGGTGCCATGTTTTGTTTTCGCTGCGCATCCAACGTCGGCCGTCCTGGGACCCCCATGTACATGCGTGCCATGCGCCGCACCAGCCATAGATAGCGTCTGTGCGCCGCCGTCGTGCCCGGATCCCATCGGCTCATTCAGCGACACAACATCAAACATCACCAACAACACACATGCGGCCACGATAGGCCCTCGGCCCTCTGCTGCGCGCCTCACTCGGCACCGGCCATCCGCTGCTCTGCACCGTCGCACCTCTGCTCCATTGCTTTTCTCCCTCCCGCCGTCTGCTATCTGTGCGGTCCCAAAGTCTTCGCCTTGCAGCAACTATGCATGGTCCCCTTCCCGCACTCCCTCCGCGACCAATCACTCCAGAACGTGGCCTCTCACCGCCTGCTGCCTCTTGCCCTGGCCGCCTACTTGAGCCCTCATCCCTCCTCTATGCCACGCACAAAGCTACCTGTGAAATGCCGGCCAAGATCGTCAACTGACGCATCAAGACGCAGCTGTGGAAACTCAATCTCCCTCGCCGAGCATCGCGATCGCTCCCCTAGACAGCCTTGTGACCCCTGGGATGCCTTCTCAGACACGAAGCTCCAGAAACTCGTCGTTGTGTTCTTGTCCTTCAGCGGAATCCGGCCGGTTTGCGGAGTGGGGCTGTTGTTAATTGCGTCACCCAGCTTGAATGATGCTCCAGCATCGCCAGCCCCCATGCCCAATCTCAGAGCGCTCCCTTGGCTTCCTTCACCCTTCTTCTTCACTGTGCTGAACGTAAATGGAGATGCTGCCCCGAAGAGGTCTTGTGTGCTGATGGGAGGCCCGCGAAATACACCATCGTTAGCCGGTGCTTCATTCCGCGGCACAGCTGAGGTTGGAAGTGGAGTCGCCGCTGGGCTTGGTCCATCCAATATCGGGCGAGGCGTGTCCAACGACACTTGTGACTCTGCTCGAAGCGTGGCAGGCGACAATGTGGGGAATGTGCTCTGCTGGAATTCCAATTGAGCCCGTACCATGGCCGCTTGCGTACACCAGTCTGAGTCTCGACTCGTAGGGCTTCTGTGCAGCTCTATTTCATGCGCTGGCATGTCTGTAGCCGTTTTGGCCGATTGTGGAACCACTGTGCTCTGTTGGGCTTTGCCTTCATCCACAAGCCTCTCAACAGGGTCTGGCTTTCTATTCCCATGCTTCGTAACAGGCGACCCCTTCTCAGGTGATGAGTCAAAGTTGACGGCCCGCGGCTTTGGTTTGCTGGGTTTGTTCCTAGCCTTGTTTGCCTGTCCAGTCTTGTGATGGGTACATGTCAGTGAAGCAGGAAGTGGTGAGACCGCGTCATCTTGCTTCGTAGGTCTGGGGGTCTTGCGTGATGCCTTCCGGCTTGATCGTTGTGACATTGTGCTCGAGGCAGCCATGGAGTCGATGAGTCGTTCTGCAGAACGCTGTACATCATCTCTTGATACTGGGGTTTGACTGCCCATTGACGACGTGACTATTGGTACGGTTCGCTGAGAACGCTGTGCCTGTTCGGTACTATATGGTGTGCAAATACTTTGCACTGGGTGATTCGTGTCATTCTCCATACTACCATCGCCAGGGGCTGCTGATGATATGTCCATAGACGCCGAGGCACTGGACCTCCAGGCTTCTGGCGACGTCCCCTCTGGCAATGTCTCCTCTGGTGACGTCCCTTCTGGCAATGTTCTCTGCGGGTGTACTGGCCCTTTTGGAAAACTGATGCGCAATTCCGCCACTGACTCAGTCTGCGAGTGCACATTCCGTGACCGAGATCGCGACGGGGACGAGTCCAACTGTTCATTCGTAGCACTGGGTATGCGCACGGGTGGTGAGTCAGGACGGCGCAACCAGGCAGGACTTGTTGAGCGAGACTGACGGCGCATCCATGTCTCGGACCCTGTTGCGGTACACACACCGTCCTCGTCTGGCAACGGGGCCGTCGGGGGCGGCACTTCGATGTCGCTGAGGCTGTCGTCGTGCTCCTGAGCACTCAAGTTGATGTCGCGTGCAGCCCTCGCGGTTTCCGGCGAGTCTGTTGAGCATGCCATGCTTCTTCGCTTCAGCTTCCTATGGCTGGTCTGTGCCGTCTCGTGTTTGCCTTTTGTAGGCTTCGCCCATGGATTCTTCCACCCGTTGTTGAAGGGCCCTCTCAGCCCCGCCGTCAAGATGACAGGAGGCTGGCCTCGTAGGTATCGAGCGGCAATCGCCTCGACCCGTCTTCGCTTCGCAGCCCGTTGCTCGGGGCCATGGTGCTCGACAGGCGCTTCTTCGATGTCGTCTTCAGGACACAGGTAGAGGTCGTCGGCGGCCAAGGGCTGCTTCAGAAGGGGGTGCAGGCTGAGTGGCATGGTGCTGGGCCGCCGGGCACAGGCGTCGTCGTCGTCGTCGTCGTTGTCGTCGTCGTCGTCCTCTCCTTGGGATGCAAGGTCGCGAGAATCTCGGTATACATAGGGCTGGGTGGGGCCAGGGCAAAGAACATGTCTGGCTGGGCGTTGTTCGTCTAAGCTCGTCTATGCCCGCCCGTCCATGGCTTGTCGTCGATTATCGTCTATGCTCTGGCAGCGTTTGCATCGGCAGCGGGAACATCTCCTGTTGCTCAGGCAACGGGCCTGGCTAGCGGCTTGCGGGGGTCTGACATGTCCATGCTTTCCTCCAGATAGCGGCGATCCTGGTGCATTCATTCAATCGATAACAATACGGCTCGCCAATTGACGCGTTGCTCGCCATCTCTGCTCCCACCCTTCGCGACTGACTGGCCCACGCACCATGGCGTGCGCGCGAACGTAGCACCTTTTTTTTACGCGTAGCCGCCCGCCAACACCTTTCCTCACCGCATCTTCGGCGCGCCGCCGCCTGCGACTCCACACCCCGGCCACCACGATAACATCCCACGACACACAAACACCACGGCCGCCACCAGCCCGCCACCACCATGGCCAACAACACCACACAGCCCTGGCTCGAAGATCTTTCCGAGGAATGGGTTCCACACGAGTCGCCGCGCTCCGTGGCGCGCAGCCCACAGAGCCCACAGACGCCAGCACCGCCGCCGAATCCACAGAGCGCTTCAAAATCAAAGAGCCGCCTTCCCCGCCTGCGACAGTCGCCAGGCACCTTGCCGGACAGCCAGGTCCGCAGCATCGCCAAAGAACTGCGCCTGCCCAAGCAGAGGAGTATCCTCGATGGCCGCAGTCCGACCAACAACAATGCCCCGCCCGCCCCGTCATCGCCAGACGCGCCCGCGCGTGACGCCTCATACTCATCCTTTTCCATGTCACAGAACTCGGAAATGCAGAACGGCACAGTCGCCCACAACACGGTCGCCCGGTCTCCAGTCAAGGGGCAATCATCTCAAGACACACCAGAGTGGAGGCGGAGACTCGTCAACGGTGAGATTGGATACGGTAACCAAACAGACCTCTTCGCGCCGACTGGCCTCGAGAACATTTTCCAGAAGCCAACGCCTGGTGCTTCTGAAGATTCAGCGCTTCCAAAACGACGTCTTGGGTTGCTCAAGGGCCTTGCTGCCGTACCATCGAGTCCTCCGCCATGGCCAGCTGTGCAGCAAAGTGACGCCCCGGAAGAGCAGGAACAAGACCAGGGGAAAAAGCAAGGACAAAAAGCAGAAATCACTCGCCAGGGACATGCATCGCATTCAATCGACTCTTCACTCAACGAAACATTGCAAGAGCACGATACATCAAGTTGCACGCAAGGGTTGGCACCGCCGCATGAGACAATGCGCACCGCTAGCGGCCAGATTGAATTCGAGAACGAGAACTTTAGCCCCGTCTACTTGACCATGACCGCCAATATGAACATCGGCCTGCCTATTCAACAACCACAAAGCTTCCGAGGATCGGAGCTTGCCAACCGGCTTCGTCAGATTGGATCACCGCCCCCGAACCACTACCAGTCAGTACAGGAAGAAAGCGCATTGAGTCTCACGAATGGGGACTCTACCTTTGCCAGGCTGCAGGACGAGTCTCTACCAGAGGGCCTTCCCGTTGGCACACCAGATATGGCAGACGTTGGGCGGCATGTGGAACTCCGAAGAGGCGGGTACTCGAGAGAGGGATCATTTCACCGAAGACCACTCAGCCCCTCGCCTGAGAGAAAAGCTGCTGCAAACTCAAGTGCGAGTGCAAAACAACCACCAAAAGATGGACTCTCAGACCCTTCTACGCCCCGCCAACGACTAGACAACTTCTTGAGTCCTGACCGGGCCAGAAACTCTGGAAGTCCCTTGAAACTGTTTGATGCGCACGACACCTTTACGAGCAATCGCATCCAAAGGCGCTTGAGCCAACTCGAGTACAAATCTGAGAAAGGCACATCCAGCGTTAAGGAGAACCCTTCCGACTCTGCCAAGCCATTGCCGAGACAGTCAAGACTGACGTCCGTGGAAGAGAAATCCATGCAGAATATTGAACAAGACGTGTCTTCGAAGGACCGCCGACCATCGCATAATAGACTCAGATCGTTTGGCCAAAGCCAGCTCAACCAGTATCAATTTTCCGGCGACTTTTCTGTTATCACATCCGACGGAGAAGACTGGGGGGCCCAAGACGATAGTGCACCAGAGGGATCACCTTCGATCGACATTGCACCACCCGGCAGCCGCCAACCTTTCAAATTCCAGCTGGATGAGTCGCCCGCCCCACGGCAGCCCTCTAAGAGCAGGAGAAACATATCTGGCTACTCTCCTTCCTCCATCCGAAACGTCAGTCGGCCAAAGTTTCTTCCACATCGAAAGGCTTCTGTGCCCAAGACCGAGGAAGACTCAGACATCGCTCACGAGTATGCAGAAGGCAAAAGAGGACCTACCTCACCATTCAAGAACCCAACTCCAAAACGGAGGAGGACCCTCTGTTCGGCCGATGAGGACGAGAATGCTGCTAATGATGACGACGTATTCAGCGATGCTGGCACAAGCACCGTGCGACATTCCCGCCCACCGACTCAACCTGTTCTTAGCCGTACCCAGAGAGATACACTCAACATATTTTCGAACAACGTCGCTGATTCAGAGACTCTGGCCAAGAGACACATCCTAAGGCCCCGCAACCCTACCCCGAGCCAGCGGAGACGAGAGGAGATACAGGCAGAGATCATGGAAGCCACAGAAGCCTTCATCATGTCATCACCCAAGCTCAACACCATTCGTGAACAATTGGAGCCGTCTAACGTGTCAGATGCCGATTACGACAAGGCTCGGGCCAAAGCGGTTGCCAATGAAATCGCCGCTTTTAGTATGAAGAGGCAGAATGGTATGCGGGATAAGAACCGCAAACGATCAGTCACAACACAAGACTTTCTGGATGAAGCACTGAAGATCATGGACTTTATTCGCACAAAGGGCCGGCATACCAGCGGTTTGGGAAGCCTTGAGGAGACGGCAGCTGAGTCTGAGTTGATCGAGGATGGTGATGAGCACGCTTCGAGTCTGCTGACCTTGGAAAAACTTCCAACCAGAGAAGATCGATCGTCAGTTTGGAAAGAACCAAACAAGCAAGATATGGATCCCAGCATTCTCAACTATCTGCGCAAATATCAAGAGAGGGAAGATGATAGCTTTCTCAATTCGTCGGTAAACTCAATAGGCATCTCCCGTCTCAAAGGATTAGCCACACCCGAAGAAGAAAGTATAACGGTTGAGCAGAATGACGTTCGGACTGAAGAGAATGCGAACAACCATCACACTGATGCCGACAATGATCACCGCCCCGGCTCTCGCCCCCAGACAGCGCGCACTACTTTGTCGACCGGTTCGTCAATCGGGCACACCATCCTTACAAACGCATCTAGGCGTTCTGAACATGTCGCGAACCTGGCACCCGAAGCGATAGCACACCTCATTCCACAGGAAGTAGCTGGTATGAGCTTTGACCGCGACAAGAAAATTTGGGTTCGTCAGAAGAGTCCTTGCAGAGAGCATCATGTTGAGAAGGAGGGACGGAGCCCTATGAATGAGAGCGAGGACGATCCATTTGGCAACATTCCGGATCTGACTGTGGAGGACACACACGAGCAGGAAGCTAGGACAGACTCGCCGACTCGACTACAGCCGACAGCGGAAACCATCGTAGACGATACTGAGAAGCAGGCCGATGAGGAAGAAGCGCGGCCGGTAACGCGTGACGGAAACGGTGTCGCATATACAGACACCAGTTCAGCACCATCAAAGGGGTCCAACTTCGGGTCGAGTTTCCCCAAAACCGAGACACGCGCCACATCATGGAGTACACAACAAACACCCCGGCATTATGGTACCCAAAAGAGCACTCAGGCGCAGACCACTTATGCGATCCCAGAATCTGAGGAAGACGACATTGAGCATGAGATCAAATACTTTGAAGGGCGGGGCCCGGCCCATTCCAATGTCCAGCGTCCACGAGTAAGGGACATCACCATCTCGATTGCCGAGCGGGAGGCGCCTAATCCAGAGCGTCGATCCGAAGCCACGCCGCAAAAACCCCGGCAAAACCAGTGGGGACCATCAAGTGCACAAAAAAGGTCTGAGAGGAAGCAATCAGCCTGGGCACAGTCGAATCAGAACAGGGACCTGTCCCATGGACGGCCCGGCCGGTTGCCAGTCTTCAACGGTGACGGTGATCTGTCGTTGTTGGACGGTGTTCCAGCCAGGAACTATCGGATGCAATTATCAATGAATGTCGCAGGCCATCCCTTCCCAAACAGCGGGCGAGATGCCCTAGTCCCTGCAACATCGTCACCCGTCAAAGGAGACGTGACATTCATGCTCAGCGATCTACCAGAATTCACTCTCAATCAGGTTGATGAGTTCGATCTCCCAGATCGTGTTGTTGTGAAGCACGATGGCAGTCGGTTCACCAAAGCTCTGGAAGATCGCTATGCACAAGGAACTGCCGAACTTGTCAAGGCCCTTCAGGACGTTGAGCCAGACGAGCCCTACTGGGAGGATCTTCGCAACGTCAATCTACGGAAGAAGGAGCTTACTAGCTTGCATCGCCTCGACGAACTTTGCTACCAGCTCGAGGAGCTTGATGTCTCAAACAACAAGATTAACCAAGTAGAGGGCATCCCCTACTCTATGCGGCGTTTACAGGCACAGAACAATTGCTTGACTGGGCTTACGTCTTGGACGAATCTCGTCAACTTGCAGCATCTTGATATATCTGGCAATGATATCGATGCGCTTGACGGGCTTGCGGACTTGGTCCATCTGCGAACTCTCAAAGTCGATAATAACAAGATCAAGTCTCTCAGTAGCATTCTGCATCTCGACGGCTTGATGGAGCTGAGTGCTGGCGGCAATGAGATAGATACCATTGACTTCGCCAAGGCAAATCTGTTAGTATATCTGCACTTGCATGACGAGCAATAAGCTAACTAGTCCAACAGGAAATCTCTGACAGATCTCGATCTGCGCAAGAACCGAATGCTCGAAGTCCGCAACCTGCATTGCCTGCCACAGCTCCAGCATCTCAATCTTGGTATGCCTGTGTGTTAGTTTACGCATTTTTCACCGTCTGACCATAAGTAGATGACAACGAAATCGAGGAATTTCCTCTTGCCGACACAGCAGTGAAGCCCTGCAAATCGCTGCGCTCGATTCGTCTTTGCCGAAATGGAACTACAATTCTCGATGTCGACCACTATTTCCCGAGGCTCGAATCACTATACATTGACGGCAACTCTTTGACACAGGTCGTCGGCCTTGAACACCTGCGGAATCTACGGACGTTCTCGGCTCGCGAACAAATCTTAGAGTCGGAATCCGATATGGAGATATGTGCCAACAACCTAGTTAAAAACCCGGAAGTGCGCAATCTCTATCTTTCGCTGAACCCCACGTACGGCTTACAAGTCTCGCAACACTTGCTAAGCCTTCAGAGATTGGAACTGGCCTCCATGGGCCTCAAGGAACTACCCGATAACTTTGGCCAGCTCACACCCAACATCAGGTCCATTAACCTGAACTTCAACTCACTGACAGATCTGCGGCCACTCCTCAACATCAAGCGGTTGAGTGAGCTTTTCTTAGCGAGCAACAAGCTCGAGCGCTTACGCGCCAACGCATTGGTCTTGGGCAAGCTAAGCACACTTTCCAAACTAGACTGGCGAGACAATCCCCTTACTCTGCGCTTCTATGCTCCTGCATCCGAGAACCGTATCATGTCCCTTAGGCGGAAACCCTCGGAAGAACAACTGAAGAATCGATTCGTTCTGCCCAACGGAGAAGTGGAGGCTGACGTTCAACATCTTCTGCGACTCGATTACGAGACGCGTATCAGACGTCGAGTGACGGAGATGATGCTCGCGAATCTCTGCAAAAACCTGAAAGAGCTGGACGGTCTGCCTTTTGACAAAGCGCGTGTGCTAGTCAAGGATGACGTATGGGAGCGTCTCCTCTTCCTTGGCGTCATACAACGTAAACGTGCAGATACAGCTATTGACAACAGCGAGTGATAGATCAAGGATAGACGGATCCGGAGTTACTCCGAGCGATCGGTGAATCGCATTTTCCAGTAGTGCCTCTTGTTAGCTTGGAGTTTTGGATGGGACTGATCTTCTTACACAATCCGAGTCAGATTGGGTTTTGATGATTTTTGCATAGCATCTGGTACTGGAGCATCTTGTCGGCGTATTCGTTGGCGTCTTAATAAAAGTGAGCCTGAAGTGCTCGCTGGGGTGGGTTTTTGTCATGTTTCCACGAATTGTATTAGTAGCAATCAGATTTTATATGTTGTTGTAGCAATCACAGCATCTTTACGCAACTGTAGAACCTGTCTTTGAGACGGTGAGTGTCAGGCACTTTGCGCAGTCAACCGCCCCGCGTTCCACTAAAACTGCTCCACCGGGCCCGTGCATCGATTCGCTCCAGACCCCGTGACACGCAACCAGAGAACCTAAATGTTCGTCAAATCGAAATGATCATCATCTACCACACTTCCAACAATGTCCAACCCAGCTGACGAGGAGAGGATTGTGCAGCTCGCCGAAAAAGCTGATGAGAGCATCAAAGCAGGCGAGTTAGCTGTAGCAGCTCGATATCTGCGTGAAGCTGGCAGTATTGCACCCGAGCACCCGCGGATCAAAGAAGCATGGGTAGCGCTAAAAGAAGAGGAAGGAAAGAGCGAGTTCTTGGGAATATGTAGGGAATGGGTACGAACCAAGGATGGGCACGACGGAGAACGAGCACTCAAGGCAATGAGATCGCATGGTTTGAAGGATGAAGAGGCGGCACAGGCAATGGACATTCTCTTTGACTTCAAAGGTGAAGATGACATCCTCGATCAAGTCTCAGGTGAACTCTTGCAAAACGCTGGAGCACAGAAGTGGCTTGCCAATGCGGTTCGGGAGCAGCCTACGCGGATCTACTACGAGATGTTTGAACGTGGCGACGACTCAATCGATGGCTTGCTAAAGGTTTTGCTGAACCGAGCCGTTTGGCCAGATGATGAGACTTTTAAGACTGGTCACAGGGACATCTTCATGCTCAGCCTGGCTATGATGATGGAAGAGGCCCTCGAGCATCCGGAACGTGCCATGAAGGGCATTGCGCAACTGCTTGCTCATTATGCGGAGCACCTAAAAGGAATCATTGACGCGGACAGCTTCGATGTCATCCTAGCGTCACTAGACATCCGATTGCCAACTAAGTTACGAAGCCAGGCGACACTTGCAAGTATCAAGCTGTTTGAGCTCGCCCCGGACACCGCTGGAGAACTAATATCGAGATTCGTCACGGCCAAAATCAAGAAAGGAGAAGCGAATGATCTGGTCATTGCTTTCTCCGCAGCTGCAGCTATTTTTCCTGTCGCTGTCACAGCCGCCGCTGCCCTTTTCCTCACAGACGGTTTCGTCAGCACGCTGGTGTCTAGGGTGCAAAGCAAAAAGTCTCATAACCTGGAACAAGCGACACTGGAGCTGATAAGTGCTGCATGCGTAGATAAGAACTGTCGAGAAGCAATCAACAAACACTGCAGAGAATGGCTAGAAGACCTGGTCGCCGAGTCCCCAAACAAGAAGCGGGCGAATCTAGCTGCACTTATTCTTGTGAAGCTAGGCGAGGAAAAGCCTTCTGATGAAACACCACGCATTGTCAGAGCAGAGAAGGTAGATCAAAGCGATTTGATCGCAAGCTTCAAGTCAATGGTCATAGGAGGTGACACATCCTCGAAGCAAGACTCTGTCGAGGGACTTGCGTATGCCTCGCTTCAGCCCAAAGTCCGCGAAGATCTATCCAAATCTCCAAAGTTCCTCAAACGTCTTATGGAGGCCATGGTCGATCCTTCGTCGCCTAAGAATATCATTTTCGGGGGTCTCACGATCTTCGTAAACATCACAGAGTACCAGCCGCTGCGATCAGAAGAAGAGAAGCGCATGGCGCAGCTGAAAGCCTACGCGAATGTACAGAAGCCTGCTCCTCCTGATGCACTTCTTAACGATGAGGACGTAGCCATACGCTGTAAGCGCGTTCTCGACGCAGGTATCGTACCACTATTGGTTCAAGTGTGCAAGAACGGGTCTCCTTCTGTCCTCACACAGAGCAGCTTGATCCTCCTCAGCCTATCCAAAGATACGAAAAACCGCGGTACAATGGCTCAACAAGGCGCTGTAAAACTGCTCATCCAGATCTGGGACCACATTTCCACAACAAACGAGTCTTCTACAACAGGCACTACGCCCTTTCCGCCTGCAGCTCTTCCCACAACTGCACAAGCACTCTCTCGACTGCTCATCAGCATCAATCCGGCTCACGTTTTCAACGCTGCGCTGCCGAGTACATCCGCCATCCGGCCACTGATTAGCCAACTGTCAAGAACAGAATCCACAACATGGCAGCTCCACGCCTTCGAAGCCTTGCTTGCACTCACGAACCTCGCCTCGCTAGACCGCAACACGCAAGACCACATTATCCGGCAATCCTTTGACACCGTCGTTGACGACCTGCTGCTCAGCGCCAACACGCTGGTGCGCCGCGCGAGCACAGAACTCGTATGCAACCTCATGGCCTCACCCGTCTGCATCGGGAACTTCGCCGACGGCTCACCCCGTGCAAAACATCGGCTGCACCTCTTGCTAGCCATGACGGATGTAGAAGACAGTGCTACGCGCTCTGCTGCTGGCGGTGCGTTGGCAATGCTGCTTTCTGTTGATCTGGCTGTTGTCGAGTTTCTGAAGCAGGAGAAGAATGTCGAGTGGCTATTGGGCTTGTGTCAGGATGAAGATGAGTCGATTAGATATAGGGGCGTGGTTTGCCTGAGGAGTGTGGTGGATGTTGAAGAAGGGAAGGAGAAGTGTAAGGGGAAGGGGGCGGTGGAGGCATTGAAGGTTGTGCTGAAGGAGAGCAGGAGTCAGGAGGTGCTGGGTGTTGGGGTGGAAACGCTGAAGATACTGCTTGGGCAGTGAGGGTCGTGTCTGAAATGGGTGGAATAAATGCGTCAAGGTCAGTGAAGACTGCGTCTTCTACATGACAGGAGGACGTAGGCCGGGGTCAGCTTAAAATTTCACGGTGGAGGTTTCCGTTTTGGTGGGTGAATAAAGGATTTAGGCGATTCGCCAACCATGAACATATTACTGTATGCATCTCACGACGTGATGAAGCAGACAAACAAGAGGCTAGCCTTCTATGTAACTCTTGCGTTTAGAGGGATGAATAATAACCAACTAGCTCAACTAGCGAACCCATTTAAGTGTTTTCCGACTTTTCTCCGAATTGCGCAAGCCTGGGTGCCTTGCAGATTGCGTGAGCCTTACTGCCTTGTGAGATGCACATAGGTATGTCAGCGGATGATATAAGGACTCAAGTCAATGTGCTTTCAAGACAGCAAACACGATCAGGTCCTCGCTGGAATTTATCACCTTGATTCTTTTCCCCAATTTTCCATACTTCTTTTTACCAGATCGCCCGTCTACGACCTCCTTAATCACCACCAAAATGCCAATCACCGAGCTGGCACTCCTCCATCTGTCCTCTGGCATCACGGCCGATGACGCCGAACTCAGATCCAATCTTCTCAAGGCCAAAAATGCTATGCAAGAGTTCACAGGACGTACCTTCTACTACATGCAACAACTAGAAGACCCAGCATGTATCTACGTAATCGGCGAATGGGACTCCCTCGACCAGCACATGAACGACTTCATCCCCAGCGACGCCAATCAATCCCTCCTAGAAACTCTAAAAGACAAACTCACCGTCTCCTGGCTCCTGCACCTCGACATCCCACACGCATCGCTCCCTCTCCCCACATCACCATCCCAGCTCGAGCAAGCTCACGCCGGCGAAGGCAGTCTCATCTGGAGCATCGGTCGGCACTTTATCAAAACCGCTTCCAGATCCGCCTTCACAACCACTTTCGAGACTAACAAGCATTTCCTGTCAGACTTTGTCACCGAGGGCGCGATAGGCGGCGGCTGGCGGATCGACAAGGAAGCTTCCGACAAAGAAGAATTCGTGCTATTTTGTCCGTGGAAAAGCAGAGAGCAGCGTGGTGAATTTGCGAGCACAAAAGGATTTCAGGAGTATGCGAAGATTAGGGAGAGTATTGAGGGCGCGGAGATTAAGCATGTTAGGCTTTTGGATATCTAGGTAGGGAGTAGTTATATTGAGGTGGGAAATATGGGGATGAGGGCAACCATGGCGAGGTGATAAGCTTATCTTCGGAATGGTTCCGACCGATGCCCCTCTTTATCTGCAAATGGAATTGTCGCGTGAGGGCAGTAATACAGTGATACTGGCGGGGCGGAGATGTGTGCTGGGTATAAATAGATTGCTTGGGCAGCGTGTGTGGGTGATGTGGTTGATTTTGCCTTGGCAATAAATCGGGAGGTTACGCCCTACTCTGACGAGATGAATCACTTGCCTGATCTACTTCCGCATGTCCGGTCCATTACTTCGGGCTATGTAGTGACGATCTCCTTTGTTGCGGCTGTGTTATTCACCGTGTACAAAGTAAGAATTGAGGAAATACTCTGAGGTAATCACGTCTAACACCAACAGCTGCTTACTCGTACTGACATCCCATATATCCGAGAGATTCCAGAGATTCCCGGTGCTCTACCCATTACGGGCCATCTCACATACTTGGGAGACGACCATGCAACTGTGTGTGAGAAATGGTGGCGCCAATACGGCGCTTCTGTATTTCAGATCCGTCTGGGAAACACACGCGCGGTTGTTGTCAACTCATTCGAAGACTGCAAGAAAATCCTCGTTTCGAACTCACAAGGCCTTATCGATCGACCAAAACTGTACACCTTCCATGGCCTCATCTCGTCGACTCAGGGTTTCACTATCGGCAGTTCACCCTGGGACGAGAGCTGCCGCAACAAGCGGAAAGCAGCGTCCACGACCCTTAGCAAGAGCATGATGAAGAGCTACTCCAACATGTTTGACCTCGAGTCCTACTGCATTGCTCGGGACCTGAATACGGACAGCAAAAGCGGCGAGACAGAAATCAGCATACGACCCTACATCCAGCGCTACGCCCTCAACACCACCCTCACGCTCTGCTACGGCATCCGCATGGACGCCGTATACGACCATCTCCTACGCGAGATCCTCGAAGTGGGCTCCGCAATCTCCCTCCTGCGCTCCGCCTCCGAAAACTACCAAGACTACATCCCCATTCTCCGCTACCTCCCTCGCAACGAAAAAAACCGGCGTTCAAAGGAGCTCAGGGAAAGACGCGACAAATATCTCAACCTGCTACTCGATAAAGTCCGCGACATGATTTCCAAAGGAACAGAGAAACCCTGCATCAGCGCCGCCATCCTTAAAGACGAAGAAACGCGCCTCACCGGCGTCGAAGTAAGCTCCATCTGTCTCTCTCTCGTATCCGGCGGCTTCGAAACCATCCCTGGCACACTCGTGTCGTGTATCGGGTCTCTATCCACACCCGAAGGCCAGGTATTCCAGGACCGCGCGTATGCCGAGATACGCAAGATGTGGCCTAGTGACGAGGACTTAAAGGAGGCCTGGAAGACGCAATTTGAAATGGAGAGCGTACCGTATTTGAGTGCGATAGTGAAGGAAGCGGGCAGGTATTATACGGTTAGTAATATGAGTTTGCCAAGAAAGACGATGAGCGAGGTGCGCTGGGGCGAGGCGGTGATACCCAAGGGGACCATGGTGTTGATCAATGCTCAGGCGGGGAATCATGGTGAGTTGCTAGCAAACGTCAAGGAGATTGAGGACTTCTGCTAATGAGAACAGACACTGATTATTGGGGCCCCGACGCTGCGACTTTCAATCCTGAGCGGTGGCTAACACCGCCTTCTGACCCGTCGTCTCTTTACACCGAGAAACCTCATTCGAACCCGGTTCATCTTTCTTTTGGTGCGGGCTCACGGTCTTGTCCTGGGGCGCTCATAGCGAGCAAACTTATTTACGCGGCGCTCTTCCGTTTGCTTAGTTTGTACAGGATCGAGGCTAGTGCTACGCATCCGCCCAACACGGATTATGTGGATTACAATGCTATTAAGAGTGCGTTGGTGGCGATACCGCGGGACTTCAATGTGAAGTTGAAGCCAAGATGTGGTGAGGGAATGGCGGAGAGTGTGCTGAAGGAGGGCGCGGTGAGGACGGAGGGATTTTACAAGGAGTGAGGTTCCACGTGAAGTCCCCGAGGAATGCGTGAGTGGGAAAGTATTCTGTTTACAAGATGGTCTGTGGCTTTCTTGTAGCTTCCTGCTACGCGGTACAAACATTCATTGTTTTCTTCCTTGCTTTCTTGCTCGCGTGTTTCTTCGTCGCTCTGGCATATACAACCAAATCCCCTTTTACTATAAACAAAACTATCTTTTCATCAAGCGCGGCCATGAGGTCTCCAATCGCGTACATTTCCATCGCCTTAGTCGGTGTACTTGCCTTCGGCCGAGTCACCAATAAAGGTAATAATACATCCAACTCTATCCCTTTAGCTGAACCTAGCTCTCTCAACGATTCAATCATACTTGCCAAAGAGCCTATCAGTCTGCGTGCTGCCGAGCCCGATGATATCAGTCCTGTTTCGGGAGCCATCTTCGACCCCAACTACTTTGCTGGTACAGTCCTGTAGGAGGCGTTTATCAAGAAGGGTCGACACCTTGACTGTCTCATGCGAGCTTCCGACGAAGCTGCGGGATGGCTCATGCAAGATATCAGGCACCCACCTTCAGCTGCCAGTCGATGGAAGGACAATCTAGCGTGTAAGTTTATCTTGATTGTTTGTCGAATCAACGTCTTGTCAGTGAACTAATTCTTTGTAATGTCTCAGTTGAAATGACGAAGTGGTACTGGCACGAGGAGGACGTCATCCAGGGCGACCAATGCGATTGCAGGACGTACGGCTTGGAGGATGTGTTTGAAGGTTTGGGCATCAATCCTGAACCAATGTGGGATGAATGGGACCAACCAGATGACGGCGAGAACGAGTGTATTTCCATGGTCCACTGGGACCCGAAACTGACTGACCCTGTGGACCCGAATACTGAAAGGAAGCTTGTCCATGATCAGTATTACGATGTCAATGGCAGGATATACAGGGTACGTCCATTTCTACATTGTATAGTTCAAAACACCGTCGTTGCTGGATATTTGCGAAAGATTTAGAACGACGTTGGCTAATTTTGACTGCAGGCAACAGGCGGGTCCTACGCTTTTTCCATCAACAAGGAGGACGGTGCGATTGTTGCAATAAATGCCCTGAGCCCGCGCATGGCCGTACAAAAACCTCGCAATTGGGGACGCCCTGCACTGCCGGGAGAGCTCCCTGAGCTCCACGCTCTTTCGGATATCTACTGGGTATTTTATCCATTTGAAAATCCAAACGTCAACAACTTTCGTGTTTACGGTGCTCAAAATGTTGTCAATGCCCGCACTGTCCTCCTCGTCATTCAGGCGATGCGCAACGTACGCAAATTTGCTCCAGAGATTTGGCCGGGCACCACGTTCTGGCAAGGCACTGATGAGTTTTGGCTTTGATTGGTATGTATCAAGGCTCTTCTTCGCTTGACGAATAGCTTCTTCGTCATATCGAGAGCAAGGCTAATAGTTTCCTAGGCTCTCAGATCGGGGCGACTGCCTGCTACTTTCTGATCGGCCACAAGGCTGAGCTCGGCTTGAAACGCATTACAAGAGTCATAGTTGTCTGTGATGGAGGCGATCAAGAACAATGCACGCGTATCAATAGAGGCTTAAACTTGTTCTTCATCATTGAAGATGTGCCGCCTCATGGTCCAATCTGGAAACGAGAAGATGAAGAGGAGGTTGGAGGGATGAGCCTGACCGAAAGTCATATCCTCCATATAAGAAATGAGGGGAGGCATATTCTTCGGGAGCACAAAATCATGGCAAATCCGTAGGGTTGGCTGAACTTGTAGAGCTCCAGCACTGGATGGAACCTCTGAAATCGTTAGAACGAATATGTGATGAGACGTTGTGAACGGGCTCAGGCTTTAGCAAGTTGGTGCACTGTCTCTTGCCTGGCACTGTTTTTTTACCATAAAAGGATTTGAAAGAATCGATTCTAGAATGCAGATGAATCTATGCAGCTTCAATCTCCTGCACGCGTGCCATGATCTTTGCTTTCCACTTTGCGTAATCGTCCTGTTGTCGCTCACCGAGGTAGTCAGTCGCATCTTGCATCATCGTACCTAGCCCAATATAATCGCTCCCAGATCGTACACTTGGGCCGTTTGTTTTGACAGTCATATCACCTGTCAGCTCGACGCCTTCCATCTCGTCCTCATTGCCGAAAGGCTTCACACTCTCAACCCATTGCATCTGCAGCCAGCCTTCTTCCCTAGCCATAGCCATTGTCAGCTCAACTGTGGGCCTCAATTCCTCTTGCGTGATATCCTGCATGGACGAGGCCTCTAGGATAGTGTTCATTGCCTTGGTCACCCATTCGTTGTATGTATCAGGTGAGACGTCAATATCTTTCATCCTCGAGAGAACGAGCAGAAACACGACAACAACAAGGCTAGCGATTCTTGTGTCGCTCACTTCAGTAGAGCAGTGTGCGGTAGATGTGACTCGTCGTTGGCGCTTGCTGGGTGTTTCCGCAGCAGCAGCTGCCATACGGGCAATTAGAGGATAAATTGACTCTACACCGGTATACACATGTGGTATTACTGGAGGGTATTTAAATGCCTTTGCAAGAGCTCGGATGATGGGCATGACCCATTCAGGGGGTTCTCCATCGCTTCCATGGCCTCGCTTTGTGCTATGCGGTGTCTTCCTTGCGCTCAGAGGCGTTTTTGGCGTATTGCGTGCGGATGCAGGGACTGAAGCGGCCGACTTACGCGGTGTTTGGGGCTCCGTGGTGGCGAAAGGATCTGGAAGCGCGCTGCTGAGGTAGTTGTATAACTTTTTGTATATGCGAGGGGGGCAAGGCGGTCGTGATGCGATTGCGGGAAGGTTGAGGCGTTTCTTAAGCCTGTAGTAATCAGCATGATATCAAATCCACATGCGGGGATTGCAATACCTTTCGCAAGCTAGTTGTGCACATGCGTATGGTCGCGCGATCTCTTCGTCAGCTTTCATAGACGAAGCAACTGTTTGGGAACGTGTGAGGAGGGACAAAGCCAATTCGATCAGCTCTGGAGGCAGAGGGCCGCTAAGTGTGGGCACCAGACCCGTAAGAGCCTGCTCGATGCTTGCTCGACTCATTGCAGCTGTCGATGGTGGGAGTTCTGTCCAGAGAATGATGCTGCCACCCTTGAATGCGGACGCGTTGTGTCCGCTTTCGCGTTGTCACGTGGACGCTAGATGGTTTCTATGCACAAGCCCTACTTCTCTGCTGTCTCCACCGGTTGTTCAATTTTCTTTTATTGTACATTCAAACATCTCCCTGTTATTTTTGCTTGCATCTATCAGTCCCCACATCTCAGCTAGTATCCAGTCACATAAATGGTCGTCACAGAAATGCCCAAGGAATGTACTTCTGTTGCGTGAACTCTGGCCTCCCAATATACACATGAAAATGATATTGATTCACAAGAATCTGAAATCTTTAGTTCGACTCAAAACCCACGTATCGTTTTCGAGCGACGAATGACGCTTCTGTTCTTTCTACCTGGTAATGAAGTGTTTTTTTTTGACCACGTCTTTTTTGTACAAGCGGTTGATTTTTTGTGTCAAAGAGTATAAAGCGACGCATCTCAATGCCGGTTGGGGTGATTTAGTAAAACACATATCCATCCTACTATTTCCCTCGGAGTGAACCATGGAATAAGAGAAGTCTTGAACCTCTCTACTCGAACAAATTCACCCAAATCTTCACTACTAATACACATCAGTCTATCTTGCCCTTCTTCTATATACGACAGCGTAGTGCATCATGACGTCTTCAAGCAACCACTTCTAAACATACCTAATGTCTCATCAATCTAATCTTATAATAAAAGTCAATCTATCTTGGTTCATACAGAGGATATTGATCAGTATTCAAGGTTGAAGAGTATCCCTCTTAACAGCAGCTCTAACAATATTTCTCAGAACCCGACCTGCCGTCTGCTTATTTCAGTTCCTCAGTATCAAGACCAGGTCCACTTAGCAGCCATCGCTCGACTTTTGTTCCGTCTTTGCCTTCTCGAGTCTTACGTGATACAAAGGGATGCCTTATGATCACAGAAAAAACTACGTTGATTTTCGAGGGCTATTATCTGCACGCAACAGAAGGCAACCTTTAGGTTGAGATAGATGTGGATACGGAATTACGATCATGTCACGCACATGACAAAATCAAAAGCCCTCTAGTCAATCCACCGCATGTGATATGCTGAAGACTTGCTTTCGACTTCGATGAGTGGAGATGGTTGGCTGGGCAACTGACCCACCGACGCCGTTACATAAGCGGCGCTACGGAGGCTCGGCGCCGAGCTCTGAGCTAAAATTTCTGGAGCTCAAAACCGTTCTCCAACATCTCATCATCAACCACACAACGCGCCTATTTTGCGCGCTTCCATGTCTTTGTTGATCAGTACTAATGCAGCAGTCGCGCATGCGAAACATATCAGGTAAGCCAATTCCAGCTCCCGCGACTCCTGCAGATGATTATCACATACGAACAATCCAAATCCTACAGCATCGTGAAGGACTTTACAAACTCTAGAATTACAATGATGCAACCAAGCACATGCACATATTCACAAACTATTGTTTGCTCAAAGGCTGACAAATCTTAGTAGAGTGATATAGAGCATCTAGCTTATCACACTGGATACAATCTTCATCAAAGGTAAGCCACCTTGAACCACCTTCCCCGCCCGCAGCGTGATGAAAAAAAGACACGGAAAGGCATTCCTCGACCTGAATATACAATGTCGACACCCTTGCATTTAGTTTCAGCCTTGTCTGACACTGCTCAACCTCCTTACATTCTTGCATAGTTATTTCTGCAACCGCGATGCTAACTGTGCTCCAATAGGTACATACACCCCTCACTCCAACCCTGCATTTCGCGAATACCCCTCGCTTCCTGATGAAACCCTTTGATGCGTCGGGCGGACATAACGTATACTTCGACTGGGCATCCGTTACAAGCAGGCGTACAAACCTGTGGGTGTTTGGAAGAGGCATTACTTGTTGATACAAGCATCACTGATTGCCCTTACACTTTACGCATTTCTAGTGATATCGCTCTTGTGGATTGTTTCTAACAAACTCCACAGGTACGGCTTTTTCTTTTTATCAAAGACAGTCCATCATTGCAATGATGATTCTTGATATTCACACTGTGTGAGTGGCGGCGTTGTAACGAGCGTCCGTCATACTGATCACTTAACCAAATCTGATTTAATGAGGTATGTTCTGCGCAAACCATGTCTGTGCAACTGTCAACTAACATGGCTTAGGCTGAAACTTGATGGACTTGTTCTGTTCAATTTTTACAGACATAAATGTGTTTTATGGACATTCACTGACGCATTTGTTCCAGTTGACCTTCCGCTATTCGTGGTTTGGCATCCTGTACTTTCGGTAAGTGCTACGCTTTGTCTATCCCCCCTTGCCCTTTATATGATGAAAAACATGATTCGCTGTGTTCTTTCTTAATCACATTGAAGATACAATCACCTTGGAGACCTGAAATTCGACCACGCCATCTTTTGTCATGTGCATGCTCTCTTGGTGGGCCAGTTTGCTAACCATTTGCAGTTATCCAATTGAGTTGGTTGGGAGCGGATCTGCAATGTCAATAGCGTACATAGTGTCAATCGATATAGTTTATCCTCATGATTTTGCTTTAGTGTATTTGTTTCTGGGTGAAGCTTGCGGCGTTAATGTGGCGATGTCGTGATCAAAGCATGAATCGCTTCTTCTCGGCTTGAGGACAGCCCTACGTGACCGCTCTTCTCACCGTACCTGCCACGGTAACCCGTAGGTCTCAACAAAGGCTGACAAGCGGACCGGCTTGGGGATAGCCGCGAGCCAGCGTTCCCTGTAAGCGGCAGTTGGTAGCATCGTGGGACTTGCATAGGTACATGCATACATACATACATACATACGAGCCGAAAGACTATTTTTCGAAGCCTGGGCCACCGCCAGAGGCTCTTCTGGACTCGTGTATAAGTGTGTGGGGTGGGGGGATTGTGCTCAGAAGATGGGCGGGCGGAACCAGCCTGACCGCCTTTTCATGCACGCAATGCATCCACAATGTCGAGTAGTTCACACACGGTACCTGCGGCATTGACAGCGCGGCGACATGAGTATACTAGGCCAGATAATCGGCCGACCGCTTGGCCGGTCAACGACCGGTTGGTTAGGTTACTAGTTGCATGCATGGTTGTTGCAGATGGGCAACTACCAGGCGGGATGTGTGAGCAGATTTTTTTTTGCTTCCAACCTCGTTTTTTTATGGAGTACTTTTTTTGGATGCGGCTGGGGAGTGTGGTCAAACGGGTATGGGCTTGATTGGCCGAATCGTGCTTGGTTATAGAGGTACTCTCCAGCTTGGTTCAAAAGTATGGTGGAGGGGGGAGGGGTGTGCAATGGAGAAAATTGATCAAGTATTTCATTCACAATGTTTGCTATAGATTGGAGAGAGAGAGAGGAGGGTGAGGGTCCAAACGCCCCGTTTTACCATGTGTCTATCTGTGGTGGCTGGCTGACGAACAAGCCAGCGAATGCACGATGTGACGGGAAGAGTGCGGGTGTGTATCTGGAACGCGGGGACTTTGCATCGTGTTCCGCGGGTAGGTATCGAGATCATTATCTGTGATATTTCTTTTTTTCGCATTCTCTTCTTTATTCTTTAAAAGAGAATTTCTTTTCAAGTCTTCGTTCTTTCCTTCTTTCTTAACAGAAATGTAGACGTTTTCTTATTCTACCACATCTGTTTCGTTTTTGTCAACCGGCTGAATACGTTTTTTCTAGCGGGCGCCACAGGAGTGATTGGCGAACGAATCAATTGAAGTCTACATCTGGCAATGTTCTTTTGTCGCGTCTTGCTTTGTTTACAAGATAAACGACAAAAAGGATCAAAACAAACAAACAAGCAAGCAAGCGAGAAACAGGATGCAGCTGAAAAGTATTGGTGTGGGATGACGTGGTTTGCGTGATGCAGTCTGATGTGGGGGTATTATGTGTGTGAAGTGTTTTTCAATGCATCTTGCATCTCAGACGCACATGCATGTTGTCAAGCCACGACATCCTTTCCTGGCGGTGTACTCCCGAATGAGAGGGTTGTTGGGAAGAATGAGGCGTGATGAGCGAGCGCATGGAAGCTCGTTGACCTATTAGGATCTGTATATTCATGTTTTTCCTACAGCTGGGTTACGCTGAGCTGAGTGTGCTCGTGGATGTGGTACTTGGAGAGGCTATCGATAAACGTATCATTGTGGACTAGCATGAACGGCACTGCCTCGGTATTCTAGACGGGCCTTTCGATTGGCATAAGTAGGTGGTGATCGAGAATCGAGTCGCTCACGTAAACCCAATATCGCGGAGCACGCCGAGAAACGTAGCCAATGACTCTGGCTCCGGGAGTATTATGGCTAAATGTTTCGGGCCGGACCCTACACGAGTAAACGGTATGCTGACGTTGGACCAAGTCCGCCGAGAAAGGGTTTCGGAGAACCAAGTCGGGTGGGCAAAGCTATTTGTGGGGAGATGGTGATCAATAAACAAGCAGCACATTGCCACGAGCATAACATTGCAATTTGACGGCATGTTTCAATAAAATTGCGGGGATTGGTCTTTGTGTGGCTGTGAAGCTGTGGAACAGGATAGGGAAGGTGTCTACAAAGACAAGACGAGGTTGCGCGACGTCGCATTGAAGGCATCTACACCTACGTCGTTCTGCATTCAGCTGCGTCACGTTGTGCAAGGTGATGATTGGGTGGATTTATCAGTGCGCAACAAACGGGTGGCTCGAGACTCCACTGCTCGCGAAATTGGATTTGCTTTTGCGCCTGAACGTCACTGTCTCGCTGCTGATCCAGGTATTGTTTATGCTTTTTGCGCGCGGAGCAGCTGCATCCCGAGCAAAGCAAAAGGATTTCAAGCGCACCATGACGTTTTTCTCCTAGGATATTCTTCCACTGTCGAGCTTGATGTCTCGGGCAGCCAAGAGGGCAGCCACTTCGAAGGTGGGCGCACAGCGGCAACCTGTTTTGTGAAAAGACACGAGGACTGTCTTGGGCTCGCGAGTGACGCGTGCAACTGCACGCTGGCTTGCGGTAGGCTCGTCGTTTGATTGTGCCGTGTCGCGTGGTTTCTAGACGCCTCGGCTGTGGTTGCAGGTGATCGCGTGTGCAAAGTGTGATCAGGGTTATGCAGGAATGTGCAAAGCATCAAGCGCATGGAGATGGCTGCCTATGGGGTACATGTATGTACATAGTCATGGAAATCGCGGTAACGGCTACTCCATCTGGCACGGAAGATGGCTGGAAAGACACTCGCACCAAGTGGGAGGGAGAAGTTTAGGCTGTCGTGATGGGCGAGCTATTGGTTGGACGTCAGTTGAGTATTCAAATTGAGCCGAACGCACGCTCAGGACCTAAAGTTAGGAAAGGATCATAGTCAAACAGCTGGTTGCCCTGGGAGCCCATCGACGATCAATAAAGCATGCTAGTCAGCGCGAGGCTCGTACACGTCTGGCGAGGACGAGGCTAGTTTCCACAAGCTTTGTGGCCGACAAAGGCGAGGCAGGCCTCGGAGATTCTGTGGACATGAGGCAGGATTCGGGGTGGGCCAGCAATCTATTCGAGTAGGCTGTAACACGAGCACAGCACGGGAGAAGGGTTCTGGAAGAATGGGGTGCCCTGGGGCGAATCCTGATAACGGTGGCTGCCAACAGGCAGCCCAGCAAGGCGCGCTTTTGGCGCTGTCGCAGGGCGCTTGGGACATTTGCAGTGGGTGGGTTGACGTTCAGGGTCTTTTGGAGTGACAGGGCGCACAGGGGCGTTTTTTGCAGAGGGGAACCGCGACATTGCGTGCGCGCTCGCGCGCCCGGGAAGAAGCGCGTCAGGACAGGACACGAAGACATCGGCCAAACTTAGGTCAGCAGGCGCAAACTCTGTCAAGCAGACTCAATGGGTCAATGTAGTATCGACCGAGGGCAAGCAAGTGTGCCGCGAACAAATAGAGTTTTGCTTTTGGGGCCTGCGCTGCCGTTTGGCGATCAGAGGGCGCGCGCCAGAGGGCAAAGTTAGACGAACGCGTCGGGCAGGCCAAACCCCGCGCGCGGTGCCCTGCATCTGTCGAGCGCGGCGTGGCTCGCAGCCGTGGCGCGGGCACGATGGGCATCCAGCGTATGTACAGCGCAGCTGCGCGAGACGGGCTCAGCAGCCCCTGAGCGAGGCGGGTGCCGGTGTCTCAGAGGGAGAGTTGGGGTGCGTCATGGCGGGCAGGCGCGTGGGTGCTTGGAGGGGGAGATTTGGGCCAGTTCGCATGTCATGATGCTGCGAGGAGCACATCATCAGCGCATCAACAACGGTCCTTTTACTCCCCTCCCCCTTGACTCGGAGCAGGGGATGGTTGGCCGGCGACAGAGACGGTGGCTCTGTTCCGCTGTGCCGCGGGAAGGCTAGGGGCACGCCTCGACAACCAAACCACGTTGACGGATGCGTGGGCGGGGCAGCTAGGCGGCTGGGGCCAATTGGGTAAGGCTGCATGAGGCCCAGCCAGGAACCTGCCACAAATCAGGAACCGGGCGCCGGCGGCGCGACGAGGGAAGGGTGCGAAACGTGGGCCGCCGTGAATTGACAGCGTGATGCCTGCTTGGGCCTGTGACGTGCCTGGCGCTGCGAGGAGGACGAGGAGGAGTAGGAGGACGCGTGCGGGCGGCGGCGGGAGGAGAGGGAGCAGATGGAGATGGCGATGGCGATGCGGCGGCGACGGCGGCGGCGGGGGCGACGCGACGGGCGGCGGTGGGAGAAGAAAGGGAGGCTTGCGGTGAGGCGGGGTGGTGTGCACTGCATTGCGGTGCTGTGCTGGCCGGCGTGTTGTGCGCGGTGAATTGCATGGGGGCTTGTGCACGCCCAATCGGGCAGCGGCAGCGCTCACGTGACGCGCCCACGGAGGTCCGGGAGGCAGCCGGGGCGCAGGGAAAAAGGACGCGCAGGGGCCCAATGAAAGGGGCAAAATAAACTGCATTTGGCGGCCTATGCCGCTTGCGTGTGCCCAACGCTCCTTGCAGCTAGGCTTGGAACAGCCTGCACGCCGTCCCTTCACCACTCGCCCCGATCCCGTCGAACAGTCAGCCCCCAGCGCCCTCATCTCGCGCCATTCACTCCCTCAGGCCGCCGCCACACTCCCTCTTGCTCAAAAACCAACCCGCCCGGCGTCATGCCTCTCGCCCTGACCGCCCTCCCGCTGCTGTCCTCGTCCCCGCTGCATCCAGTCTCGCGCGTCTGCTAGCCCACCCCGTCGCGTCTCTCCGCCTGCTGCCGCTCGCTGCCAGCGCACACAGCAGAGACCGCCCTCACCACAGCAACAGACCGGCTCCTGGCCCAGTTGACCGCACTTGCCCCGTCTGGGCGGCGCGATCTTCATTATTACGACTCAGACGACTCGCAAGGCGCCGCTTCCACTCTAATCTCTTGGGTCTAGCCTTACGACTCGTGCTAAGGCCCATTTGCCGCACCCCTTGCTGTCTCTCATTCTACACGCCGTCCATCAATCACATCCTCGCGTCCACTTCGCGCGCGTCCTTGTGTTGCTGCGTCACATCTCGCTCCCGTTAGGCCCTCGTGTCTTCGAACCACGCCCCCTCTCCACACCCGCCAAATCACCTGCCTCCCAACGCTGCCACCCTTTCACCCAAGATTCCGTAATCCACATCCCTACTCCCCCGAGCGCACAGGCACCCTCTCAATCTCCCAGCCCGATCATTAAGCCATCCGCGCTATGATCACAGAGTCATTCCTCTTTCATCCTCACTAGAACTTCCTGAGCTACGGAATACTACCCGTCTACCGTGGTCCCGGGCACGTCTCCACACACGTCCTCCCAACCGTCGTCTCTCATTTTCTCGACATTCCCGCACCTGCATCAACCTGGACCCTTACCACACCCTCCTATCGCATCTCACCACCCAAGATACGCATTGAACTCCCCCTCCCCCTCAACTCCTCGACCCATCACCGCCTCCACGTCCTCTATACTACCGACTCCTATCTGCAACTCGACACCCCTCGAATGACATGAACTAAACCGATCCCGTCATCCTCCATTACCGCTCCCCAAAAAGGACTTGTCTACAGGCAAGTCTCTCCCACGCCTGCTGCTGTCTTCAGCCTCATGTTGGGTTCCCCTTTCTAACCACCTGACAGTCCCTTCTCATCCGGAGCATCTGCTAGAACAGATTCCGCACATCACATCACCATGCACCCAGAATCACAAGTCCAGCCCCATGGCTGGGCATCCCTCGAGGAGAGGTATGAGGTGATGAAGGAGATTGGCGACGGCAGCTTTGGTAGCGTCGCACTCGCCCGCGTCCGTACCGCTGGATCTCACATTGCCCGCCGTGGAACCCTAGTGAGTGCAAGCCGACGACAGTCGCGTCCAGATCCAAACTGACCCCTTCTGCAGGTAGCCATCAAGACCATGAAGAAGACATTCGACTCTTTCTCGAGCTGTCTGGAGTTGCGAGAAGTCATCTTCCTGCGGTCATTACCACCACATCCTCACCTGGTTCCCGCCCTGGACATCTTTCTGGATCCCTACACCCGCAGGCTCCACATTGCCATGGAGTTCATGGATGGCAATCTGTACCAGCTCATGAAAGCCCGCGAGCACAAGCCAATGGACGCGCACAGTGTCAAGAGCATTCTCTTCCAGATATTGTCCGGATTGGAACACATTCACGACCGCGAGTTCTTTCACCGCGACATCAAGCCCGAGAACATCCTCGTCTCCACATCACAGCAAAACGACACATCGCATCCTTTCCGTCGATATTCATCAATGATGACCCCTCCATCGACACCACCAGTATACACGATCAAGATTGCCGACTTTGGACTCGCCAGGGAAACCCACTCCAAGCTTCCTTACACTACTTACGTCTCGACCCGGTGGTACCGCGCCCCTGAAGTCCTGCTGCGGGCCGGCCACTACTCCGCACCTGTCGACATTTGGGCCGTCGGTGCCATGGCTGTTGAGATTGCTACCCTGAAGCCCTTGTTCCCTGGCGGAAACGAGGTCGACCAAGTATGGCGAGTTTGCGAAATCATGGGCAGTCCGGGAGGCTGGGTTAACAAGAACGGTCAACGAGTTGGTGGCGGTGAGTGGAAAGACGGAGTCAAGTTGGCACAGAAGCTGGGCTTCTCTTTCCCCAAGATGGCGCCGCATTCGCTGGACACCATCCTCCCATCACCACAGTGGCCTGCCAGCCTGGCTCAGTTTGTCACATGGTGTCTGCTTTGGGATCCCCGTGCTAGGCCTACTTCCCGGCAAGCGCTCGAGCACGAGTACTTCCAGGACGCCGTCGACCCGCTGCGACTCAAGTCCTCGTCTTCGCGCCTGTTGGGCCGCAAGGGCTCTGAGCTCTCTGGAAAGGATTCTCCCGACGCCTCCCCCAAACTCACATCAAAGACGTCCTCATGGCTCCGCCGATCATTGGTCGCCCGCGAAAGCGCCCCAGCAGTGCCACAGCACAGCACCTCAAAGCCCCAATCACCTGCACAAGTCAATTCTGGTGATGTGGGTGGGTCTACTAAGCAACGTCCCAATGCTGCTAAGCGAGCTACGTGGACAAACGGGGCTTCCAACAATGGCGCGCCTATCCCCATTCTGCCTTCCATCAAGCCAATCTCACCGCTATCTGCTGAGGTGACTGCACAAGCTGCCGTTCGTGCCAACAACGAAGAGCAGGCTGCAAAGAAGATTGGCCGCCAGCTGTCAGTTGCCTCACACGGCAATCACTATACAGACATGCACCGCCAAGAGGCCGAGCGTGCCCTGAATGGCCAGTCAGACGTTGCTTCTCCCGTCAGCGGACAAAAAGAAGGTTTCTTTTCACACCTCAGGAAGCGCGCTCGACGCCTGTCCGGCCGGTACCAAACCCCCATGTCACCCAACTCGGATGACATCGAGGCCAACGCTGGATGCGCACCTTGGGCCGGCGCCAGCAGCGCTAGGCAATCTCTGATCATGGATCAGTCGCACACTTCTGCTCCTTCGGCATCGACCTCGGACTTTTCCGAACTAGACAAGGCGTTGCAACATGTGAGGGATAGCGTCGAAGCTCACTCACAACAGTCAGCATCCACAAAGAGCCCGCGTATTGCGTCGAATCCTATGCTCAAGCGACACCACTCGGTTCCGCATGGACCCGAACCACGAAACGGTGAGGCAAATGGCGGTGCCCCAGTATCGAGCAGAACTCGCCGTGCACTTCAGAACAAGTCTAACCCCTCAAATCGATACGAGACACCTAACGAAGAAGAGGAACTCCTCAGTGAGGTACTCGCATCGACCCACAAGGCTACCAAGAAATTGGACGAGAAGTGTGGAGCGGCCGCATCCTATCTGACCCCCTCACCGTCGTCAAACCGCAACAGCGTCGGCTTTGGGCAATCAGCGTATGTAACACCGAGCAAGCCCATGGACATCTCCAAGAACCCCGCAAAGGACACCGATCCCGTGTCCAAGTGGCCAACACCACCATCCGACGGCGATTTGGACTGGGCATCGAGTGTCGCTGCCAGCCTCATGGCTGCACAAACTCGACACCGATGATATCCGACCGTACGGGACCCGTACTTCCTTTCGCCTTGCCTTCGTTGCATGTTCCTTCATCCGTATAATTGTAATTTGGGTCACCGTACCCGCTCCTTGTCGCTTCCTATACGACCCTACGACCTTGAGCTCTCCCGTCTGGAACGGTGCACGATCACACAAAGATAGACACAGACGCGATGCGCTATAAAGCCCTCAAAAGCCAGCGCATCTTCCGGGACGGTGTTATAGGCGTCGTAACACACATCCGCGTCCTTTGCGCCACCACCATCATTTGTCATTTCGCAACTGGAAATGTCCTTTCCATATCACCATTCCACATTCGTTCTGTAACAACAGCACCTATTTCCTTTTACTCAATCATCTTCTCTGGCGGCATCTCACTTCATATTCTCTGGTGGGCACTACCCAATAGTCGTGTTATTTTGGAGGAAATTGTTGAGACTTCGCACACAGCACATATCAGGGACTCCCCAAGCAAGGCAAATTTGCCGGGTCGAGCCTTGAGTTTCGGTTTCGGAATCGTTTTTTTGTTTTCGGCGCACGCCCGCGCCTTGTTCAAGTAGGCAGCGGCGCAGCGCGTCACCTTTCTCATCATACCTTACTAGACCGAGTTTTCTTTTTCCTTTTTCACTATGCTTCACTTCGTTGGCGGATACCCAATTTGCGTATTGGCGATTACCTCACATCACCTATACCATTATCTTCTGACTATAAATCCTGGTTGGCTAAATGGGTAGGAAAGGGGAAAGGAAAGAACGTGGTCTTTTGGAATAACATTTGGGCATACACGGTTGGTTGGTGGTTGTGGTGGAGTTGTAAAGAATAACTTGAGCGATCAACTGCCTTCTTCCCTCTATTATCTCTCTCTCTCTTCTCTTTCATTGTCTCCTTCTCTCTCTTCGATCCTGCAAAAATGCAATGCCTGCTTGATCGCTTGCTTTTTTGTCTTAGTCTCATTGTTTTCTTGTGTCTTTTTCTTTTGCCAGCTACTGGCCCCTACCCTATTGTAATACGGCCATACTGACAGACATAATATCCTTGATATTACACACAGCCCAGGATGGCTTTTGTCCAGTCACTGACCAACCACCACTATCCCTGTACGCTTCTGCATCGCTGGTCTTTGGCTCATTGGAAAAGGCGTTTGATACCACATGGGTTTCTTGTTCTTCATTCCGCTATAGACATAGATTTCCTTTCCGGGCTGGCCCATCAGATTGTTACTCCTACCTCTCTCTCCTTTTTTCTCTACAAATCTCATCATCTCCTATGTCTCGTCACCCCAGAAATAGTTTAGTTAGCCACCTCGCTCATCTACACATCTATCTATACATAACACACCCCTAAAATATCTAAACCCTGCTATCCCGAATGACCCATGTTTTCGTGCTGTCCCCTCGCGAGCCCAGCCCTAAGCCAACGATGCCTTGACCAAGCTGACATATCTTTGCATTGCGTGTCTGGTGAACGGACCATGCGCCGTCTCCCAGGGACCAACCATGTGCCCAATGCCGTTATCCGCCGGCACACCCCGTTATCCATGCTTTTTTGTCTTTCTAGGGCAACTGTGTGTGCATGGCGAGTATGTACAGCATGTACAGTACATGCGTGGTTACGCGTATGCATAGTATACGCAATTATTGTCTCCTCTCCCTAGCCCCTTGTCATATCTGACACAACCGGCACTGACACACTCACAATGCCTACCTATATACACACAGACATGTAAGCCGAAGCAAAGAAAAGCAAATGAAAAAAAGGGTCTTTCCAGGTTTACAACGGCCAGTTCGTCATCAAAAAAACCCTTTCGCCGTTCCCCTTACCACTAATCGTCTTACTTACCCTGATCTGCGCTACCTTGCTCACATACTAAGCATGTAATCCTCCGTCTTGTGGATATGTAAGCTCTAGCGGAGAAATGTATACTACCACTATACGAGACCCCTCAGTACCCTTTGCTTGCCCCTCCCCTGTTCTATTCTGCTCGCCTCACACTCTCTCTTCTTAGCATCTACGCAGCCTCTCCAGGTCCGAGGAACACTCACAAAAAAAAGGTTTGGTATACACGACACACCTCAGCACTCACGCCACATGAACATACTCGTACATGTGTATGCTCGCTTGTGCAGATAAGTCATGCGTTGTGCTGTGGCGTATATACTGCCCTCCGTCTCCTCGCCACGGTCTCCCATGTACTTTGCATGTAGACATCATACTCATCCAACGCTATCCCTGCCGGGGAAAACATGTTCGCTCAGTGGACTATCGTCGGGCTGAAACACCTACATGTAGGTATAAATATCCTCGTACGGGAAAAAATGACAGGTGGTGAGGTGCCTCGTGCGCCGAATAGGTGCGACACGTAGCGCCCGTTGGTGGCATGTCTGTGCGTGGGTAGAGAGAGGTGTCACAGGGGATATCGTTGTTGGAAAAACTGGGAATTTCTGGGCGTGCGGTGGAGGGATAGGTTGGCGTGCGGAATGAGGCGGGTTCGGGCCGCTTGATGTGCGTGTGCGTGTGTATGTGCGAGGAAGGGAGGTGAGATGAGGTGAGGTGATGTGCGTGTATGCTTTGAACGGGCAAGGGGAAAAGTGTGAGATGGAAGGCAGTCAATCTAAATTGACTATTTGCAAATTCATGATAAAAGTCTATCATGCAGGACAAGTGAGAGCGAACTATAACATGCCTTGGGTCGATTGGACGCCACAGACATACGAGTCCTTTGCTGCTAATTCAACGCCGCCCATGCTCATGACAGTAGGAAAAAAAAGACCAACTACCATCCACCACCTGCGGTAACAGCTAGACCGGCAACTCTTTCCATGTCGCTCTGCTTCTTCTTCCCCACGTCGCTTTCGACTTTGATATACGATGTATAAATGAGCTTCTGTTGTTCAACGCCTGTGATATGTGACCAATGCGCCATCATGTCCTTCATATGCGTTCTCGATATCCCGTCGACGACATCTTCAGAAGCGTGGCCGTTTGCCTTTTCACCGTCGCTCTTCTCGTCGTCTGATTCTGTACCTGAAAAGTATGCTTCGTCAACCCTGGCTAGCCACTCTTTTTGTTCCTTCGGTCCAGGCTTTGGTGCTGGTACGTCTTCATTTGCTTTCTGTACGCCCTCGTAGACGCGAACTTCTTCAACTTCTTGGACTTTGACCTGTCCGCCCCCGTTTGTACACCCTCCCGGGCAAGCCATAACCTCAACGTATGCGTAGTCTTTCACGCCTTCACCAGCTGCATTGGCACCTCCTGGCTTCCTGCTGACACCTGTTTTCCCACCTGGTAGCCTGCTTGCTCTTGCTGGCTTCAGCCGCCGTACCAAATTTTGGATGTTGCGAAAACCGTAAAAGCGAGCCGCCTTGATGATGACTTCTGAGCCTTGAACCACAGAGTACTCCACCACATCAGAATTTCGACCTCTTGCTATCGATATTGAAGACCCTGGATTCCGCGCCTGGTACGTTTGTAGAATATGGTACAAGTAGCCTCCAGAGGGACCGGCGGCAACACTCTGGTTCTTCCGGCGTGAAGAAGGAAATAAGAAAGCATCTAGCTTGGGGTCCGGAAACGGTGTTCGGTCTGATAGAGAAAGTGGAGTCCGAGGAAGACTAGCAAAGTTAATGCCACGGGCGGCAGCAAGGTGTAGTAATTCACGAGCAGTGATAACACAATCGGTGTCTCGAATCTTCTCTCCGGACTGACTATGGCTCGGTAGCCAGGCAGCAGATGTGAGTTCGCCGCGACTAGCTTCAAGTTTCTTGTCGAAGCAGGGCATGATTGCCAAATGCCATATCTGCGACGGTGGTATATCATATCGCTCGCTAAGAACTGATTTGATCAAGGTGCCAGTGAGCGCTTGGGGCGACTTGAGGCGTGAAAGGTGTGGTAGAACGTATGGATGTGTCTTTTCAGCATAGCATATCCAGCCAGGACATGCTGATGTGAGGATAGGTGCCTTTGGTACGGTATCAATTGCGCCTTCGGACCCGGGTGTTGGTGGAGATTTCCCTGTCGCAGACGAAAGCGCATTTGTGACCTCGTCTGCTGCGGCTACAAGGCAGGCCTCTCGCATTACGTTGGTATCGATAACCCATGTAAAGTCGCTTCCCTGGTGGCCTCCATTCTTCAAGCCTGTTGAACCGCTGAGGAGCTGCGAAATCATGTTCCCAGCTTCTACTTCAGAAACATTGAAGACTGCTGCCAGACTTGCGCGCGTCTGCGGCGAGACGCTTGCCACAAATAACTTTCCCTCGGAGTTGTTGCCGTTCGTCGTATTAGTGACTCCATTATGTGTGCCGTTAGCGACGCCATTCGTCCCATTCTGCTCCAGCCATGGTGCGCGCAGCGAGCGGTAGGTATCGAGTGTCGTCAGGACCTCAGTATGCGATTGTAACGAGACCAGCACTGCTTCCGCACTCGTCACACATCCCGAACAAGCGAGACAGTCTGTCAGCGATATCGAAGCGGGTGGTGGCGGTTCCGAGGCAGCGGCCTTCTCTTCCGTTGTGACTTCGTAGGCATTCTAGCAGATTAGCATGCGCCGACCCAGGGACCATTACGAAGGAGCGTACCGATGTCTCTTCTTTCTGTACAGGAAGCGTTTCAATAGGCTTTATACACGCGACGCCCGGCGATATGAAGTCGTTCAGGTCGTCTGCTGAAAGAATAGCACTCATGGTGCACGAGGGATTGGTGGGGGAACGAGGGGTGGCGAGTCTGAATGTATGGAAAGCAATTCACTGAAAAATTGAAACAGACCTTGGATGCGAAAACAGACAGAAGAACACCGTAGTATGCAAGAGAGTATCGGTTGCAAAACAAGAACGAAAGAAGAGCGCAGGTCGAATACAAAAGATTCCTAGAGCCGATGTCGCGGATGACAGGACCCTTTACAGTCACGCAATGCGCCAGCCTATCGATAAGCTTGCATTTCCAAAAGATTCCAATGACAAACCTCCGCGGCATTTCCGCCACAGTGCCGAGATCCCCCACTTGCCTTCGATCTAGGTCTATCTTCTGCCGAATCTCACGTGCACGCTTGAGACGACGTACAGGATTCGAACCTTGATAGTTCTTATAACTCGATCCGTGGAAAACGGACAAAAGGGAGTCAATGTTTCCCATAGAGGTGTTACACGGTAAGGATCAATACAAGATATTACATATATTGTGTCGAGGAAATATAGTAATTGTAACAACAATATCTCCAACTCTTGTTGCTCTCTCCCCATGGCACGAAGCCAGTTACCTAGACATCTCCAGTCCTCCTGCTCTTCAGCCGCCACACCACCACACTACACATAGCCATCCCCGCAAAATCTCGCACAGCCAAATCTCCTATCTGGCTTTACTCGTTTGCAATCAAAATGACTAGTGATTAAACGTTGAAAAAAAGGAAGGAGCTGAAGGTATCATAAAGGCAAACGTATTCAAGCAACTGTCCCATCCACCCGTACCCTCCGGTGTCAAACGCCCAACGGAAGAAATAAGAACGGAAAAAAAAATTCAAGGACTTGTGTTGTACACTGCACGACGCTGCTGGGTATATATCGTTACGCCGGTTGTACGCTCAAATGGGACCAAATGGGTGCGGTGATGGAGTCCAGCACATAGCTCGTAGCCCTGCTGTAGCAAATCGGTACTTGTAGCTTATGCTACATCCCCAGTAATCTTGCCGTGCCGCATGCAGTCACATGCGACTGAGAGCCTCAGGCTTCGCATGTACGGTCTGGAAATGATCCAACAATGCTTCCGATTCGAAAGGACCGTTAGTGAAGCTATGAGGCTCTACACTGGGTTTGGGCTGCAATGAAACGGAAGGTATTTACCGTGTCCCTCCAATTGCATGGAAGTCGTAGGTATGTCACTCGAGCTTGACGGCTTTCCAGAAACAACCACTTCCTTACAGAATTCGAATTCTCCAACTACAGCTCTTCACTCAATCAGCGGTTTCCGTACACCGCCTACGATGGAAATGCCGAGCGCGCGTAAGCCTTCTGGATCGTTGGATCGTATGATTGTGCTGGCAGGAAGCATGGGGTTGTCAGGCGCGACGTGTGCGGCGTCCTTGGCGGCTTGCTCAATGGCTTCCATCTCTTGTTTGCAGCCAGCGTGGTCGAACGGACATACGACAATTGGCTGACGAAGCAAAATATCTCGTGCTGACGACATTTGTGCCTGCAGCTGGTAAGCGCTTAATACGAGAAACGTATCCACTTCGGCTTACCTTGACCGTAAGATAGTACTCAATCTTGTACAGAGTGCCAGTTGTCGTGAAGCCATTCACAGCGTACATTGGAAATTCCTTCTGTCCTCTGGGTATTATTCCAGCGTTATCTCGCAAATCCTTTGCTGGGAAGACAAGCCCAAGATTAGTGAAATAGCCGGCTTCAGGCATCTTGACTCCGACAGCCTGTGTTGTTTTGGCCAGATTCTTTACTTTCCGTGTCGGTTCGTCTCCTTCGTGGTTGAAAATGATCTCCTCATCTATGCCAACTGTGATCTTTTGTATCGTGACCTTTTTCGCCTTGTTCAACCAATCCGGGTTTGGACTCAGCTTGATGTATACTGAAACTGGATCAAGCGGGCCGTAACTCCAACGAGGCAGACTTATTCCAAGAGTGACTAAGTGATCCGTGACTCGTTCCGCGCTTTCGGGACGATTGTACATGCCAAATGTGGAGAGGGTATCGTATCGTTGTATTGGTACTGCAAATGGGTACTTCTTCTGTTCTTGTGGTCCTTGTTGAACCGTCACGACCAGTTCGTAGTATGTCTCAGCCGTTCGACTCGGTAACTGTAGGCTGGCAGGTGGGACTCTCCGCGCCACCTCCTCGCCACCACGTCCGTATGGTATGAAGATGACGAAGGGAAGATCCATACATAATATGCTCTCGTACTCTTTCCCAGGCGAACATCGATACAGGAGCATTTCCTTGCCTACAATATCGGTGATTTCTTTGCGCGGGGCAGCCAGGTGCTTCTTGGTGACCGAGTCGGCGGAGGGGTGAATGGTCTCACGACGGTGCAAGGCGATGGTAACGAGCGAGACATTGACAGGCGCTGAGATACCAACGAGTGGGCGTATTTCGACTTTCCCTTCTATTCGAGGCTGCGGGGGTGTCAGCGTTGGACCAGTATAGTTGCGAAAGCGCTGCGCGCTGAGCAGTGGCCCCAGAGGGGCCCATGGAAGCGCCCAACAAGCAATGACAAGACGACTGGACAGGAAGCACGTACAAGTGTAGCTGATATGCCAGGATAGCCCACAAGAAAGTTACTGTTTGGCGGTCCTGAGACGCGCACGAAGGCCGACATGTTTGTATCTCACAGCGCAAGCGTGGGACCGCAGCTGGCGCTGCATGGGCGTGACTGTGGCCTTTGAGCACCCAGGCCTCGTGCTGAAGATGCGCGCCCTTATTAAATGTAGCGGGCCAACTGGTAGCTATGCGATCTGGTGCTGGGAGCTACCAGTAGGTAGCCTCGAGTGTGGGGTTAGGCGATGTACGGCAGACGCCTCGACTCTTGAACCAGCGGGGTCTCGCTGGATGGGCGGCAGGGGAGCCGGTGGCTGCGCGGCGGGCCGACCGGCGAGAAAGCGAGAGGTTTATACGGGATAGAGCGTGTAGTGGGTGCGTGGGTATGTTAAGTCGGTAGTGGATGACGTCCGAGGCCCGTAGGGCTCTGCTGATTATGGGGTCGGGTGAAAGCTGGAGCTGGAGCTGGAGCTGGAGCTGCAACTGCAGCTGGAGTCTGTATAGCTGGCGCAGCTAAGGATGGAGCCCAAGGGCTGAGTATAGACCGCAGACGCGAGAAGGCTAGTGCAATGGCGATGATAGCGAATGCAGGGCGATCGCAGCAAGGTGAAACGTATAGACGGGGCTGACGCACCATGTTCTAGCCGCGGCGAGGTGGAGATGGTAAGCTCGACAGCTTCTCCGCGTCTGCTACGCCTCTGACCGCGCAATCCTGCCCTCTGATCAACACCACATCTCACCACCACAATGTCCGTTACTGTAAGTCCCGAAACCTTCTTGCCTGCCCTCTCTGCGAGACATGCTTCTAACGTCGCTAAGCTGCACACTACCAAAGGCGACATTAAACTCGAAGTTTTCTGCGAAACCGTCCCCAAGACCGCCGAGAACTTTCTCGCCCTCTGCGCTTCAGGCTTCTACAATGGCTCGCCGTTCCACCGCATGATCCCCTCGTTCATGGTACAGACAGGATCGCCTGCCTCCGATCCCAAGTCCAAGACGTCCACGTCCATCTTCGATACGCCCAACCAGCTATTCGAGGACGAAATCAGGCCAGCGCTGAGGCACAATGCGAAGGGAATTGTGAGCATGGCAAACAAGGGCCCCAATTCCAACGGATCTCAGTTCTTCATCACGTTCGCGCCCGCCCCGCACTTGGATGGGAAGAATACCGTGTTTGGAAAAGTCTTAGAGGGCTGGGAGACGTTGGATGATATAGAGCAGGTGCAGGTGGATAAGAAGTCGCGCCCACAAGAGAGGATTGAGATCAAGAGTGTCACAATACACGCAAACCCTTTGGCAGGTTGAGCGACCAGCCAAGTACAAGGAACATCACATATGGTGGCATCGGTCACTGCAACGTCACAAAAACATAACCACCGGCGAACATGCTGCGGGATGAAATCATTTTTGTACTCATCGTGGCTGGCGAGGCCCTGGTATCTTCGGAAGCGCCGACTCAATGCAAGAAGAGTCAAGGAAAATCTACAAGATGTGGAATTGATCCGAACCCTTACGCGCCATTGGTGGTCGCACCGTTCGTCGCCGCATGCTCTTGCTCATAGCCCTCCGTCTTCATATCCTTCAGACCTAGATCCTCTTCCTCTTCCTCTGTTCGCTCGTAGTCCTCGGCCTTGATCTTGGGGTCCGGCTCTGGTGCGGTGAAGCTCTGGACATAGCTACTGGCAAGAGGGTCCCTGAGGACAATGGTGAATTTGTCTTCACCGTTGATAGCTTTTGAAAGATTGTCGAAGAAAGTGTTCCACTTCTGCTTGGACTCTGCATCCATCGAATCACCGCCATCACCAGCATCGAAGATGGAAGATCTCAAGTCGTCGCGTACTTGCGTAAGGAGACCCTCGATCGTTGTGAAGCGACCGCCAAGCGTACCGGGCTCGACACTGAGGTTCAGTTCAGGGCAAGACATGGCACACGACTCGGCCTTGAGGATGTCTCGCGACAGATCCTCTTTGTTTTCAACTGCAACAGTGATGATGCGGCCCTTCTCAGGAACCTCACCTCCCGTCTTGACTTCGTTACTTCGGTCTACAGCACATTAGCGAGTGGTTTTATACAAACTCTTGGGCCCAACTTACATCCGCAATGATCGCACACAGTGCTCATCAGGACTACTTGCTTGAAGTGAGGAATGTTAACCATCTTCATGTTGGTAGTGCACGGCTTAGTGCATCCAGGACAGCTAGCAGGGAACGAGTAAACCTGGTTCTCTACAATATCGTCGTCGTCTACGTTGTTAACCATGGGTTGGTTGGCCGAGGGCATCTCAGGGTACATCTGCGAAGCGTGGTACTCTGGGCGAATCTCCGTGGCGGGCGCCTCGCCGCTGGTGTCTCCAAGGCCCAGCGCTTCGTTCTGTGCGGCAGTACGCGCGTACTCATTTCGAGAGTATTTACCCGCAGCGAGTACGGTCGGAGGCTCAATCGAGGAGTTGCCGGCAGGATCGTCGATTGTCAACTTGAATGGCAATTTTTCTCCACTCGCCATTTGCTTAAGCGTGTTGATCACACCCTGTAATTGCTCGTACACCTCTGGCACCACCTCCTTCCTCTCGTCTTGCTTCTGTTCCAGGTCTTGCGCAACCATGGTGAGGATGCCCTCAACGTTGGTCAACTGTCCCCTTCCTGGGGGGATTTCTAGATCGATATCCTCAATTCGGAAGATCGCGGTGTCGCTCTTGATAATCTGTCGGCTGAGGTCGTCGGCGGTTTCGACCTTGAGCGAGAATCGGACGCCTCGCTGTTGTATTTCACCAGCGGGCTGGACCTCGGAGTTTTTGAAGTGGCAGTGCGGGCATGAGAAGGACATGAGGACGATCTCGCGGAAGAACGGTATCCTGGTGAGGAGCAGACGAGTAGTTCCCTTAGCGAATATTAGCTAGTTGTATGGATACTACATTGCTATACCTACATTCTCGTGGCAGTTCATGCACAAACTCTCAATCTCATCGACAACTTTGCTGCCGTCTTCGCTGTCTGGCTGGGCGCTAGCCTCGGCGACCTTGCGGCCCATATCCTCGAAGAGGTCTTTGGCAAGACTCTTGTGCTGTGCCATGTTTTCGAAAACCAAGTGGTGTGGCTGTAGAGTAAGGTTGAGGAAACTGAAATTACTCTCGCTGTTGGAGTCTGTGAAGTGGCGCCGCAAGTTCTGATGACGAAAGTGCTGGAATTTTTTGAGTCGCCCCGCGGTCGCATAGCGGGGTTTCGCTAAGCCGTGACGCATCCCAGCAAGGTTGCTGCTACTCAGCCCTACCCGGTGTCTACATGGCAAAGTCCATCAGGTCGAGGCCGCCATTGGCCGAGTTCTCCGACTTCTTTTTGTCGAGCATGGCTTGTAGGCCGCCTTTGCGTGCTTTTTGCCTTTGCTTGCTGCTGGCGTTCAGTGTCTTTGGCGCATTGTCAATTTCCTTTCCTGGCTTTCCTGGTGCTGGGGCAGGTTCTGCGCTCCGCACTGGCATCGACTTTTCGTTCTTTCTGCGTGGTTTCTGCCGGAGTACTTGATGTGTCTCGCGATGGCACATCAAGCACGTGTAACGGATAGTTTTTTCTACCTTTGGTGGTTTTGGGGGGTTGTTACGGTCTTTCTTTATGGAGGATATACCGGGAACTTGGCTTGAAACTTTACATGACCATCCGGGAATCATGATGTTCCCACAGGCGTTGCAAATGCTTCGACGACAGACATCGGCTTCTTTGCTTGGAATTTCCAACTCGCTATCCTCGATCAGCTTGTTATGTGCTCTCCCAATGAATGCTGCAGTTGTTGGCGAAGAGGCAGCGAGAATATGGGCAGCCTCTTGGAGGAATCTCGCCCGCGCTTCGAGTTGGTCGGGTTGTGCCATTGTTGGAGCACCTGTATGATCTTGTGCAGAGCTTGGAGAGCTTCTGCAGGACCGGTATCACCACGTGCTCGCTTCTTATCAAAACGCCGATCTCCGACGCTAGCAGCTGCAGGGCCCTCGGTCGTACCTCGCTCGACAACTTCTCAGCTCGAGTGTTTACTATTCTGGGTCGCAATTGCTTGTGCCCAAGTACCACGCACACAATCCACCAGTGGTACTTCAGTCGCACCGCTCCTCCTCCAGGCTTCCTCTCGTCTGCTACCTCGACTTGGCAATTATGGCGGCGCCTGAATTGATCGAACGGCAAGGGCTGCGCATAGCTGTGGAGGGCTGCGGTCACGGTGTACTCAATGAGATCTACGCATCCGTCGCAAAATCATGCGAGATGAAGGGCTGGCCTGACGTAGATCTGCTGATTATCGGCGGGGACTTTCAGGTAAGTGGTCCATCATTACAATGCGCTTGCAATATCTGACTTTATAGGCTGTTCGGAACGCATCTGATCTAAAGGCAGTATCGATCCCTCCCAAATACTATGCCATGCACGATTTCCATGAATACTACTCTGGCCCGCGCCTCGCTCCGTATCTCACCATATTCATCGGCGGTAATCACGAAGCGAGCAATTACATGTGGGAGCTCTACTACGGCGGGTGGGCTGCGCCGAGGATATACTACATGGGCGCAGCAAACGTAGTACAACTGGGACCTCTTCGTATCGCTGGTCTGTCTGGAATCTGGAAAGGCTACAATTACAAGAAGCCGCGTTATGAGCGTTTACCCTACAACAGCGACGACGTGAAGAGCATCTATCACGTTCGGGAGCTCGACGTGCGTAAGCTGCTTCAGATACGAACACAGGTCGACATTGGACTAAGCCATGACTGGCCGCGCGGCATGGAGTGGAAAGGCAATTACCGACAGCTTTTCAGGTGGAAGCCTGACTTTGAACAAGAAGCAAAAGATGGCACCCTTGGAAGTGTCGCTGCTAGAGCAGTCTTGGACCGCCTACGACCACCACATTGGTTTAGTGCACATATGCATGCCAAGTATCCTGCCGTGTGGCAGCACAAAGACGTTCAGACTAGTACAGAGCCGAGCGCTCAGCCTGAGAACGTTGTCCCAGCAGTAGTGAATGACGACGAGATAGACCTCGACATGGCGGGCAACGACCCTGTGCTAGCACCAAAGAATGACGCCGAGATTGATCTTGACATGGACGAGGACGAAACTTCCATGGCACCCGCTACAGGAAACAGAGACGCAGGCAAGCCTGTGACAGCCGAAGAGGAATCCGAGATTTCTGAGGATATTCGGAGCCTCCTACCGGAGGCCTTTTCTCGTCCAAAATCTGACCCCCTACAGACCTTACCCTTTCCTGAAGACATAACGAATAAGACGACCAAATTCTTGGCACTAGATAAGTGTTTGCCTAAACGGAACTTCCTACAATTGCTGGAGATTGAGCCGCACACGCCGGCCGAGCTACAACGCCCGCTACAGCTGCAATACGACAAAGAGTGGCTTGCCATCACTCGTGTGTTTGCTGATCACCTGCAGGTTGGCGACCCGCATTTCCAAGTACCTGCAGACAAGGGTGATGGTTTCTACCGACCACTCATAGAGAAGGAAATGGAGTGGGTAGAGGAGAACCTAGTGAAAGGCAACAGGATGACGATCCCCGAAGACTTTGCGCAAACTGCGCCAGTGTACGATGCCGCGTCAGGCATTCATGTGCAAGAGCAGCCTAGCGAGTATACTAACCCGCATACTCAGCGATTCTGCGATCTTGTGCAGATCGCAAATGTGTTTGACGCCTCAGACGAGGAGCGGACACGGCTCGCGCAAAACGGACCGAGACCGGAACAGCCGCGATCGAACCGGGGAAGTGGAAGAGGGGGACATAGAGGCGGGGGCGGACGCAGAGGAGGCGGGCGAGGCCAAGGGCATGGAGGGCGAGGACGAGGACGAGGGGGAAGAGGCGGACGTGGTCGGGGAGGGTGGTGAATGGCTGAGTGGCTGACTAGGCAAGCTACGTTAGGGTGTGCCTATTGCGACGGATCGTCAGATTGGGGTGCAGAAGGAGGACATGATGAATGAGTTGGCGACGCATTGGACCCGCGTCTGTTAGCAGAAGCTTGCACACGTCTGTGGGGACGAGCATCTCGTGGCCAGCGTGACTAGGAGAGACTTGTGTGTGCAGCCCCCGCATTGCACCCAGAGCAGCTAGCGAGACGAATTGCGCGCCGACTCGAGCACATGTTCATGACGATATATATTGGACGCCCCGGACTAGGACTCAGCACACGCGGCTAGCGCTTCGGCACTCATTCCTAAGTCGAGGTCGGGGTTGCGCGGATTGACGTGAGAGATGGGGCCCAAGGGTGGAGGCCACATTAGGTTTTGTCAAAGAGAGAAACACCGCGATGCGTGCGGGCCCAAGCGCTCGACGTTTGGAACGACAAGTCCCTGCACGATGATGTAGACTAGTCGCCGGCACAGGCAGTTCGAACACAGGATGCGACGGTCGTTCGCTGGCAGCGGTAGCCGGGCGGCCGCGTGCCACCAGCCCGGTTGCGGAAATGGACAATTATTAAGACGGTGGCTGAGATATTGGGTTGCGCCTCGTCCTACGTCAGTGGCCAGGGAGACGGACGTGGCCTCGTGAGCAGCTGCGCGCACGGCAGACGACGCCCGCTCAATAACTCACCCACCGCGTGCGATGCGGATACAGCGTCTGGACTCGGCGGCGTGTCCCAAGGTGGCCTGCCGATCGCGCTGATCGGCGCAATGCTGTCTAGAGCTTATTTTGGGAGCTTACCGACGTAAGTACTCTACACCAGACACTCGAGAAGCTGTGGCAAAGTGATTGCGCGTGCTGGCAAGACTTTGCAGGGTCCGCCGCGGTTGGCTGCAGACGGCCAGGCAACCGGAGACGAGGCAGCGCAGAGATGCGTCGCACACGATAACGGCGGACGACGAGCGCTTGCAGCCGGCCTTGGACATGCGAGCTATTTTGAGCCTGGCCGTCGTCGTCGTCGCAGACAGCAATTGAGTGACACAGCGGTTTGCTGTGTGCGGTTGCGCCCGCCGGCCCAAGGCTGTCCAGAACGCGCCGGCACGTCATTCCCAGCCCTTAGCGCCGCCGTTATTATGTGCGATCGGCGGGACCCTGAATTGCCCACCCCGGCCCTTGCATCCACTCACTCACACGAACGAACACATTCGCCCGCCCACCCACATGCTCATTGCTCATTTCTCGCGCCTGCACCACCTTAAAAACCTTTCGCCGCCCTTGCATACCCGGCCTTTGTTGCTCTTCTCACCATCTCTTTATCCGCTCGCTCCCAACACCCTTCGCTATTACCACTCATCTCCGGCGCCCTTCGTGCCTGATTACTATCTTCGTCCCAACAACGCCACCCGGGTTCTGGAACATCCTCCCCTACCTGCCCATCCGTGGACCCTTTTACTGCAATAGCACATCATAACGCAAACCCACGTCAATATCGTTCCTCCAAGCCTATATACGTCCAACGCCCCTCTCCACACAAACACAACTATCCTCTTTTCAACTACTACCACACCACTCACCCAACCTCACATTCCCACTGCTACTGCAATGGCTTCTCGCTTTGTCGAAAACCTCGAAGAGGTTCCTATCAGCCACCCCCACCTCAACGTCTCTTTGGACGACATTCTTGCAGAGGAGCACCGCAAGAGGTCTTCATCTCAGTCTTCCGGGAGCTCAGAAACACGCCGCTCCGGAAGCACCTCTGCGGCAATGAGCCCCACCTCGCCAACAACCACTGAAAGCAAGATCAAGCGAGCTTTCACCATCGGGGGCAAAAAGGGTCGTCGCTCAACGTGAGCGACGACCGACCAAGGCGCTTCCCATCACGAGCGCCTATCATGACACAACTATCACGCACAATGGTTTATACCACCATGCCACCTTGCGAGCCTGACACTCTCGACCAAGTGTTGGAAGAGATGAGTCGCACGTCTGACGAGCCATGGTCCGTCATTTCCCATTGCATAGCCGACAGTTGCTGCAATATCAGGACGCCGTCATCATCACATCACCCCCACCGTGGCTGTCAACGCCACCATACACACACGCACTCCAGCTCTACTGTCACTCCCGTGTAGTTCCAGTACCATGTTTGCTAGTCGGAAGAAACTCAGGGTGTGCTTAATCAATGAATCACGAATCAAGTCCCACTGGGGAAGGAAGAACACGAGGATGGATGGAGGAGGTAATGGATGTCCTCTCATGTTTCATCTCTGCAGACGAGAGACAAAAGTATCATAATGCAATATTCTATTTTACCATTGATGAGATATCTTCATCATGACCATGATACGCTTGTCTTTCGTCGCGTTTCGCTATGCGTGACGTGTGCGATTTCTACACTACAGCACGGGCATCACGCACGAACCCAGAATGAAGATGCACTTTTTGTACCATCAGCACGCTACATTCTGAGTTCGTTCTTAATGTATAACTATATTCACAACACTGCATCTAGGGTTAGCAGGCATTTTACTTGCATCTACCTGCTTTGTAATACTAGCACAACTTCTTTGATAGCACAACTTCTTTGAGTATCTTGAAAACCTGTGACAACGACAATTCAGCGTCGATGCCGCAGCGTGGCAAAACCATACAACACATATAGAACAGCGAGACACCCCGCTACCGTACATACATCACGCAAACAACACACCATTCCCATATCTCATGCATTTCCCTAGCCAGATGTGTATCTAAAACGCCCCTCCCCCCTCTCCATAACGACTATCTAGTCCGTGGTATCTTTATCGAATCATCGTCGCGCCCCCGCCATCGTCGTCCTTGTCTCGCTTATTTCTTGCCCGACTTCTTAATACCCTGGGATCCCGTGTTGAGAGGTCCCTTGCCCTTGCCGACCGTCTTGGCCAGTTCCTCGCGCGCCTTCTTGTCTGTGTCATGTTAGTACATCGTCTTCCTCGCCTGTCTTTGCGTGTATTCGTTGTAGTCGTGGGGTCCATGGTCGCTTCATGAAGTAGGAAGGGCTGTAGTGGGACAGAGAAAACGCACCAGCAGCAAGCTTGGCCTTGTGCGCAATGTCGTCCTCGTCGAGCTCGGCCGCCTTCTTCTTGGGCTTCTTGTTGTGGATGGGGTTGGTGCCCGCTGTGGTTCGCTGTCAGCGTTTTGGGAAGCGACTGTTTGCCTCCCCGCATTGCCGTTGCTTTGCGCGCAGAGAGGCGGTTTTCGGGCGCTTACCTCCTTGTCCGGAAGGCATCTTGAATGTGTATAAAATGTGTTTTCTTATGGAGTTTTTTTTTGGTGGTAAAGGGTTAGGATGCGACTTGCGGCGTGGAAAATGTTGGTCGGTTGCGGGCGGTGAGAAAGGGTCTCGGGTCGAGACGCCTGGGAAAAGTGGGATGATGCGCACCGACTACGCCTCGGTGGCTCAAGGGCACGTGATTTTGGTCATCCTCATTCGCGAAATCGATTATATGCTACTACAAATGTAATATCGTCGTATTTTAAACAATACATCTTAAGCCCTCGTTCTATTTCATGGATGGGCTTGTCTTGTTTGTCTGCTTGGACCTCTCCGCGGCATACTGGCTCCTGCTGGTTTCAGCACGGGCTACTCCAAAGGATGTGATATCGAGGTCAGCACACCCTCCATTACACCGGTACCCGGGCTCCACTGTTCGCTACCACGCCCTATCCTCGTTCACGAATCATGAGCTATTCGCAATCCAAACTCATTTCCCACCCCCAGATATCATGGGGCGACTTTGACAGCTGAGATCGCCATGTGTGAACGCCACTCTCGGACAATACCAACCATCATTCCAGCAATCCCAGCCTTCGCAGAGGTAGAAACAAGCCCGCCCAGAATGCAGCCAAAAGCTTTCCGCTGCCGTCTTTCCCTGTGCCCAGCCTTGGCTGGCTTGCGGTGAAAGGAACTACTACCCATTTGCGACTGTGCTCCCGGCAATCTTGACCACTCACAGACTAAAATGAAGCAACCGGGCGTTGTTTCGGCTCTATCCTCCGTTGCTACTCCCCGAACATAACGGCGCCTCAACACTTAGTCCCCCTGGTGCCCATTCGTGGAAAATCACTTGCGACGCCGCTCCGTTGCCCAAGTGGACCGCATCCCACAGTTACGAGCACGTAGTCCAGCCTCAAGATTCCCCAGATTCACTAATCCACAGGTGATAGGGGGCTAGGGGGCTAGACGTATACGCTTTTGGCATTAGGGCAAGCTCCCGAAGCTTTCTGGGCAAGATGATTCGTGGTGATATGCTGTCCTGGAGCCTGTCTTGAAGTAGCACAAGCTGCGTGTACCAGCACGTTGGTAGCGGCGTAGCGGCGTCCCGTGCCCATGGGGTTTGATAGGGACCCATCGCGGTAGCCGTTCCCCGGTGAGCAGGCTCGTCAAATGCTATATTCATACATATATATGCCCAGCCCAGTTTTTCTCATTTGCCTCCAGCCCTGAGCTCTACGGATCAACCGCTGTCTACTTTGCGGGTCTCGAGCCGGACACCCTTGTTGATCACTGCCAAATCGATCGCTTTGTTGTTACTGTCGTACAAAGAGGAGACGCGGAGAGACTACCGTCAAGATGGTGTCTGCAAAAAGAGCCTACAACTGGTACATCTCGCTCGTTGCGGCATCATGCATGGTGCTCTACGGTTACGATGCGTCTGTTTTCAACGCGCTTCAGAACTCCGACCATTGGGATGCCTACTTCAATAAACCAGGACCTAATATCATCGGAGCCATCAATACGTCGTACACTGTCGGTGCAGTAGTAGCTGGATTCTTCATGGTGAGATTCCGTCAAGTAAAGCATCGTCGACGACATGTACTGACTTCATCTTACCCAGGGTGGACCTCTTGCTGATTTCGCTGGTCGACGAATCGGTATGGCTTCTGGAGCCCTTTGTGTCATCATCGCGACCTTGATGCAGGCGTTCGCTCCCCGTGGTCAAATTGGTGTTTTCATTGCTGGTCGCGTCCTCATCGGTATTGGCCAAGGTCTTGCGCTCACGGCTGGATCCATTTTTATCTCAGAGATGTGTCCATCCGAGATCAGAGGCACAATCATGTCCTTCTGGCAAATGTTTTACTCGGTTGGGTCTTTCATTGCCTATTGGATCAGCTTCGGTACCTCCAAGAACCCGCAGAAGCTCGGCGAGTGGGACTGGAAGATCGTCGTCATCTTCCAGATGCTCGTTCCTATCATCATTCTCTCGCAGGTGTTCTTCATCCCTGAGTCGCCTCGCTGGTATGTCCAAAAGAGCCGCAACTACGACGAAGCCCGCCAGTCACTTCGCCGCATCCGTGATACCGAGGAGGAGGTTGAAGAGGAAATCACCACCATCCGGGAGGCCATCGAATTCGAAGCCGAAGCTATCTCTTCTGGATACTCGGCTCTCTGGAAGGACAAGTCTATCAGGAAGCGCATGTACATTGCCATGATCATCAATGGAGGCCAGCAAATCACTGGACAAGGAACGCTCAACACATACAGCTCCATCATCTACAAGAAGGTATTCGAAAGCAAAGACACAATCTCTCTCATTAACGCTCTCAATGCCACTTTCAGCATCCTCTTCACCCTCAACGCGACATGGACTGTTGACCGGTTCGGTCGCAAGTTCCTCTTCATTGTTGGCGGCATAGGCATGGGTGCTTGTATGCTCATAGCTGCGACAGTCGAGACACAAACCCCGTCTCTACCCAATGGGGCGAAGACACAACCCGTTGGCATCTCCATCGTGTTCATCATGTTTCTATTCGCCTTTTTCTGTGAGTCACACACACACACAAACTCTGAATCATCAAAAATGACCAACAACTGACATATATCCAATAGACAAACCATCGTGGGGCGCTACAGTATGGATCTTCACAGCGGAAATCTTCTCCATGAATGTGCGCGCCCAAGCTGTAGGCATGTGCTCACAGACACAAAACGTCGTCAACTCGATTGTCCAGCAATTCTTTCCCATCTTCTTGAAGAACGAAGGATTCTATGCTTTCTACATGTTCGCTGCTATCAACCTTTTGCTTGCGGCTTTCACATGGTTCTTCGTCCCAGAGACCAAGCAGGTGAGCCTCGAGGAGATGGACGCCATCTTCGGAGGACAGAACCATGTTATCGAGGGCGCGGCCATTGAGAAGAACCACCCAGAGAGGCACGAGAGTATCACTGTCGACGTTGAGTCGAAGGGTGCTGTGGACAGGACTGAGAGGGCTTAGCAACCTATGAACCAGAGTTGGATTACAATCTCTCCAGCGCGAACCACGGTTCTGCTGCCACCATTACTTGCTTTTGGCATATATGACAGTATCGCCTAGAATAATTCATGGATTTTTGCATGGCTGTATATGAATATAAAACGAGATGAGTTCCCATATTGAGTTGATGCTGCACCAAGACCAAACCCCCATTCTCAAACTATACCAGTCGACTAAGCAAACATGCCCAACACCTCTCAAAAAATGGCTGCGCGCATGCCTGCCTTTCCAAGCAATCTACCACTTAGTCTCAGCCAATACGCTGAAGCAATATCCATAGTTTCACCTTCCGAGTACCTCGCAGCGCGGCAACACCCTCGCGCCGGCAACACATCACGGCACTCACCCCCAACATGTGCCAGTGAATCTGCACATCGACGCGCAGATTTCAATTCATCTCATCCTCAATCTCAATCTCAATCCAACATACCAACACTCGCCCAACCAATCTCCATCGCGCACCAGCCACGCAGAAGGTGCGTCGATAGATTGGGTCCTCTGGGCTTCGAGCTTGCAAAAAACTACGTCGAACCCATGTGGGAGCAGCCGGTCCCAGGACAAATCCATCATCGAGCCGACGAGGTGAAGAACTACCACCTCATGGGGACCAGCGGCTGGGAGGGTTTTCAGCAGCGACGCCTGGCGATTGCTCAAGCCGAGATAGGCATGATTGATCCGGCATGGGCGGCGAATGGGGGAGGTGTGATTCGGGATTTTGGGGTGAAGAAGAGGAGAGGACGGAAGCCGGTCGAGTTGAGTACTATTATAGAAGAGGATGAGGAGGATGGGAAGAAGGATGGGAAAGAGGTGAGAGGGGATGGGGAGAAGAAAGCTGGTGCTGGTGCTGCATGTGGAAAATCAACCGAGAGTAAGAAGCGTAGAAAAGAGTTTGATTAATTATTGTACAGTAACGGAGTGCACAATGTGGATGACAAAGTGAGAACTTTGATGTGCCGAACCAGATCCTGGTAGGGCAGTAGAACCAACCCAATATAAGACATTGGAATCATGAACCGTCCACGTATCTCCGTCTTTTGTAAATGGAGTGTTTAGCGGGATTACTGTCAACCTAGCATACGTAAGCAGATCGGAAAAGGAAAGAATAAAGGTAGTGCAAATGCCCAAGAAGTCACTTACAAATTCGCGTTCTCCATTTGGTCTCATACGCATGTAGCCTTCATATCTGTAAATTTCTGTATCCATGTGGCTCAAGGTACCCTCATCGGAGCTTTTGGCCTCGTCGACTTGATCTAGGACAAAGGTAGAAATCATTGGCGCATTGAAGATGACTTCGTCCACAACATCCGACCAGAAATAACCCATCATGCTACAGATGGTTAATTTAAAGACTTTCAGCGAATCTCGGTGGCACGCTATAAAGTCCATCAGATCCTGTTTCGTAGCATATATGCCTTACAGGTGCACCGAGCTAAGCATCGGCCATGTCGCTCCAAGACCCAAATGCCGAAACATGGAACGTTCCCCTAGACCCAGTCGTCTATGAAACAATATGCCACCACTACTCCAATGATACCAACCAGGTAAGACTACGGATAGATGCTGCAGGTCTTGGGCCGTTTTGAGAAGTTCAGAGAAATTTGCCAGCAGCTTCCTAGGGCTTTTTTCAACCGGGTGAATGTTTGGCGGGAACGGCATCTTATCGTCATAATGTGGAATGTGTATGGTCAACTTCAGCTTGAGTAAATGACGAAAGACATACTTTGCAGCATGCATATCGTGTGCATTTCGCATGGTGAACATGTATAGAGAAAACCTAGTGAACCGTCTGTCTTAGTCGCAATTTCCTATGGTCAAGTGCCGAATCCCGGCGTATTGTGCCACGAAAAATTGCATAAATCAGCTGACGGAATGGATGGTCGGCGGTAGCAATGTCGACTTGGTAAGCAACTCGCGGATTATCCTGCGTCGGCACCAAGTCTCGTAGATTTTCCTTCTCAACAGGTACAATGTGATGACGTGGGGAGAACACAATGGATGAAATGTTATGCATGTTTTTCAGGCCTTGTGCGAGCGATTGCAGGAGAAAGCCATTGGAGTTCATGTCTTCCTGTTCTTCGTACAGGGTACGATAACGGTGCCATCTACAATCATGTAAGTGGTACGTCTTTTGAGCGGCTAGAACTGAGGCTTTTGAAGAGAATATCACAACACTCGAAACTTTCATACCTGATGTACATTGAAGCATCTGGCAAAGTAGTTTCCAAAAAGGATAGCAATAGACTAGGTGGCCAACAGCCCTCTCTATCTTCTATCTCTGTTTCGCGATAGTGTGAGACATGTCTTGCAACTTCCTGACTGTAAACTGCACCATCAAAAACAATCTCTTTCACGTAGCCAGAATATGTTGGATGCTGCGATACTTTCTGATACGCGCCGAGAGCGTGGTGTCTTGCACATGCGACTATGCTTTGAAAGAGAGCTGGCGTAGCATTATCCCGAAATGTCCTAGTAAATGCTCTTGCAGCTTTCGCGTCCACAGTTTCAAGATGATCGAAAATCTCTATTTGGAGCTCTGCAGGCAAGTGGGAGAAGTGATCCATATTGAACGCTCCACGCGCTGGGATAATGAGATGATGGTCTAGCAAAACATTCGTCAAAGCATAAAGCAAGTGATCAAGTTGAAGCGACTGGTTTGGTGTTTGGCAAACGGGAAAGTGAGAGCAAGATACAGCACTGGTGTTTTGTAGGATTGTGAGTTCAACATGAGGCGCGGGGGTGGAGAACTGGGGCTAGCGGCTAGGCTGCAGGGCAAAATGTATTGATAGCTCGCCAATAAGAAGAGAGCCCACAGCTGTGGACCACAAGACCCCAGACTGTCTTCACAGGGTAAAAGAGCTGCATATCAGATTAGCCTGGAGTAGCCAGTGGCTCGAGTGCTGTTCAGGTAACTAGTGTGAAATGTGCTTATGTAGCCATGTGTCCCAGGAAGCAATTACTGTTTCCTCAATTTATCAAGTGCTGCCATTACGCCTTCGCTCATGCTTTCGTCAGGCTGTTTCCTCTTTGCTGGCTTGGCCTGGTTAAGCCCTGGTCCATAGCCCATCTCAGCCTCGCGCATTGCCTGCTCGTCGTCTTCGTTGAGGTCTTCAGCAGGGCGGTGATCAAGTCGCTTGTCTGCATCCGACCCAGAAGTTGCGAAAGGAGCCGATCTCTCCAGTTCCATTGCAAGAGGTACAGCGTCATCTACCCTTTGGCGAGCTATGTCATCAACGCTTGTCACGTTGGGCGGTTGGTTCTGACCCTCGGCCACGGGTGCTTGGCTGCTTTCTTGCACAAGACCACCCCGCCTTGCTGCCTTCTTTACTCTGAACGGTTCTCGAACAGCATTGCACCATTTCTGGACTTTCTTGTCTCCCCAGCCTGCGATTAAGCCGATCTCTTCAGGGGCGGCATTAATGGCAGTGCGGATGCTTCCAAAGTTGGAGACCAAACCGACTGCATCTGTTTTATTGATACTGCGTGGTACTGTGATGAACTCAACCATGTTCTCAGAGTAGGTGCCTGCTTGCTGGGCGCGGATGCTAGTGGGTGCAGCATTCTCAAATGTCTTGAAAAGCTCCAGGTAGCGGCCAGCCTCCTGGGCGCTCCAGCACAACATGACTGTGACGTTGTTGACCAATGACGTCTTTGATAATTCTCTCAACGGGTCTTCATGGTTATCAATGTCGACCATGGTAAGCAGGATGCGCAGATTGTACTGGCCCTTTAGGTCTCGGATGCGGTTGTAAATGTATTCGGGATGCAAGCGATGGTACTTGAGCGACAGGAACAAGGCACATGTTGTGGCGCCAACGACATAGTCGGCGGGAATGTCTGAATACTCCCAGGCGACTGCACGCACGCTGTTCAGAATAGGATTGCCCTTCTGTCGCGGCGAGACCAAAATGGAACTGGGCCCGGAGCGCGAGGGCAAGGCTTGCGGTTTCGGCTGCTGGACCTTGGGCGCAGTGCTAGTCGCGGGCGGATTGGTGGCCCCGGAACGGGCAGCGTGCGCAGCAGCATTTGCTGGGGTGGCCGGGGCAGAGCCGTGGGCGCGTGGCTGGGTGTCATCCATGCTGGCCAAAGACGGGCAGCAGTCGAGGCATTGAAGTGAAGGCGAGGCTCTGCGCAATAGCCTGGGACCCGCTGCTGTGCCTGGCCGTGTTTCGCAACAGTCGATGAAAGGATGACACGCCCTAGCAGTTGACGCGGTTTGAGGTGGCGGGAGCGTGAACCGGCTGGGCGGGTCACGTGCACGCATGCTGAGCCCAAACCGCCGGTCCACCCCATCGTCCCCTTCGCATCTTCACATCTTCAGCCGACCAACGACCCTCCCACGCCCTCCGCCACCACGCCGCCTCGCACATCGCCTGCATCTGACAACGCCTGACACCCGCTGCCGCTCCCCCTCGAATGCGCACTATTGAGTAGAGCGCTCTCCCTTGCTGCCGCGGTCGACCCGCGCAGAGGACGCCAAGCGCTTCACGACAAGCCCTCCTCTCTCTTGCCTACACCCACACACCCACCCGCCCGCGCCCCAGAGCCCTCAGTCCACGCCCAGATCTCGTGAAGCGGCCTCTATGTCGGATCACAGCGCCAAACGCCAACGCCTGGACTCGATAGGAAGATTCTCACCCGCCAGCCCGCCCTTTGACGTCGCTGCCAAGGCGAGCGGCCAGACGACAAAGACGCTCAACCACCCGCGCACACCTACCTCGCCGCCATACTCCTCGATGAATTCGCAATCCAATGGAGGTTTTTCCACGACAAACACCACGACGTCGTCGGACCGCTCCCCGCAATCCTCGCTACCCATGTCCCAGTCTTTCTCCCAGTCGGCCGCGTCGGCATCCAACCTGCATCCCTTCCCGACCCCGGCAAGCACTGCCGGCTTCCTTTCCAGCGCCAATGTCGATAGCGACGGCGATGCGACGATGGAAGAGAGCGCAGATGATGGCACGGCGCGGTCACGGAGTCACAGGCTTTCCAACCACAACCGGCAAGGCGACTCCCCATACACACCAGACGGACGTCTGAAGGCTGCTCAAGGCATCAACGGGCGCCAATTGTTCAAAGTCACGACCGACAAGATCGAGAAGTCACGGCCACACGCCTCGCAAAACTTGATCAGACTCTACAGGCTCGAGCCGCTCGCCAGCTCTGTAGCTCGAAATGACCCGGTAACAGGCGAGAAGATTAACAAGCTTCGCAAGTCCTACGAGGGTCATATCAAGCAGATGCAGATTGCCGGAAAACCAAAGGCGACCAAGATGGACGGCGTATTCCGCGATCTTTTGATGCTGCCAGAAGAGATATGGCAGCCGAACCACGTCCAGAACCGAGAACCGGAGAAGACTGCATTGACACCCGACGGCACAGGGCTCACTCCAGACTTCAGCCAACTGCTCGATGGTGCATTTGCAGGCATGGGTCCCGGTCCTCTTCCCAATGCAGATGCTGCCAAATACAAGGCATATCTGGGCACTGACGACACGGCTAAGCCGAAAGCCCAGGATGCTCCACCACAACGGACAACACCGTTTGCGTCCTCCGCGCCAACACCCAACAATCATATGAACAGGGGTCTAGTCAGACCAGAGCGATCCGGATCGAAGCGTGGATACACTGACGCTGCGTTCCAAGGTTATGGTGAAGGCTTTGGAGACGACTATGCCGACTCAACCGGAGGCGAAGACACGCCAGGAGGCAGTATGGCAAACAAGAGGCGGAAGTTACAATTTGAACGAACGTCACATTCGGTCGAAGTAGGCGGAGCACGACGATAGTGATCTCGACATTTTCTTTCGCATACATCAACTTAACTGCATTGGGGTTTCCGGTTTTCTCCATCATCGGCGTTTACAGGAAAATTTCGGGTTTACGAAGGCAACGGTGGCGGTAATGGGGGTTGCTCAGAAGGCGGAAAAAAACCGTCGCTATTTACATCATCACCATCATCAACACCAGCGCCAGCACCAGCACCAGCACTTCCAACAACACTAACTACAATTACAACAACTACTACTACCACTACCATCCTAACAACAACACACCATTTCCTACTGGCATAATGCGTAGCGGAAGAACGATCGATCGAACGAGGCGAAGCAAACGGTATGACGATCATGATATTCCTATACCTACTTTACACATACATGGGTGGGAAAACCAGATTGAGGCGCCAGGATTTCGACTTTGTGTCTAGTTTGGTCTTCCCCTTTTTTGCTTTTTTGTCTTTGTTGCGCGCGTGTGTGTATGGAAGCTTTTTTTGTTTTATCAGCGCGGGGGGTAAACCGCTTCAGTGCCCCCCTTTTTTTAACCCCCTTCCCCATCCCGCCCCTGGTGTCTAACACCAAACCAACCAAACCTACTTCGAAATGTGCATATTTTGGGAAAGGCAGCAACCTACCCTCATGATACCCTTGGGATGCCACGGAAAACATCTTTGTTATGTTTTCTCATGTGGATCTTTTTTATTAGAAAAATGACATCAAAATTGTTTAAAACCGTTGTCCTGAGCCTTTGCGTTGTCCTTTGTTGTGAACGTGAAAGAAGAAAAGAACGACAAACTATCTCTGTTTGAGCGCCTTGTACGTTGGGAAACGGAACTGTTTCAGCCTGCCATATGTGCTTTTCCAGAAAAACAAGTGTCTGATTCCCTTTTGAATGGTGAGAGATGTTGGCTTTGAAGGGTCAAGTTTGAGTGAGGGAGATCATGGTAGTGCGTAGTGGTGTACCATCTAGACTAACAGCTGCCCCCTTCCTAAAGGTATTGAGTAATGCAAATGCCATTTGAACGTCACGTAGACTCTCTGTACAAGTATTCATACATTTCCATTTCGCAATTGCGTATATCTCAATATACAAATCGAAGGCCAGCTTATTCTTTCTTCTCTTCAGATCCCTTCTCCTTCTCTTCCATGTCCATTCGCCTGGACTCAACAGTGAAGTAGAGGCTCTTGCTCGCGCCCTCCAATGCACTTGTAAGACTTCCACCAATGCCTTGGAGCATATGAACGAGCTGTGCCCTGAGACCATCAAGGCCTCCGCCAATACCGCCAACCCATTTGGCACCCTCTACGTCGAAGACCTTGCCCTCAACCCTTGCACCTAGCAGCATCAGCTTCTGAAGACCGGCCTGTACGGCTGGCTCGTAGTAGTCTGGGTTCGCTTTGCGGCTTGGAGCCTGGAAGTCTGGTTTCGAAGGCGAAAGGATGGAGAGCACCGCCTTGAGGTATTCTGGCGAGACGGTGGGAAACGCCACGACAGCAAGGGGACCAGACAGTAGAGGCTCCAATTCCAGCTTCAACTTCCTGTTATTCGCAACCTCGTAGGCGTGTCTCGACAAGCCGTGAGTGAAGCGCTCGTCGTCGCCGCGGTTGCTGGTCTGGGGTATCTGGGCGCTAGTCGCTGTCCGGGGGTCTGTAGGATGCTGTGCATGTTCCAGATGAGATTCTTGTGGGTGGAAGAACTCGACAATCCTCAATGCGCTTGCGAAGATGTTGGTTTGCACGACTTGCATCCTGATCTCGTCTGCCAGCGTTTCCTTTCCGCTGCTCGCTCTCTGAGCGTCGAGCTTCCTCAGCGCAATGGCGAGCTCCCTTCGTATGCTCATCCATTCGACAGCCTTGACATTGTTGTGCTGGAATATCAGGATCAAGGGCGAAGATTTCAACAGCGATTGATATTGCCTGTGCAATTGCGTTTTGCGGACCTCCGGGGGCTTGTGAGAGGGCGGCTGGGTGGGCGGATACCGTAGCACTGGGGCTACGGCTTTGTGTGTCTGCTGTATTGGCGGTGCGGGGGTAGTTGCTGAGGCTGTTGCAACCGAGGCGTAGGTTGCGATTGCAGGCATGGACATGGCATGGTTGGGGCGCGAAGCGCAGGCGCAGAAGGCGCGTGGCCGTATGCGTATTCGTGGAGGCATTCTGATGTTGTCAGTCTTTGTTAGAGAGAAAGCGGTTCGGCCATAGAGGTACTGCACTTACATGAGATTGTGGTCGGGTCACAATGGGAAGGCCGAGTTGCATCTCCAAATATTTCCCTATGCTTCAGGTTCGGAGCTGGTCCGTGCTCGGGGCTCCAAGAGGGCGGCGCTCAGCAGTCGCAGACTATCTTGGGAGCAGACTCGCAATTCATTATACTTTCGCTCTCGGAGCCTACATTGAGCTATTCGCAATTGCTACCGTGCTGTTACCCTGGGCGTTCCTGCAGCCGTGAGGGCATGGCGACTCACATGTGGAAAGCCTTACGGCAACCGCGAATAGCGAGAATACAAGTCCAAGACTACCAAACAACAAGACAAATAGCCGTAAGATTCTTCAACTGGTGTATTTCATCGATATGTTAAATTGACTGTTGCCCTAGACTGACTCAAGAAATCGGCTATCGAAATTCTGGGCACCAACTGGCGGAATATCACCACAAGACGGAGAGCAAGGTAAGCTTGTCTGATTACCTGTGGCTATGCAATTTACTAACAGATGAAAAAGATGAGTCACATTCTTTGCTTGTACGCAGCGGATTTCTGCGTCAGGTACATCACGCCGCCCCGCTCCCATGTACTTGAACTCATCACGTGCAGGCACATTCAGGAGTCTTTCATCTTCTGCCACTCGGTTTGCGCGTACAAAACAAACTCGAGGCGCTCATAGATAAGCACATGAGCTCTATAGGAGCTTCGAAACTCTCGCTCTCCACCATCACCACTGAGTCGTTGTGGCGGGAATCTGGTCGTTATTCTGCAAACTCAGAACTCCTTCGCATCAAAGATAGGAGAGAATCCGGATTTCTTCTTTCCCCTACCCATGAAGAGGAAATTACAGCTCTAGTTGCCAATATGGTTCATTCGTACAAGGATTTGCCACTGAGGCTCTACCAGATAGGCCGCAAGTATCGTGACGAACGACGACCTAGACAAGGATTGTTACGAGCAAAAGAATTCATGATGAAGGATTTGTATACTTTCGACTACTCTTCAGAAGCCGCCCTGAAGACTTATGAATCAGTTAGGGAAGCATACGATAATCTCTTCAACGAACTCAAGCTTCCTTACCTGGTCGCTGACGCCGACTCTGGCAACATGGGTGGCAAGCTAAGCCATGAGTATCACTTTGTATCACCAAAAGGCGAAGACAACGTATGGTCATGCAGCTCATGTGATTATGTCGCAAATGAAGAGCTCGTAGAAAAGAAGGTCGAGACAGCACCGAATACCAGAGACACGGTTATGTTTACAGGGATCAGCGTAGATAAGAAGACGATAATCAACATCCACATACCACAGCCGCCTAAGTTGACAGCAAACGATAAAGTGTCGTGGGAAAATGTCTCGACATTCGTCAATCTTCACGCCGTCAAAAGAGCTTTGCCTGCGGACCTGGACATGGACACAGGCATTGAGTCCTCAACCCTATCAAACCTCCTTCCCAAGGCCACCAACACCATTGATCTATACGACCAATCTTTGTCCGACAATGCAGAGTCTTCAAATATTGATCTCACAATCACTAAGCCTGGCGACTCGTGTCCTAGCTGCACGCAAGGAAGATTAAGCGTCCAAAAAGCAATCGAAGTCGGCCACACTTTCCATCTCGGTACCCGCTACAGCGAGCCTCTGAAAGCCGTCGTGGCCCTTCCAGATCAAAATCTCTCCTCACCCATACAAATGGGCTGCCATGGTATCGGCGTCTCGCGAATAATCGGTGCCGTAGCATCCCTCCTCTCCGACGGAAAAGGTCTCAACTGGCCTCGGGCTATTGCACCATACGAAGTCATTGTCCTCGGCGCTCCACAAACAGAAGAAAAGAGCATCACAGAGGTCTATGACCTGTTGTATGGAGAAGGAGGAAATGGGAGCGTAGACGTAGTTCTCGACGACCGAACAGGAAAGAACCTAGGCTGGAAGCTGAGGGATGCGGATCTCATAGGGTATCCCGTCGTTGTTGTGCTGGGAAGAGGCTGGAAGGAGAAGAAGGAAGTAGAGGTGCAGTGCCGCAGATTGGGCATCAAGAAAGAAGTTGGCTTGCAGCAGCTGAGAAGCGAAATCTTGGGACTGCTGAGACAGTTGTAACGGACCAGTATTTAAGTGTAGATTTGTATATGTACACGTGTTTTGACCTCTGCTCTTTTAGATATCGCTATAAATGTGATACGTGATCGACGGTTAACGCCAGAGCCACCCTAGCAGCAATCTGATCTACCCGTTCTAGCGTCCGGATCGACGGTCATACCTGAGACAACTCGTGTCATTGAACTTTCAAATGGGGTAATGGTAAGTGTCAAGTTGCAGCTGCACAAAATTATCACATACCACGACGGCATCTAAAAGGATACAAGGTACTTGTTAGATAGAATATATCCTCTTTGATCCGCTGGTGTAATGCGCTGATTGATACTAGCAAAAGAAATCAAGCGGAAAAGGTGCGTATAAATCCAACTGCGGATATGTGAGCGAGCATGAATAATCAAACACGTGTAATTGATACAGCAGCACTGTCAGCGCAGGCACAGTGACCCTAAGTCACCGAAAAGGGTAAACCGCGTGGGCAAACTCATCAATGAGTAAACTTATACGCTGATAACTTAATCAGTGGTTTCAAGTACCTCCTTTATCGTATATATCATCAACCGCCCAGCCAGCGTTCCTTTGACTCTGCCAAAATCTCCATGTACACATATGTTCCATACGGCGAAGACAAGGCCGGAAAACAACCCATATACCAGACACCCATATAAACCAAACGCCTTAGCAATGAAAGGAGCGATGCATGCATGAATCATTCTTCTCATGTGGTACCAGCTAAGTTGCCATTTCCGGGTAGGAGAAGCTTGCCGGTGCCACACCCCTACGCTAGAAACTGGCCAAGAAGACTGGATAAAAGGATTGATATCGACCCTATTTACTTTACGTGTTGCAGGTAGAGATTTCTCGTTCTACAACATATGAATTAGTACACATGATGTTCGAAGACAACCTTAGGCTGATGTCTTGACGTACCTTCATCGGTCGCAGTGGACCGACAACGATTGCTCATTTTCCAGATGACGTAAATCGTCGGAGGTAGTGCTACTACCACGCCTATAATGCCGACAATTGTTTCAGTCGTGAGAGCCATTGTTCAGAGGATAGGGAGTGCTTTGGAGATAGGGGGTTTTATTTTGATAATGAATGTTTGATGTGTCTCAAGGAGAGAAGAGTGCGAAAACCGTCTTTACCAAAATTTATTCCAAGCCAAACTGACATGCACTAACGTAGAGACTGCACACGCTCAGACTGCACATACTCAGACTGCACACACTCGCGTCAGCTTATGGCGTATGCCTCGAACATCCATGTGGCGCAGCGAACGACTTTCTGGCATGGGCTAATGACAAGGCGACACTGCTGTACATATTTGGAGTGGACGTACATTGACATCGACCGGAACCTTAGGCGTTCAGGACCTGTAGTGTTGGACATTATGGCATCAACCAATAGCCACATGAGGTGGTACAGTAGTTTGCAGGGCGATATGTTGACGAATGGAGCTCGTGGCATGCGAATACACCTCTCCGGAGAAGCGCAGCGCTTCACTCTGGTCGCAACATGTTCCTCCCCCAAAAATCATGAAATTGCCTAAATGTGTCTCTGACATTCCGTGAATACTGCATCTTTCTGCACCATTACTTCGGCTCTCTGTGCCCGCTGGATCACGAACATGCTCTATCTCGACCTTGAATAGGCCTATACATGAGCTAGCATATCATTTGGATGGAATATAAACCTGTCGTTACATCATTCGAAATGATTCTGCAGCAAAGCCTCATTTCCAAACTCAAATATTTGTTTTTTCTCGATGTAAAAACTTAAGAGCCGGCTAATCTCTGGTTAAAGGGCCGTTCGGTTCAGACCCCTTGGGGCATTGTCTGTACATTCTCTATCTGCTCCTTTCTTCCGTGCACGCTAAAATAGGAGTTCAGACATCCAAGGGCTTACACATGTCTCCAGTTCGGTATTCGGTAAGCTCGCCAGCATTGGAATCTAGGAAAATTATACCCTTCGGGGCTGAGGGGACTGCCCAGAATCAAAAGTGGTTATTTGGCAAGGAGAAATCTAGTAAACCAAGTTCCTCTCTATACCAAAGCAGATGAGAGAACTGATATCTGCCATGTGGAGTGGGAGAGACTGGGGGCTCATAGCCAGGTGTGGACGCAGTCGGAGTTGTGGCGGCCCAGCCGCTTGGAGTCCCTGGAGTGGTGACTGAATGTACGTATTAGGATTCATCTATATCGAATTTAGCTGCAGCACTCATCCGTCGTCATCTGCTGAAAGGTGCTCACATTACATGAGATTCCCTTCCGAATTTTTGCGTCATCCCTGATTTGATTGTTGAACGTAAACAGTGTCTCCTTTCCTAACGCTTCTCGTCCTCTCTGCTTCTTGTCGACCCGAATCCAATCGCTGCCATCGCAGTACTTTTTGAAATTCCATTTCTTAAGAGCGCGTTGGTACACTCCTTCACTGGGTTGAATTAGCCCGGTAAAGTAGACAAAGAATTGAAAGACCAAACGCATAAATACCTTTGCTTCGCCTGGTGCTCCTCTTGTATATACTTGGCGATTTGCTTGGCCGTGAGGTGTTTCTCAATGTACGATTGCCATAGTAGAGGTTTATGTTCGGTAAGCCTGGATGCCATGTTGACCACACGCGGCCTCAAGTATCACAAAGGTGAATAATCAACACGAGAAGAACAGTAGCAAAGAAGAGTTACTCGTTGAATATCGAAGTGATTCAAGTCTCAACAGAAAATTCTGAGAGTACTTGAGAATTAAAGAGATGGTAAGGTTGAGAAAAATGCCGAGACGACTAATACCTAGCTTGACGTGATTTGCTGATACCAAAATGTCTCGCTGCTTGGTCGCTGGGTCATGCAGTGTAATACCAGTGGAAAGCTTTGCATGATTGGACAATGCCACAATGTCCTTGTGACTTTGCAGGCGATAGCGCGGCCAGACTCCCGACAACGCAGCCATCAATATCTGAAATCTTGTGTTCGTTCCGTCAAGTCAAGAGTCACACTGCGAATTAGATATCTCCAGGCCCCGTGCGATGCCTAGCCTTCTGAGTATACCGAGGAGGCAATCGTTTTTGTGTCAGATTCACGTTTTTTACTTTGTGAACCACGACCTTTCTTGGCTTTGCAGGCGTCCAGACGCCAGTACCAGCTCCTGTCATTGACTGATCCGCAGACGAAATATCGAATTCGTCTTTTTCAAATTTGTCCTGAAGCGGCGCCGGCTTCGTTACGCATCGCTCTGGCTTTTTCGAGTTGCCAAGTGTTTCCTGGGGAGGATCTGAAGAGTTGTGTTCTTCAGCACTCAGGATATCAGTTTCCTGAGGGTTCTTTGGGGCAAGGCTTTGCTCCATTGCATGAGCAGCCTCCCGCGTTTTACACAAAATCCGTTCTCGCTTCAGGACCGCCTTCAACTTTTCTTCAAGTATTTCTTTGTACAACGCTCCTGTATCAGCTGGCAAGTGCAGCTCACGGAGATTTAACGCTTTCTCAGTCGCAGCTTTCCACGCTTGTTCCAGAAGTTCTTGGTGTTCAATGGCCCAACGCTTTAGTGCTCGCTTTGCGGGTCCAGCCGTTCTTCCTAGCTTATGGAACACCCTTATTTTCCTCAACAGATATATAATAGTTGCACTGGTATATTCTGGTGGTTCAGAAGTCTCCGAATGCTCTTTCAATGTCGATGATACCTGGAGGATTTCGGTGGCTGGTTCTCTTGCGACTTTCGGGCTGTTCTGTCTCTGAATGATTGAGACTGGTGGATCCTGCTGCTCTGTTGCGGTTATTGAAATGCTGTTGCGTGCGGTATCGCCGGACAACATGCTGTCCTGCAAAACCATAATGTTAGCCAATACACGTATGATTCGGACATGTTTTTCTCTAGGTTGCAAAGTTGTTTGGCGTGAGGGCAGCTCTGTATCACTTACGACTGGTTGCACGTCATCAACAGCGTGCTTTTTGCTGTCCTCTCGGGCCTGCGAATCGGCGTTAGGATTGTCTCCTTGTCGTCTTCTTCTGGAGGTAATGTGTTTTTTCTCCTCTTTTCGTGATGATAACGATGTCAGATATTCAGCACATCCCTTGTTGTGCACCTTCATTTGAGAGTCAACAGCCAGATTGTCTCTTAGCTCCTCGGCGGAGATATTAGCATTTTCAGTTACACTATGTAAAGCTGTCGTCTTTTGATCCAGGCTTTCATCTGTTGTCTTTGCGGTCACACGTATCTGGTGGTCATCGGTAGGTTCGTCTCCTTGCTGCTCAGCGACAGGTGCATCGACATCTTGTCTTTCCTTCTGCAACGCAAATGCTTCGCGCTCCAGGGATTTTGTCTTTTCATGTAGTAATTCTCCTTCCGCATGATGATACCAAGACTCCCTATATTTCTGAATGCCGCGTGATCTAGAGTTTGGTTTCAAGAATTGATGGTTATCGAGTTCGATATTGTTGATGACCTTTTTTACCACTTCAATGTTACTACCAGAGTCCAGATATATAGCTCCGATTACCGCCTCGAGAGCTTCGGCAATTTGAAAGCCTTCTGGTTCATCGATACCTTCGGGAAGCAATAGTTCATTGTGTATACCAAGTGCGCGACCTTTTTCGGCTAGCGAAACTCTTGATTCTACTTCCATGTGCATCCTCGAGTCTATAGGATGTGGGAACTTAGAGGTTGTCTCAAATCAATTCAGTGAGAGGACACTTACAGTGACCTGCCCAAGTGTCAGTTTGAATCAAATGAGCCAGGAGTCGAACACACCTGGTGAGTTTCCCGTAGGAAACCAGATTTCACATAAAACCATACTGAGCACCTTATCGCCCAGCAATGCTAGGCGTTTATTTCGATCGACTTTACAGATCATGCCTTTGAAGAACAGAGGTGTAAATGATGATGTAACCTTCAGTGCTTCGACGCATGCCATCTTGTTTTTGAAGGTATAGTTGATACGCTCCTCTAGGCGCCCTACCTTGGCCACTGCTCCTAGAAGATCATGGTGAAGGCGCGGTGGAGTCTCATACCACTCCAACTGCCGGGCTGCAAGTTTCAGATGTATGTCATCTTTCCTTTGGAAGAGATCGGGTATATGGGCTGTTGGTCCAAAGTGCTGTCGTGGCTTGCTGATGGGCCACCATGATTTTGGTGTCGTGATACGGCAATCTCCAATAGATTCAACTGGTCGCTTGACCCACTGCCTCTTTTGGAGCATCTGTAGATACGATGGCACCGAACGGGAAACGCCAAAGATTCTGGAAGGATAGCGACTCCTCAAACCTGTAAATAATGGATGGCCTTTGAAGGTCATATTGAAAATTTTAATACAGTTGTTTTATTGGCAGCTGTAAGGCGTGAGCGATATGGGCGCCTTGGCCATCAAAGTTCTGATTGGATAATGAAGCGTCTGCAAGGGACGTACCGCCGCATCAGAGACTGGTCGTCTCACAGTCCACTTGGTAAGAGTCAATCTTAAGTCATCCTGCTCTTGACCTAAGAAGAAGTTGACACTTGGTTCTGGTGGCATTCACTGTAGAGATGCTGGCGGCACTAATGCAGGTGGTTCAATGCAAGGGGTGTCGGGACCGAAATTTTCCTCGGTTTGGTTTGCAACCGCACGGACGAGGAGCCCGTTTGCCACTTGACGAAAACACATGTTACACAAGCCTAGTTCTTCTCACTGTTAACTTTTCGGTGTGTTGAATGTCTAAAAAAACAGATGCTAAACTCGGTAAAAAGGAAAGCTTGTTTTGTCTTTTGAATGAATGTCACAGGATTTGTGTCATCAACGAGAGCACTCTGTCTTGGTCAGCCACTGCATTGCAGAGATCTTCCCCCCAATTTAGATCTAAAACCAAACGCATTGGATAGCTTATTCCCAGTACTTAAATAAACAAACATCTGCTATGAGTTGCCTATGAAATCGATCCGCGTATCATAAATGGGGCTGAGGGCTACGCATGTATAGTAGCTTGTCAGTGGTAGTATATGGGTAACTCGGTGGCATTATAAGCGGACACAGGGCAGCCATAGAGAAAGATAGTAGTTAAAATATTCCATGGTGTGTCGTAGAAACAATATCTGTTTGGCCACAGAAAGGGATAGACTAATACATACAAAAGAAGTTACATAAAGTGCCATAGCCCTAACTCTCCAGTCCAACTACCACTTTAATTACAGCTTCTGCACCAGACCTTCATTGCCATTAGAGGCAGTCAAAGAATTTCTGGGATGTAAAACCAAAGAGTTGGTCGCTAGATACAAACCAGAGGCAGAACTCATGAAAGGGATAGACTCGAAGAATCCTATCACAAACACCAACTTGCAATACCGGCCCCGAGTGACTTGGGCCTTGCTTCCTAGCGCCCAGAATTTTGTCTAGGATAGTTACAAAACAAATCTCTTCTTGGTTGACTTCACTGCCGGTGTTATACTTTGTGGGTTAGAGAAGACATTTTGCGGGTCCACCTGACCTTTAATACGCTGCAATTTGTCCACATTGTCGCCCCAGTATAGACTTGCGCTATTTGCGCCCAGGGCGGGATCCACGTAGCCTGCGTACACGCCTTGATCGCGGCTTGGACGGGAATCTATGACGATGTTGTTGATACCAGTGAGGTAAGCACGGGTTTTGTCGTTGACCTGTACGAGTCAGAAAGGGAAATTGCATAATTTTCGATGCGGAATGAACTGACCTTGCCCAGTAGATTAACGGCATATGCTTGGTGAAAGAATAGCGCGTCACGATGTCCATACGCAGTTGCGTCTGGCGCAACATCGTTGATGACGCCGCCTGCAAGATCCCAGATCACGAATGTCAGCGCACCGCCGTCGTCTGCTTGGGCCATGTAGTTGAATATCTTGTCGACTGCATCATCTGGTAGTAGATCTTTCTCTGTGTATGCAAGCGATTTGGCGTAGAAATGCGCCGGTACACCCCCGACGATCTTCAATGCGATATCCTCTGACCAATGACCCACAGCGCCCAACCAATCTTTCAGCTCGACGGACTGATTGCTTGAGCTTACTGAGAGACGAGAAGCAAGATTCAAACTGTCGAATTCTGACTGGCTGCCAAAATAGGTACCAGTTACAATCGCACCAACTTGTTTGGTAAAAATAAACTGGCTGGCAAACTTTCTGGAGAGCTGTGGATCTGATATCAGTTTCTGCCACCTCTTGAAGATATCTGCTTTTGACTGTGTCGAGCCCCCTTGTATAGTGTAGGAGTAAACTACCGCCTTGCCGGGCGCTTCTTGAGTGCGAAGTTTGAATTCGGTGACTACTCCGAAGCCGGCGGCAGCGCCCCTGATTGCAAAAAAGATATCCGGGTATTGTTTCTCTGAAGCACGCACAATAGTTGAATTGGCCAGAACAACTTCCACTTCCTCTATGTGGTCGAGAAGAGCGCCCCACATGCGAGAGGCTGGTCCAAGTCCGCCGATAGTTGCATGTCCCCCGATTCCGACTTGTGGGCATGTACCATAAGCCATGGCACGGTTGCCGTTGTCATGAAGTCGCTTTGTCAGGTCGCCGAGATGGGTCCCGCCGCCCACCGTGGCACGCCAGGTGGACTGGTCCATGGTGAATTGCTGAAAGTGTTTCAAATCAACAACAATGGCGTTGTCTTTTCCTCCAATACAATAGTTCGCAAACGAGTGACCACCGCTTCGCGCTTGTACATTCAATTTGTTGTCGGCGGCGCATTTGACAATTGCAGCGACTTCAGCAGCAGAGCTTGGATACGTGACAGCGGTTGGAGTAACGTCGATATCAAGGTTATACGGCTTGACGTCGGTAACCTGGTACAGGAGCGAGCCTTTGAAGGCAACGTTGTCTTCGCCGACGGCCTTCACAAGACATTGCTGGACCGAGGAGCCCACTGCATTCGTGGAACTCGCGCTATTTCCCATGGTGGAGGTGCAGGATATCTAAATATGTGGTAAGTTAGTGGCTCTCTTTGGGCAGTAATCGCAAGTGACGGTACGTAAAGGACTCTCAAGGCTCTTCCGGATGGCTACCAGGGCTGTAAGAAGAACAGGCGAAAAGCCAGTGGCAGAATTGAGTATAACGATCGACCAGTGCAGGTCACTTCGTAGGATTGCAACTTGTATAAGAAACATCCACTGATGGTGAATAGAAACCTAAATCTAAAGCTGAGAGTGTTAGTGGAACCTTATCAACACCCCTTGCCATTAATGTGACCATAAGTAGAGGCCACAGCCACAAAACAAATGCAGCTGACTATGTCCTTTTGTCCGTCAATAATAGAACTTACAACATAAAGTTTGCGCCAAAATGGGGACAGCGTTTCTACTCAAACGGGCAGCAAAGGCGATAAGTCGCGTGTCCGTGCCTGCCTTGCAATTTTAGCGCCGACAAATAACGGTCATCTAGTGACAATGCATAACAACCCCAAAGTTCTGGCATCTGTTGGACCTAGGTCGCTCTGTAGCAACAGGCCGTGATATTCAATTTCAAGAGGTCGGTAATTTACTGATCCGTGACACGTCCGTGGAGGATGTGATCATCTGAAAATCAGGGGGCGGAAACCTGGAAAGGACAAGTGCTTACGGTACCACCTTGCGATATTGCGACCCAGTAACCCTTGGCATAGTCTGACCACAAATTCAACATGCAATTTTACTCTTTTGCCGTGACGCAAGCAAATGGGTATACGCGATGTCATCCTAGTAGGTGGCAGTGCCTGCACCGGACCACCTCTCAGTACCAAATACTTCTTGTCCGGTGATGTGGTATTACATCTACCCCTTCCTTCTCCTTCTCTTTGGCCAGATCGTACAAGAAGAAGTCTATGAGAATAGCATTGACCTCGGTGTCCGGTTTCAGTCTCTTGATCTCACGGCGGAGAAGCTCAACGGCCCAAATGCTGCACCCGCGAATCTGCATCTCCCATGTGTCACCTGAATCGATCATTTCCAGACGGCGAATCTTATTTTCAAGAGGCGGGCAGTACCACATGATGCCCAATGAATGCAACATTTGCGGTATACGGTAGTCTGAACATATGAATCTTGTGTGCCAACATTTCTGATGAGATCTATACGTACCTGCGAACATGGTGATCTTATCAATATCATTAAATTGGCCGTAGCCTTCGCCGTCAAAAGCCGCCCATAGATCTGCAACGAAAATTTGAGCCCGTTTCAAGAAACGAACCTTCTTGTTGTCAAATGTGCCTTCGTCCCGAAAACAGTTGAACTTTTCGGCGAGTAGGTTCACCAAGGCTGCTGCTGAGTTATTTGCATCCTCTATGAGAGTGACGACACTACTGTCAAATTCCTGTCCAATTGGTCAAAACTGAGTTCATGACTCGGATACTTTGTTCCCACACGGACAAACCTACCTCCTGCAAAACTTGGCCGGCCTCTCTTAAGCACCGCACCCGTTGTTCAAACATGGGAATTTCCTCGTCAGTGCCAGAACTAAATACAGTGCGCAGCACTTCTTCTGAACACGCCTCTTCGTCAACCCAGAAATCCGGACTAGTAATGGGAATCTCTTGCTCCAGCGCTCTTTGCAATATTGCTACCAGGCTCCAATAGCCAGTCCATCGCTTTCCTTTATATACTACAGCAAACCGGTCTTCCTCATTCTTTTCGCTCCAGAAACTAAAGTTCAGCAGGTCCATGGTAAAGATGAAATTGACGGTGCCCTCGTCCTTTGATTTTGGGTGCAGCTCATGCTCAGACCATGACTTTGTTGAATATTCGCGCTTCTCCATCTCATCCAGGACAAGTTGGGCAGCGACTTTGGTGGACCGCATGTCCAGGGCAACATCCATGCTGTTGTCATAGATGAATTGAGCATTTTCAAGCACTCTTGTTTCCGGCGGGCCATCGTTTTTGGCACCGCCTCCCCAGTGCTTCCGCATGAGGTCGAGCAGCTCCAGGTCAACGTCGTCGTCGGACATGATGAGGGCAGACAAAAGACGCTAGCTCCAGCTCCAGTAACCACAGTGGAAATGAGTCCAGAGGGATTTGTTTCGTCTCGTCAACAGGAAGTCCAGCAGCGATGAGTGTGCGTCCTTGCGTCTCCCGTAGCATGCTCCACCCATAGGGCGCTCGTTTAAGCGCCAAGCTTCGGAGGCTGAACGAAGCGGCGCGGTCCCGGTGGAGCGGCACTGACGTCTCTCACCCTTCTGAGCCTCCTACTTTCACCTGGGACCGGCGCCACAGCCTTGTTCGCATGTCGCAGCCTCACCCACAACTCCACCCACCCTCCACCTATTCATCCGACCGCTGAAACCGACTCCGCAATGGCTCGCGACAAGTTTGCTCGCCAAAGCCTGGGCGCCGCGCTCCATCAGCGCATCAAAGAGGTAGCTATAGGCCCACACAGCTGCGCACACGGTCGCTTACTCCATCTAGTCGCGCGTCTTGATGGTGGGAGCTGGCGGCATCGGCTGCGAGCTCCTCAAGAACCTGGTTCTCACTGGCTTCGGCGAGATCCATATCGTGGACTTGGACACCATCGACCTAAGCAACCTCAATCGCCAGTTCCTGTTCCGCAACGAGCACATCAAGAAGTCCAAGGCGTTGGTATGCCAATAACCGCATAAAAGCAAAGGTGCTTGCGCATGCGCTGACGACCCGACAGGTTGCGAAAGAATCGGCTGCCAAGTTCAACCCAAATGTTGACATCATAGCATACCACGACAATATCAAGGACAGCCAATTCAACGTCGCGTGGTTCAAGAGCTTCCACATCGTCTTCAACGCGCTTGACAACTTGGATGCGCGCCGGCATGTCAACAAGATGTGTCTCGCGGCCAATGTGCCATTGATCGAGAGTGGTACCACCGGCTTCAACGGCCAGGTTCAGGTCATCAAGCGGGTGCGCAACATGGAATCGAACCGCTGCTAAATTGTGTATGCTGATTGATAATCATAGGGCGAAACCGAGTGCTACGATTGCACCCCCAAGGATGCGCCCAAGTCCTTCCCAGTTTGTACCATCCGAAGCACCCCCTCGCAGCCTATCCATTGTATAGTCTGGGCAAAGTCATATCTGTTCGCGGAGATTTTCGGCACGTCCGAAGACGATGCTCCAGAGCTGGACCACAGCGAAGACGCCGATAACGCGAATGAGGTCGCAAACCTGCGCAAGGAGGCACAAGCATTGAAGCGCATACGTGACTCCATGGGCTCCCAAGACTTCCCACGGATGGTCTTTGAAAAAGTGTTCAAGGAAGATATTGAGCGACTCAGGAGCATGGAAGACATGTGGAAGACAAGGAGGGCACCCGAGGTTCTGGAGTACGACAAGCTGATGCAAGACTCGTTGGGCGTGGGACCTGCCGTCGCGCAACAGGACCAGGTTGTTTGGAGTGTCGCCGAGAACTTTGCCGTCTTTGTTGACAGTATAAAACGGCTGAGCACTCGACTGGAAGAGACACGGGCGAATACTGAGGTTGGAAATGCAATGCCGGTCCTCAGCTTCGATAAGGATGATGCAGACACTCTGGACTTTGTTGTCGCCAGTGCCAACCTTCGGTCACACATCTTTGGCATCGAAACGCGGTCCAAATTTGACATTAAACGTAGGTACCTCGATACAGGCTATCGGCATTTTTGCTAACAGACTGCAGAAATGGCCGGCAACATCATCCCCGCGATTGCAACCACCAACGCTATGACTGCCAGTCTCTGCGTTCTCCAGGCCTACAAAGTATTGCGCGAACAGCTTGAGAAAGCGAAGATGGTCTTTCTTACCCGTGGCACAGAGCGCGTCATCTCAAGTGAGCCACTTCGGCCACCGAACCCCCACTGTGCGACCTGCGGCGTGTGCTATGTCACGCTCGACGCTGACACAAAGCGCGCAAAGTTGAGCGATCTAGTGGACTACATTGTAAAGGAGAAGCTCGGTTACGCTGGAGATTTTAGCGTCAAGCGCGATGCCGACATACTCTACGATGTTGACGAGGACATCCATCTTGACAAGACATTTGAGGAACTGGGTCTCGAGGGCGACACCTTCGTCACAGTCTCTGATGATTCAGAAGAGGATACCAAGGTTGATGTCGTCTTTTCCATCACCCATCAAGAGTTTGTCGATACCGAAAAGCCTCTGAGAGTGCCTGATGAAGTCAAGATTGCAACAAAGCCCAAGGCGCCGGCCCCAGAGACTAATGGACATGCAACTGTCAACGGCACTGTTTCTAACGGCGGTCCCTCAGATGCTGCAGACGGAAGCGCCAATGGTGCTACAAAGCGGACCGCCACTGAGGCCGGTCTCAATGACGAGCTCATACGCAAAAAGGGCAAAGTCATGGAAGAATCGTCGAAGCAAGACGGCGATCACGTCGTCATTCAGGACGATAACAGCAACGGAGCCATTGTCATTGATGACGACTGAGTGGGTTATTTGCCAAAGAGCTTAGTAAATCACCAGCTGGCACAACATCCTCTTTAACCATACTAGTACCTTGGTCCCCGTAATCTGTTGCCGGAACTCGAGCCTTGTTTGTTCTATTCCGGTTGCCACATTGCATCACATGCTTTCAAGCATGTTTTGCTTGTTGGTTCAGGGCATCCCCACCTTACCGTTCCAACCACTCTTGGCAGCACCCTACGCGTCTGCGAAGCACACATAGATTTCATACTTTGTACTATAGAAACTCTGCCACCTAGTCAGTCATTTAGCAAGGGCGTTTTCAGAGGCGGCATGACACGAATATACCTGTTCTCTTCCTTCCCTTAAGGAATCATTTAGCGGAGAGAGCACGCCCAGCTCATAGTTTGACGAGGAGAAACAAACAAAAACGCAAAAGCACTTGCGAGGAGCTGTAATGGCAAACAAATAAACAGTAATGCAAGATGTAAAATATCCCATCCCATATCTGCTCAGATTATGTCTTTGCATCGTTCATGTTCAAACAGCAGATAATCCACCATCGAGATTAACCACACAATTATGCGCATACTGATTCTCAGCAAGAAACAGCGCCGCATGTGCGATCTCAGCAGGCGTACCAAAGCGGCCCAGCGGAATCCGCTGTTCAAGTTCCGCCGAGTGAAGACCTATTCACCGAATACTTTGTCAGTTTCCATCACCAAACACCGTTGCAAGATCGGCAGCTTCATCGCACGCACCTTTGGTCATGTCCGTTTCGACATATCCTGGCACAATAGCGTTGATCCTCACTCCATGGCTTGCATACTCGGTAGCAAGCGCGCGTGTGAAGCCCAGGACACCTGCTTTGGACGCCGAATACGCAACTGCGCCGTAGCCGCCGTGCGAGCCCAGCAGTGAAGCGACGTTGACGATCGTAGGGCTGAAGTCTTGCTTTACTTGCTTGCTGCTGGAGGGAGAGCCGCGTACATAGCCGTTTCGCAAGAGGAATTTCGTGCCTTGCATTAGGGCGATCAGATTCGTTTTGATGATGTTTTCCATTGTGGATTCGTCTAGAGCCTTGAAGAGCTTCGTTTGCGTTATACCGGCGCAGTTGACAACTACGTCGACGCGAGAGGGGTGGGTAGAAAGGTCTGAGCGGGAGGGTTTGGGGAGCACCGCGCCGAAGGGAGAGGAGAGGTCTGAGGACCAGAATCGAGAGCCTTCGGATATGCTTCCTGCTATGTATCCGTGCTGGTATTGGTGAGAGTCATCTTGAGGGGTGGGTGTAGAGCGTTGTGTTGGGAGAGGTTGCAATGAAGATATGGCGGCTTTGAGGTCTTGCTCCGAACGTGATATAAGGGTGCAGCGGTATGAGTTCTTTGCGAATAATTGTGCAATGGCTAGACCGATGCCCCGACTGCCGCCCGTAACTAGTAGGTGTCGTGGTCTTGCTGCCATGGTTGATTCCTATTGATGACTATTTTTTATGGAGGCAATTGGCAAACAACAACTAGGTTTCACAATTTCTGGAGTATCATGCAGTTCCAATTGTCTCAATAAAAACCAGCTGATAGTCAAAATTCGACTAGTCCAAGATGCGAGATGGGCGTCAGCAAATCCAAAGGGATGACGCATGAAAGCAATGCATGCTACGCGAGAAAACGTGACTGCGCGATCCGCCGCCAACTTTCCCCGCGATCCTTGCCCTTGCTTCTCACCCCGCACATACTCACTCCCTTCTGCTCATTGCGTGCAACAATGGCAGACGAAAAACCCACCGAATACGTCACATTAGTGTCGAACGACGGATACGAGTTCAAGCTACTTCGCTCCGCCGCATGCATAGCAGGGACGATCAAGAAGGCGCTGGATCCTATGTGTATGCACCTCCAAGCAACCTGGCTTGTGAATCTTATAGTCCCTAACACCTTTCTATAGCTGGCTTCCGAGAAAACGCACAGAACCGCGTCGAGCTACCCACGATCAAGTACGCCTGGACCCCCGCGCTGCCACCCGATGAGCTCGCGCAGGCTGAGGCGAAGTGTACATGACGAGCCGAACTAACCGTCAACAGTGGTGTCGTCCTAGAGAAAGTATGTGAATACTTGTACTACAATCAGAAGCATGCGGAAAGTAAAGACGTCTCGGATATGGATATACCACCTGAGCTGTGCTTGGAGCTGCTGATTGCTGCTGATTACCTTGATGGTGAGTACATACGGCTGTGTAGGAAGGGGAGATGTGCTGACGATGGTAGTGTGAAATATTCACGTAGCACATAATCTACAGACTACATCCGTTCCGCCAGCAACTTCGTGTAGAATGGCCTAGTTCGCGAGCACACGGCCATTGCATTGAGGGCTGTGTCACAGCCGGATAGTATAGTGACAGTGGAGGCTGAATAAATAAGGGGAAAGATCACGCCAGATACGAAGACTTGCATACAGATGGCTGCAATACTAGCCAAGACACCTCTCGGGCGGTGACCAGCGGGATACATTGTATAGACGTATCAAATGAACCCAATTTCTGTACTTACATATTCTGTACGCCCCTCACACCCGACGGCTATCACTGGGTCAACATCCAGAGAATATTATAGCTTTAATAATGACTACTATACAATTCGCCGTAACCGGAGGAAGATTACAAAATAACAATGTCAAAACAGCAGCGCTGCAGCTCACTACCCAACCGTATGCCGTATCCTCTGCAACAACTGTACCGCATTCTGGACCGCACCCTGCGCGACAACGCCCGCCCAAGCCCTGCACTCCTTAACCCCAACTCCATTCGTCCTCATCTTCCACAATCCACCCACTGCAAGCACAAGCGCCAGCACCCTAATCATCCTCTTGAGCCTCATTCTCGCCAGGCCCTTGCTCGTATACTCAATATTCCAATCACTCCACTTTACAAACTTGCAGCGGCGCCAAAAGTCGATTTGGCTATAAGGATAGACCGTCGAGTTCCACCCGTTTTCGGTAAAGTACCAGCTGGAGCAGCCGCTGCGCCAGACGGTGTCTTTGAGGGCATGCTGCATTTCGGCCGTGTAGGCGACTTCGGCGGTGTGCTTGACGTCGATGGTGCGGGCCTCGTTGGCGAGGAGCAGGCGGACGAAGTTGAGCGAGTAGTTGACCATGTCTGTGGGTGGAGGGTGCTGATTAGCTTCATTTTCTCTTTTTAAGTGGGGGATTGAGATATCAGACTTACTTTCACTAGCCATTACTACACTTGAATGCCCCGTCGCGGTGTTGGGTCCAAATATCATCATAAAGTTTGGGAATCCGTCCATGGCGGTGCCCTGATAGGCTTGAGCGCCTCCGCGGTCTTCCATGACTTGGACGAGGTCTTTTCCGCCTTTGCCGATGACCTTGAGGGGATGCAGCCATCGTGTGGTATCGAAGCCATTGGCGAGGACGATGATGTCGGCGGGGATTTCTCGCTCAGGGTAGTTGTCTTCATTGGTGTTGGGTGGGTACGTAACACCGGGTCCAATGACGACGCCTGTCTCGGTAACTCTGCTGAGTGGTTGGGTGGTGAGCTCGATCTTGGGCTCGTTGAGGCTTTTTAGCCATCTCTTGTCGAAGATGCGACGTTTGCATCCGACACCGTAATCTGGTGTCATGATTTCCCAGTACTTCTTCGGCACAATCTTTCTCATGCGCTCGAGCGTCTGCTGCTCATACTTCTTCCGTTGTTTCGCCGCAAAGGGCGTGTTGGGGAAGAGTGAATAGAAGGTGACTTCCGCTCCGGCAAAGATGGTGAATCGGAGGAGTTCTTTGAGCCCAGGTATGTTTCGCATTATCTTTGGACTGTTCTTCTCCCACCACTCGTCTCCACCGGGGGCAGCGGCAGCAGGTACAACCCATGGCGGTGATCGCATCAGTTGTGTGACTGATTTGGCGTTATAGGGAACGTGTGGGAGCCGAGGGACAAGCTGTGCACTGCTACATCCCGTCCCTACTACCACCACGTCCTTGTCATTAAAGTCGACCGTGTCATCCCATCTTGCAGAGTGGAACATTTTGCCCTTGAAGTTCTCGATGCCCTTGATGTTTTCGGGCCAACCCCTGGGCTCGACCAGGCCTCCTACACAGCTGAGCACAACCTTTGCTCTAACGACTTCAGTCTCGGCGTACACTGCATGTTCGCCCTTCTCTTGTGCAATTTTGAGGCGTTCCTTGGATGAGAGATCACCCATGCCTGCTACCATGCGGCGCAGCGTGACTTCCCAAAGCGCCTCGTCGTCTAGCCATCTGCAACTCTCAACGTCTGTGTTGACCTCGAACTTATCTGTGATGTTGTATTTCTCGCACACCTCGTGGTAGTACTGTACTATTTCTCTACCAGGTGGATGGAAAGAAGTCCAGTTTGGGTTTTGCGCAAAGGAGAAGGAATAAAAGACGGCGGGTACATCGCTATATATTATTAGCTGGGGGGTTCATTCCATGATGGACAGCTTTAAAACAGTGATGCAGCCAATTTTGCTGATAGTCTTTCGGTCGTCGAACCAAATCAAAGAAGTATAGACATACCAAGCAACTCCAGGGTAACGGTTGATCCACCAGGTTCCACCAATTCCTGTCTGGCGTTCAAAGACACGGAACTGGTCGAAACCGAGCTGCTCCTTAAGCTGGCATGCCATGGCGATGCCAGACGCGCCAGCGCCGACAATGATGACGGGATAGTATGTGTAGGCATTTTTGTCATAGCCATTCACCCTTCGAATCGACTCGGTGATCATATTGGCGTCTCTTTAGAGAATAGGGCTGTGATGAAGAGTAAGGAGAGTAAATGAAGCAATTGACAAGTGAAACGTCGGAGAGATTTGCAGAGAAAGTGGAGATTCAATTGCTCAAGCGGACCCTCCTGTAGGACGCCTGATGGTACGAGGTCTGGTCAGTATATATGTGTCCTGCCACGACAGCTACCAGCTGATGCTTGGAAAATGTGTTCTCAGCTATAAGCCTTATTGTGATGATACGCGGGTTCGGCTCAGTCTACCATGGCCCGTGGAGGCCCAGGACTCATTATTTAGCGGCGCTACCCCCTGCCGAGGTCGAAAGCGTATAGTGACACTACGACTATGACCTGACCCAGCAAATGGTGTGGGCAATGATGCAACCATTTTTCTTAACCAACCAGTAGATCGTTATACAGATGCGGAGAAGGAAGCATCTCAGCCTCGGTACCTTCGCAGATTCGGAATAGGTACGTTTCCGATTCGGTCCTCAGGACTCCGGAATTCCGAGTTTTTAAAGCCGGGCATCAGCATCACGCCATGGTGAATATTGGACTTGGTGGAAACGAGTTCATGAGAGTGATAGTCGGCCACTTCTTGGTGCTAGCGCTTCAAGGCGTCCGGCTATGTAACGACTGGGGTTAGTAATGGTGAGATTCCACATGTGGGTGATGCGCTGTCACGTGCGTACGCGGATGGAGCACGGGCTGCGCGGGCATTGGCCGCCCGCGAGCTTGACTTCCTGCACGCTCACCACCAAAGCTGAGTGTACAGAGCTCGGCGCTACCGAGATATCATGAGCAGGCCTTGAACAGGCAGATTTGGTGTTCAGAACCTTTTGGAAAAGGCTCGTATCACTGCCATGAATACCATCGACGGCTCCGACCGTCATGTAAAGACGGAAGAAGGCAAGAAGCGTGCAGGATGCATCAGTGACAGGACGACTGACATGGCCCAGCTCCTCCGCCTTCTCTGCTAGCCATTGTTCTCGATACCAATCCACACGCCTGGGCGCACTTGTCCTCGACACTCTCGCTCTCCACTGCCCTTGCGAATATTCTCGTCTTCATCAACGCGCACTTGGCGTCTGGGAACACCAACGAGGTAGCCGTCATAGCATCGCATTCACACAAGACCGCCTTTCTCTATCCGTCACCTACGAACCCACAACCTCAGCCACGAAATGGCACTGCCAATGGCGATGTGGAAATGAATGGCGCAGGGAACGACGCGGGGATTCATACGGCTGAAAGCGCCAACAAGTACCGACCATTTGCTGTCGTGGAGAGCACCATACTGCAGAACTTTGTCAAGCTGCTGAACGAGACCAAGGAGAGTCATCTGGAAGCAACGCCCACGACTCTTATCGGCGGTGCCCTCTCCCTGGCGCTTACACACATCAACAAGCAGACGATCCTGCATGCTCCCACAGCGGCCTCTGCCGAGAGTGCCTCCCTTGCAGCGCTTGCCGACTCGGAAAACACGCATGTGGACCGTGTATCTCTGACCTCTCGTATCCTCATTGTGTCTGTCTCTGGCGACCTAGCCAACCAATACATACCCGTTATGAACTCTATCTTTGCTGCACAGAGGAAGCGGATACCAATTGACATATTGAAGCTAGCTGGAGACACAGTCCTGCTGCAGCAAGCAAGTGATGCGACTGGGGGAGTATACATGAAGCCGGAACGTCCAGAGGGTCTCCTCCAGTATCTAATGATGGCGTTCTTACCGGACGTGACGGCAAGATCCAGCCTGGTAGTTCCCAGTGCTGGTGGAGTTGATTTCCGCGCCGCATGCTTCTGTCACAGAAAGGTTGTTGACATTGGCTTTGTGTGCAGTGTGTGCTTGAGCAGTAAGGCCAACCCTCTAGACACATTCTACCCGCCCAAGATGCTAACATTGCGTAGTCTTCTGCAGTCCCGATCTTCCGGATAACCTTTGCCTTACCTGTGGTTCTTATCTCTCCCTACGAAGCGCAGTGACAAACCCACCAGCACTGATCCCGCGGAAGAAGAAAAAGAAGAAGAAGGCGGGGATCGACTCTGGGACGCCAGGGGCGAATACTCCGGCAGGATCTGGGACGCCTGTGCATCCTTGAAGTTTAAACCTCGCACCTGAGCTTTGTGGCATATTGAATGTCGTGATTTGCCGCCTGTCGCCATGTTGGGCCTGTGCACTTGTCCAGCGTCCGGACCGTGGCGCGGGCCAACTCCGCTGAAACATGCGAATTTGCCCGTTTATGGGGAATGTGGGATGCTTGGCCGACGGGCAGATTGATTAGGTCACTAGGAGAAGTCTAGCAAGGCTTCGGCGGACAGGAACAGGAACAGGAACAGGAAACAGCGCCATGGGCATGAAGCGAAGACGGCACATGTTGCTGTTGTATTGATGCACGGAATAAGGGGGTCGTATTCAGCCAAGGAATGCATATTCGGCAAGCATCTGCATATAGCAGGTAGGGTGTTGGGGGGGCAGGTCCAGCAGCCTCGAGGGGTCCTTCAACGTCCTGGGTGTTGGCTGAAGACCCAACCAGAGGGAGCTCTGTTTGTAGCTAGACGTCTCAACACTGCTAGTTAGCCCGTATCAAGGAGCTACAAATTAGTGACGAGGATATGTCAAAGTTCGTGCCTAGAAATGCCCATGCTACGACAGGCTGGGTAGCCTCTTCACACCGTGTTTGCTGTCAGCCTCATCTCTCCACGCATCAACGTCTCAGCCTCATTGTTAGACAGATGCCATGTACCAATGGTTTGCCATGCACAAGGAGTAGAGTATGCATACAAAATACTCGCAAGAGCAGATGGGTCCAGGTCAGTGCCAAGGGGTACAATGGGTCCAGGATGCATCAGGGTCGCGGCAGCAGTACCACTGATCGGTGGGCTCCAGGGATCGAAGAGTGGTGTGCGCCAGCAAAAGAAAGTGCAGGTTATGCAGAGAGGGGCGATTGGGGCAGACGAGGCGAGGACCAGACCCAGCAGCGTGGTATGATTTGCACGTCGGCAACGCTACCCAAGAGGCGCGGACGCCAGAAACGTCTCTTAGAGGGGCCCAAGGGGGATTGCTGCATGAGCATGGTTGCTAATCCATGGTGGTGGCTGTTCGAGGGCGTGGGAGCCGAGCAGGCGATGCGAGATGTGCGAGATAAGGACTGCGGGCCAGGCCGGAAATTGGGAGCTTCGGGGCCAAGCGAGGCGAGTGTGCGTATACGCTGCGAGTGTGGAGGATCCGAAGCCAGCGCTCAGGTACTCAGTGTTATGCGATATCACGCCTCGAGGCCAGTGTCGCGTGGAGGATGGGGGCACTCTGTGATGTGATCGCCCGGCCATATCACCAAGGACCCAAGCCGGCCTGTCCCCCCGGATAGGCAGTGCAGGGATGGCCCGGACACGTTTCCAGACGACATGCGCCCCCGGCTGGCCTATCAGCCCTACTCACGTTATCGCTACCCTGGTACCAGCTGCTCTCCTAAACTCTGAACAATGGGTTTGCATCATGGTGCTGATAGCGACGTCCTGGGCTGAGGCACACCCTGTTCCGTGCAGCGAGGCGGGGGGGAGAAGGATTGCCTTGTGGAGATGGCAGAAGAGAAGAAGAAGACGACAAGGAAGAAAAGAAGACGCAGAAACCACGACGCCATCTCAGAGCCACAGGCAGTGCGTAAGCGAAGAGCCGCGGTTCCCAGCTGCCAGTGTGCCGTTCGCAGGGCGTCGAGGCGTTGTGTCCCAAGTGACATGCCGCTACGTACGGTTCCAACACGGACTACAAGGCACGTCCGTGGGATCCGCCGCGTTCCAGTGTGGGCGGCGCCCTGCAGTGGCTTCTTTTGCTTTTTGCTCTGCGACCCACCCCCATGGCGGGATATTGGCTGACAAGCAATCCAATCCCATCCCGCTCGCCTGCTATCAAACACAGACCCCCCAGGGAGCTTTGCTACTAGAGCCCTCGTCCGACTGCCTGTGCCCTTTGACTGGCTTCCGAAAACGGGCGGGAGACGACGCTTGCATCCTGGTCGCCTCTCGTCTGCTTTGCTCCATATAACCACCGACCAACTCCCGCCTACATGCTCGTGCTTACCAGCTACCCGGCCTGTCTTGCCCGTATCAACTTCATACCGTCAGCTACCGTCCTCACGCTTACCTGCCTGCATTCCTCGCGCGTTTCACCACGACCTCGTTCATTCTTTGCTTTCTCCAGCCTGCCTATCCACCCTGTCCATCGCCAAGCACCACTGCAGCCAGAACATCCCTGAACGTGTAGCGATCCACAAAAGCCCTAACCATCTTTCTTCGGCCCAGCACTTCTTCCCTTGGATCGTCCTCCTCCACCACATTTTGGAGTTTTAAAATAGCCTTCTCATTTGTCTACAAATACGTCTGGAAACGCCGTGTCCTGTTCCATTGCACAGAATCATTGGAAAATTTCGAGGCAGCGGCCAAGCAAAAAAATAAAGATTCCGGGGTAGTACAACGACAACATGGAGCCCGTCACGTCGGGACTGGACCCCACGGCCCCTCTGGAGACGTTTGCCAATACCACCATCTCCACCGGCGGCGACTCGAGGTTATACAATCTCAATGTTTTCTACAACGTGAGTGTTACTCCATGTCTCCGGCCATTCAAGCTTTCTTGGATGCGCTCAGAGATACCTACTTGGTGGGGATGCGGGGCTAACCTTGTCGTTTTTCTAGCCTGGCGATATCGCTTGGATGATCACATCGACTGCCCTCGTGCTTCTCATGATCCCGGGCGTAGGGTTAGTCTGCCCGATTTTTTTTTTTGGTTCTGACAAACTGCTCTCTTGAGTTATGAAGGTGTTTTCCAACCACACCAAAAGAAACAAGAGAAGCGATTCAAAAAGTACATGGAACTAATGCAACCACAGATTCTTCTACTCGGGATTGGCGCGGAGAAAGTCCGCGCTGTCGCTATTATGGCTGTCTGTTATGGCGACGGCCGTCGTCTCCTTCCAATGGTTCTTCTGGGGCTACTCTCTCGCCTTCTCGCACAAGGCGGGAAAATACATCGGCGCACTGGATAACTTTGGTTTGATGAATGTCCTCGCCGCGCCTTCAGTCGGTAGCCCACGTATCCCCGATCTGCTCTTCTGCGTATACCAAGGCATGTTCGCCGCCATCACGTACGTCTCTGCATATCAAAACGCCAATCAAACATAGAAAGAAAAACTAATTCTCCATCTAGTGTTGCACTTGCTGTAGGAGCCGTAGCTGAACGTGGTCGCATGCTCCCATGTATCATCTACATGTTCATCTGGACGACCATTGTCTACGATCCCATTGCCTGCTGGACCTGGAACCCATCCGGCTGGGTCTTCAAAATGGGTGGCTTGGACTTTGCCGGTGGAACCCCCGTGCACATTACCTCTGGATGCGCTGCTCTCGGCTACTCGTACATGCTCGGAAAGCGAAGCGGTCACGGTACCCAGGAGCTCAACTACCGCCCCCACAATGTCACACACATTGTCATCGGCACCGTGTTCCTCTGGGTAGGCTGGTTCGGCTTCAACGCTGGATCGGCCCTGTCTGCTAATCTCCGCGCCATCATGGCTGCCGTGTGCACCAACTTGGCTGCTTGCGTCGGAGGCATCACTTGGTGTCTTGTCGACTACCGTCTGGAGCGTAAATGGTCCACCGTTGGCTTCTGCTCAGGCGTCATCGCAGGTCTCGTAGCTATCACCCCAGGATCCGGATACGTGCCTGCCTGGGCGGCCGTCGTGTTTGGTGTATGTGGCGGTATTGCCTGCAACTACGCTACTAAGCTCAAGTACTTTCTCCGTTGCGACGATGCGCTGGACATCTTCGCTGTACATGGCGTTGGCGGCTTCATTGGCAATATCCTTACTGCCTTCTTCGCCAGGTAAGTCTGTCTTCAGCAAACTATATACATGTATCTTACTAACTCTCCTTGCCACAGCGACTACATCGCCCACCTCGACGGCTACACCGTCATCGCCGGCGGCTGGCTCAACCACCACTGGATCCAACTCGGCTACCAACTCGCGGACTCCTTCACCGGCGGCGCCTACTCCTTCTTTGGCACCTGTCTCATCCTCGGTGCCCTCGACTTCCTCGGCAGATACCTCCCTGCGCTCCGTCTTCGCGCGACTGAAGAAGAGGAAGCTGCTGGTATTGATGACGTCGAGATCGGCGAGTTTGCTGTACGTCTCCTCCTCTCCCTTCACCCCTCTTGCTAGATTTGCTAACACACCACCAGTACGATTACGTCGAACTCACCCGCGAACTCAAAGTCCCAGACGACGACGACTCATCTCACGACGACATCGTCGATGAGGGCGTCTCCATGCAGGGCCTGCAGGGAAGCGGCGCCGGCATGGCAATGACTGGCCACCACGAGAAGAACCAGGGCTCCGTCGACTCGTCAAATCAGCTGGCGGAGTGGGCGCATAACCACTAATCTATTTTTTTTTCTTTTCTTCTTACCATAATGTCCCGATCTGTTGTTTTAAGTAGGCAGTTTGTCGCTTTCGTGCTAGATACCACTATTGTCTTTCTTTCTTCTTTCTTTCAATAACGTATTGATGGTCCTGGTTCTTGTGGTGCTCACAGGTCGGAGTGCATTCGTTCAAGGCTGCGCTTATAGCAGACTGTCCTTTCTGAGGCCGTTTCTCTACACAGATATATATACATATCAACGCCTCTGTGCGCACGTATATATGAAGAATCAACAACAGGGATGCTAATGTCTTTCTATGTCTTTTTTTTGATACATATAACCATGAAGTTAGAATACGTCAAGGCTTGTTTGAGTGTGCTGAAAAATGAGAAAGAGATTGATTATCTGGGTCCATGATGAAGATATAACTTTCTGTCCCTCTTTCTTGACATACATATGCATATGTACTTGACTTTTCCTTCGCTCAAGCAGACGTGGCAAGACATGACAAAGTAACGTGAATCCATTCTTCTCTCTCTCCTTAGCGTCAGTAACGGCACATGCATATCTGCACACATATACTTCCCCCTCAATCTAGTCCCTTACACACCCCTCTTTTCTTTCGTCTGCTCATCTGCTCGCTTGGGAAAAGACATCAAACTCAACCTTGAAAAACATATTCAAGAACCACAAAGTGAACAAGAGAAACTTCCTTTCCGTCTGGCTATGCAAACTCCACGTCGAGACAATTATTAACAAAAAACACCACCCCACCGCTCCCGTTCCCCACCCCTTACTACTATTCCCCCCCACCCCACCAGCCACATTCGTTATGTTTTCCGGGCAGAAAGGGGAGGAGCCCTTTAACCACACATATCCGCCCGAGTCGCCTGAGTATTTTACGCGCTCGTACAGTCTGTTTCATGCATACATATCCAGAGGAGATTAGCGACCTCAAGAAACAAACCTCTCTCCCTGTGTGTGTGCCGATAGAGTACTCAAAGTAAGGGGGGAGTGAGCGGTGCTAAAACAAGAAAAAAAAACAATACTTGGTTCTCGAAGACAAAACAAATTCTAGCCCGCAGCCGCTCCAACACCATTTGTGTCCATGGGACTGCCTCCAGCTCCAGCAGCATTGGATCCATTTGTTGGCCGTCTTCGTGTTCGGATGGCCTTCTTCCTTCGCTCTGCCGGTACACCCTTGCCTCCTTCTGCGACATCGACCATGTTGAGATCGTCGTCGTCTGGTCGATCTGCGTCTTCGTCGTGTTCCTCCCAATACCTCCTTGTCTCGTCAAGCTCCGTCACGTCTGCAGGCCGCATCCGTAACCACTTCATTCGAGGTCCTGAGCGCGCGCGCTCGCTGACTCGGAAGCCATAGATGCGTGGCTCGTATATACTACCCGTGCCGAGGCCAGGCGCGAGGTTATGCGGTGCGACGCCGTTTATCGAGGTCACGTTGGAAGGTGTCGTGTTTCGTGACTTGCCGTCGGCGCTCTGTGATTGTAATTGTTGCAAGGCATCAATCGTGTTAGACGTGTTGTTGCGAAGCCCGCCTCCTATGTCGAGATCCGTAAACGTCATGAAGAAGAGCGACGGAAACGTCGTGCCGAAGAATGCACCATCGACGGTCTGGAACCTCGAATTGGGCGGCGTATATACGTCTAAGCAGGAAGGGCAGAACAGCTTGACCGTCTCGTGGCCAGGACTGTCGTTGAGACCAACGGGCAGCACCTTGCAAGAGTTGCAGTGCACACGTGGACATGTGCCAAAGTGCTGAAGCTCATACTTCTCGGCCATCTGTTGTATACCCGGCCGCGAAGTGATGTAACGCTGATGTATGAGTCCGTAGAGCAGCTCGGCGGAGCTCTCTATCACGCTGAGGTCAGATGCTATTCGAAGATGTCTTCGGTCTCCCGCACGCCGGTAGCCTGGTGCTCTCTCCTCACCCAGTATCTCGTCTTCTTCATCCTCGTCCTCTTCTTCTTCCTCGTCGTCCTCGTCGTCTTCAGGCTCAACGTCCAGAATCATCTCCAGAGCTTCCTTGTACATGGGCACTTGCGATTGCAGGCCCGTCAGGTTGAAATCATCCTCGATGAAGTCTTCCGACACCTCGGCGAAGTATTCGTGGCCTAGCAGCCCGCAAAAGGATGCGATCCAGGACTCGGTAACCTGCGAAGAAGAAGACATGCTGGCGGTTGTACGTTCGAGCTGGTACCGCTATCTAGACGTGGTTGGTGCTGCTACGCGCAGTCGCAATGCGTGGGTGCGTTCACTGGACGAGGGGCTCGAAAATGCGAATGTGGGGGTGATGGGCTGTTATCGTAGTGAGAACTAACAGCGTCGGTGTCAAAACACCGGTAGCAGAGAACGTAATAGGTATGGTGTAAGAAACTGCGCTTGCAGTCCTGCTATCGCATATGTATAGGCGGTGGGGTGTAGGACAAGGAAGGTGTCGGCGGTAGTCGTAACGCAGTCGAGTCCGGTGGGGGGAGGGGTCGAATGAGCGCAAGCTCGACGCGAGGTGCGACCTAGTAGTCCTCAGGCGTTACTTATGTGCGGCCTATCGGTGCAGTCGATCCTTCAAGCGCCTCAAGTGCATGCGTGAAGCCGTGTTTTGGCAGGTGAAGATTGATGGCTGCCCTGGCTGCCCGAGCTTAGCGATCTACAGGCCACGTGATCTCTCACGAATCCTCCGTCTTCGTTTCATCGCATGTCACGAAGCCATCATTTTGCGTCATTGGAACAAGTTGAAGGTTGGGTTATTACAAAATGCTAATTGGGCTAGGACTCTTAAAATAAATCTCTCATGATACGCGCCAGCTCATCGTTTTCCGGCCCAAATCCGTTGATAAACTCTCCGTTGGCATTTGACACATCATGCGAGGACCCGCCAAATCCTGGGAGATTGAAGATGCCGCCGGCAGCCTCGAACAATGTGGTGAGGTCACTAGCCATTCCATGCGCGGTATCCAGTATGTTACCACTGCGGCCACTGGGAAACAGTGCCAGTTCGTCCATCGAATGACCTGCGAGACCTGCCATGGCCACAGCAGCAGATGAGTGTGCATCGTGAGTGTCGTCATGGCGTATGACAAGTCCAAGACGCGGTCCAACTTCCTTCATTGTCTTTATGGTCCTCCATAGGCGCTTCGAGACGTATGAGTTCGCTGAAAGACCTCGCACGAGATCGAGGGCCATGTAAAACTCATCCCGAGACTGCTGGCTAAATTCCGCCGGTGCGTGGGCAACCGCAAGGAACAGCACTGCTAGTGCCGAAATGAGGAAGTAGTTGAACATTGTCTGCTGACTTCGGTAGATGTCGGATGTTTGATTAAGGTAAGTCAGTATCCGAATCGTGTCTTTGGCGACCTTGACAACAACGTGTGCAAAATCCAAGTTATCCATAATGGTACTCGCTGTATGTAACACTGGCCTGTATATGAGTATTCGCATCTGGTTAGCCCGAAGGTAGAGTACCACTTGTAATCGATGGATTACACGCGCTGGGGGTTCGATTTGCCTGCCGCTATCAGGATGAACAAACTTTAACGAATCCGGGATGCTACGATGCCAATTCAGAACTTGGAAATCAAGGAAAGATATGTCTTCTTTGTTGATCTTGTCCTGGTGCCCTACGTCGGCTACCGATCTCCATACTTTCGACCCAATAATTGAGTAAGAGATCATTGCGTTGAGATATGGGCTAGACTCATGGGATGATGTATCCTGATTGTGTCAGATGTTGCAGTATGCTCAAGGACCGGATTGTGACATACCGGCTTGGGGAGATTGTTGTCAATGTCGGCATCTTGCAAAGCGAATGGCATTCCAGTCCCAAAACTCCAGCGACGATCAAGAACATAGATTGTCCAAAACGTGCGAATAGCCACCGCCTGGTCTTCGAGATTGGAAAAGAGAGTCGCATAGGTGTCCCGGCGATGCAAACCCAGCTCGAGACAATGCCTTGCCGCCAGGCCGCTGACTCTCCAAGCTAAACCTTCGTCATCTCGGGTGAAATGGTACATCGCCTGTCTTTGTCAGCACAATTAAAGACGACAGAGTATCGTTACTCACAGTGAGGACCAGTAGGTTGATGCTGTGGAGATTGACAGGTTCAAACAAACTCTTGTTAACAACCTTGCGAACGTTTGCGAAGAGCTTCTCACCCAGAGGATCCTTCCCCCCGCCCTCGAGCACCAGTGTTATTGCGAGGACTAGTTTTAGTATACTGATCTGTTCGTCCATCATGGCATCCGAACCAGGAAGAGCGCCTTGTATAAGGCCGGATCTAGCTGCAGCCTCTATAAAAGTGAATAGCATTTCCGTATACCGCAGCACCTTATCAATGTCCAGAATCGGATACATGACGCCCATCTCTTCATGCCAGACATTAACCAATCGAAGGGCATCGTGCTTTGAGATGGACCATATAGGGTCTTTTTCAACGTGGAATGATCGTTTTGGCAGCATGCCGTTGGGCGCGGGAGGCGATGCCCCAGGTGTCCCATCACGGGTCAAGAGGCCGTCATCTTCCCCTTCCTCGCCTGGATTTATGCCCATGGTTTTGAGGCTTGATCGTGCTACCCCGACATTGAACGCATTCGACGTTGGACCGTGGAAGCGAGGGTGTTTACTGAAGGACTTGGATCGCGATCGCGTCGGTTGAGGCATCATGGGCGTCTGCTGGTAGTCTTGGGTGAAGGGTGTTCCCAATGAACCATTGCTCTGGACATCGATTTGGCTTCGGAGGCTATTGATGTTGTGGAACAGGTCGTCGACTTGCTGCTGAAGTGAGCTTATATGCGCCGACATCTGCTTGAACCTTGGAGTTGTTAGTAACGCTTTCGTCGTTTTTGCAATCATTTGCCTCGCTTACTCCTCGCTCTCTTTGAAGTTGTTACAGCAGTTGGGCGCATATTGGCAGTCCAGATTCAGATTCCCGCAGCGCTGACAAGGCGTCTGGCCATTGCATTTGATCTTTCGGCGCTTGCATTCGTTGCAGGCGATGGATATGTATCTGTTGCGCTTCGCCCTCGGCTGTGCCGGCGCATCGTCGCTCTTCCGTTTCGCATTATTACCAGAGTCGTTGGGTGGGCTCATGGCATCGCTTTTGTCCGCTGGGGTGGCCATTGTTACATAGTACGAAGTAATTCCGCGCGCGCGCCAGTTCCGCCGTAAGGAAGTAAAGTCTGGAGTTGCGGTCTGTGGGCCGCCGGTTGCGCATCTGTGGGGAGAGCCACGGCTATCCGTCTCTCCAACAACCAGTAAACCCGGAAAATCAAAATGAGCTTACCTACTACAAAGACCAGCTATCAACACAGCAAATGTCAAACAGGTGTGACAACTACAGTTAGTTTTTTTTTTTAAAGAAGGAGAGTGTAAGTGCTAACAATATAGTAAACAATAATCAACTAGGACAACTACAGCAACTTTTTGGGTTTGTAAGCCGCTAGTTCCTGGTTTCATTAGTTGTGCGAAAGCTGTCTCCTCGTGCATTCGACTACAGAGCTTCACAAGCCAGTCCGGTGACACGAGTTTGTTCAGAACACATATTCTATATAGTAGGGATTACTCTATCTATCCAAAATCGTGTATGCTTCAATCATCATCCAGTCCAAACTCATGCCCGACTACATCCGTCAGCTTTGACAAAATGTCGAATATTTCCGGATCATGCCTGGCGACCCTGGTTGCCTTGATTAACAGCGGGTACAACCTGTGCACGTGTTTTCTATGCTTTGACTCCACTCCCGGGGCGTCGGGTATAGCATGTGGCTCACACTGCAGCTTGTGTAGCTCGCCCAGCACGAAAAGCAGTTCGCGTCTCTGAGATTCGGGCGCCGGCATACGACCTCGTAGAGGATGGTCGGCTATATATGTCTTGAGGGGGAGTGCACATCGTAGGATGAGGTATGGGGCTGCCGCTTGTGCCAACTTGATTCGCTCAACACTACTGTCATGTACAGCAACCAGACTGAAAAGCTCGGTGAGACACGAATAGCCCATATTCGGCCGCCATGTACACTCCAACTCGGCAGTCTGTCCGAGCCGGATCTTATAGAGCTCTTCAAGTGGAGCGGTCATGTTATCAGGCAGCTCTCCAGAGAGAGGACTGTGTATCAGAGATGTAGAAAAGAGATTGCGAGCATACGTTCGTCGAAGGCTATCTGGAAGGGATGCAGAGCCAAGAGGAAGGACCACAAGCTCGCGAAGCTGTTCGAACGATCCAATATCGAACTTCTCGTCCTTCTCAAGAGACATGGGAGCATCCGACAACAGCTGCGCTCGGGTGATGTAGTGAGCTATATCAATTAGATTGGCCCATATATCTTGGTTAGAGCCGAGGTGTGACAGTGCAGGCTGAACGATGGCTATTGTTGTCGTTGTGGCTTTTTGCCATAGTGTGGGTGCTTTGCCTTCACGTTGCCATGTGTACTTTTCCCGTATTGGTCGCGACAAGCTACCCAAGGCATGAGCAAAAGCATTGCTTTTATAGATGTCGTCCTGATCAATATGCTTGATAGTCGTGTCTTGTAATAGCGTCATGGAAGCTTTTGATAGTGCGACAAACGTAGGCCCGCGTTTGTCGGGGGACTTATCCAGTGAAACGTAGGGCAATGCTATGAACCGCCCTAGCAGCTCTATGAGATACGATGGAATCTTGTGATCGTCTGTTTTGACTATTGACAAACACTCCAGAACCCGACTCTGGAGCAAAGTCATGTTATCCATGTCAGAGGAGTAGGCAACTTCGTCGGAATTGACAACACAGATTTCGAGATTCGCGAGCATTGAAGGCAGCTCTGCAGCTAGTGGTCGATCTGCAAGATGATAGATAGCCTTGAACGCATCGGCATATGCTACAAATGCCCCCTGGTTGTCTTCCTCGCTGCCATCCTGCCATGCGTCCGGAGTGGGAAAATAGCTCTTCCATACTGCAGCTGTCTTGAGCAGGGGATCTATGTTCCATGCATGATTGTTTTCAGTTTGAGAAAGAACGCCTGTAATCGTGTTGAAAACGGATGCTCCTAGTGCGTGAGAGTGGTACTCAAAATATTGCTGCAACAGGTCGAGTAGCTCAGACCATGCTTCACCAAGCTGAGAGGCATTCAACTTCTCCATATAGGTGCTGTATAGAATGCTTACAGTCTGAAGTACGGCCTTTGTTGTCAGCCCCCAATCCTTGAGCAAATCTTTTTGTGGCGATTGGATCCGAATTCCACGCTGTATCTCCAAGTTGGCCTTTACCATGCCAAACAATATTGTACGCAGGCAAAGCAGCCACACATCGGATGATAGCTGGTCAGAGCAACTCTCGAAAATTCTCTGGATCGTTTGAATTGCGGAGTTGCGTACTTCCATGCGTTCGTCAACGGTGATCGATGATAGATTTAGCAAGACCTGGAGCCATAGGGCTGAAGTTACTCCTTCTTTTGACTGAGTGGCGGCAGCAAGTTTGACATCCTCTGTCTCGCCAAGAACTTCCGGTAGTGAGGACAGATTGGTCTGAGATTGCAAGTAGTCTGACACATTCCAGAAGAAAGTGATCGCCTATACTCTGTCAGCGATGCCAAAAAGTGCGATTACAAATAACTCACGGTCAGGGACATATTCAAGTCCTCTTGTTGAGAGCAGAGCCTGCGCAGTAGCTCTAGGAGTGTGGAGAGACAAGCATCTGGGACAGCGGTCATGAAATCCGAGCATATAAGGCTAACTGTTGCAAAAGCAGATCTGGCAAGAGGCCTTGAGATGACTTCAGGAGCACTGTTTAAGTGTTTTCCAGCCTTGTGATGTCCACTCTCACGTTTCTTTTCTCGTGAGGACGGCTGCTCCGGTAGAAATACACTCATCAAGCTCTCAATCACAGACGCCCAGCCAGCAACCAGCGACTCCCCACAATGCTCAATCACACTCTTGAGTGCCTCCAGAGCGATCTGATGAACCCGCATGTCAGCGTCACTAATGGTCTCCTTATTGATTTCGTCGTAGTGATACAGATCTGCAATCTGCTTTTGTAGTGCAGCAAGTATGCGGGCCTGGATTTCCTCGCGCTGTTCATCGGACATGGAGAGCTCAGCAATATCTCTGACAGTTCGCGCTAGAACGTCAGCGGCAAGCAGCCTTGTAGAGGTTGCTTTCCGGCTATCCGTAGAAAATTGTACAACTTCCCTAACTAGGACATTCCAGCCACTTTCTTCCGGATCGTATTGTGACAGTCTGGCCTCGTTCAGTGCTGCGAGTTCTCCAATCTTGTTCAAAGCAAAGGCTGAATCACGAGGGTTTGATTCTGTGTTCACCGAGATTCCAGACACGCTACCAAGACGCCGCTGGTGCAGAACCTGAGGTCGATTGGAAGATGCTGGTGTCCTTTGGCCACTTTCCGGGGTTGTGCTGTTCAAAAGGGAACACAAGGCTTGCAGTACTTCTGAGAACGACTCATTGGGGAAATCAACGGTGCTCTCAAATAATCTGCGAGCTGCGCCCTGTACAGCTGAGGTCTCCGCCTCTAACTTTTCAGCATTACCATCTCCATCCGCGCGGTATCCAGATCCGGATCCACGGCTGCCAGCTTGACTCGTTAATGCCATAACCAAGTCGGCTACTTGTAACGTTTCAAAAACAATTGACCAAGCGGACTGTAGAGTCGGTCCCAAGGCGATCGCTAGGTTAAGCAAAGCCCTTAGACATAGTAGGTTACGAGGAGTCAACGCAGGTATTGTTGGTTCACCCGCAGGTCCTCTGTTTTTGTCTGCTGACATTGAAGAACTTTGACTCATGAAGCTTTCTACGCTGAGTATGGCTTTGGCATTGGAGAAGACTCCGGATTTTTCGGATGTAGTTGGCGTTGGAATGGATACGTTTGCTAACAGCATATTTGATGGAACTGCCGCTTTGCCCAAGGTTGTGAGAAATGCGTCTCGCGGTGTTGAAAGTCTGAGAAGACCAGCGACCTGGGTAATCTTCTGTATGGATCGCACTAAGGCACGGTAGTAGTCGTTGTCAAGGGCAGCGTTAAGGAAAGTTGAGCAGGTCGCAAGGACGGCTGGCCAGCATTCTGTGACCAAGCTTGTTGATGTCTGCACCAAGGCGTAGGCGGGATGGTCGGTAAGATCAAGGGGATTAACAGGTATAGTCTTCTTCCGAAAAGACTGTGTTCTTAAGAGTCGACGAGAGCCTTCCTCAGGCTCCGCTGCATCTGCATCGGGCTCGTTTGAGTCGTCGGTTTTATTCTTTCTCCGGGATCGGCCTTCGTGGTGTACGGTTAAAGGGAGGACGAATTTGGCGAGACTCTCGGAAATGTTGGTGATACACGTCAACACCAAACTGTAGATGTAGGTGTCTGGTAGTGTAGGTGGATCGGACTTGTCAAGGTGTTCAATACAAGGTGTTTTGAGTGTACTCCATTGCGTGCTGATTCCAAGAGGACGGGCACTGCTACCGCCGCTATCACTCACAGGGCCACCTATAACACCCGCTAGTGCACCCGCTTCGGCGACGGCTTGGTCCGATAGGGCCAGTTTTCCATCTTCAAAACCGCTAATGGCGGTCGATTGCTGACCGAGACCAATGACTGCCGGCTTTTCGGTCGCCAGCCGTACGAAGGCGGCCAGATTGTCGCCAAAAACATTCTTCTTTTCGCTCTTTGCATCAAATAGTGCATAGATGGCTAGAAGTAGCTTAGAGTCGGCGTAGATGCTACGAAATACCTCTAAACATAGTGCTCTTTTCCATGCCTGCGAAGCCTCTGGGTCAAGCATGTGATTCAAAAGTCCAAGTGCAATCTCGCATTCCGAAGGAAGTGTATCAAGATGATATCGGATAATTAGATGTAGTATCCGTATAATTCGCACAGTCACTGCAAAGGACAATCGGTCTGACAAAGAGCGGATGATGAGCGGCATTAGCTGGGACCGTATGATGTAGATCTGCTCTGGATGCGTCGTCATGATTTCGTTGTGATTTGACAAGACTGCCTCGATTAGTTCCAGTATAGAAGACGGTGGCAGCGAAGCGAATCGCATGTACACAGGCTTCTCTCCAACGATAAGCGAGATTAGATCAGTAAACATCTGGTTACGGTCAGCAAGATGCGGGACAGGTAGACGCCATGCAGACCTTGTAAGCATCGTTGGCTGCTGGTCTAACGGATATTTGGCCATCGTCACCCTTCACTTCAGTCACTGTGGGAATTTCTAATGCTTTCTCTTGATTGGGAATTAGTGCGTGTTCTATGCCTATAAGGACAGTTTCACTGTACCATCTTCTGCTGCGACTCTGTCAAACACGACAATAACCAGCTGTTGCAATGTCGCTGCAGCTGTGTTGCTTACCGCAAAGTTTTTTGCGTTCTGGAGACTAGAGCATATTTGGAGCACGGATGAAAGGGAATCACCCCGTATTTCTGCGGGATAGTTCTGTAGCAAAGAAGGCAATGCTTGCAGTATCTTCAACTGAATGTCATGGCCTGGTGGCATCAGCTCAACGCACGTGATTGCTAGAGTAGGCAAGCTCTACTTGACGGTACCGACTCGCGAAATGCATCCAGGACCTCCGTCAGCCGTTCACGAGATAAAGCGCGTGCAACACTAAGCCTTTGCAGACAGGAAACTCCGGTGGAAGCGAATTTGGCATTGTGAGTACTGCAGGCAATCAAGAAGGGTGAGAGAAAATGAGGACGTCGGGATAAATCTTGGATACGGTCAACGTGTGATAGACTGACAGGCAGCAAGCTAGCTCACCAGCTGAAAGCTGAGTCTCAGAGGTATTAGAGAGTGACTTGAGATCCTTCAGGGCGGCCTCGGCAGCAGTTCGCAGTTCGGTATTCTTGCGCTTCGAGTCCTGGATGAGGTTGCCAAGTTCAGCCGCGAGAATTTGTGCCGTCATCCTCTACGAATGGGCTGAAGCATCTGGGCCAGTTGTGCAAGCTAAAGAGCGGCTTGGGAATACAGGATATGGATGGTGGAGTTGTTTGGCCCGACCATGAAAGGCAACGTATAGATGTCGCGTAGCGGACGTGGCCAAGCGAGTGCCCGATGCAGGTGCAAGGTGAGACCCTGGCCAGCCGCGGTCTCGTCATACCTTCGACACTAGCCGATCTCTTGAGACGAGCAGCGCGCAGCAATCAGCTTGACACCCAACAGCCTTGCCTGCAATTGCGCCTGACCAGAGCTGGCTTGGTACGTATAAACCTGCACGCGCCGCCCGCTACCCGTTCAGCCTGGATCCACGCTCACTACCGCAGCCTCCGCCGACCATTATCCTACCTCTAAGCGGGTTCCGTCTATCCCACTTCCTCTCACGCGCCACTCTTGCCAGCACCACTCCCGCACCAGCACTGCAACAATGGGCGCCAAGGTTCCGCGCAACTTTCGTCTGCTGGAAGAGTTGGAGAAGGGTGAGAAGGGCCTCGGTGCCGGTACGGTATACTTGACGTATGGCTTTGGAGAACGGGTTGGCTGAGTACACACAGAGGCTTGTTCATATGGCCTTGACAACGGAGACGATCTGTTGATGTCCGACTGGAACGGCACCATCCTTGGTCCTCCCCATGTATGCGCTCTCTTTCCCCACGTACCTTGTTGCATATTGACCAAAGTCCCCAGAGCGTCCACGAGAACCGCATCTACAGCGTATCAATCCACTGCGGCCCAGACTATCCCGACACCCCGCCAGAGATCAAGTTCACGTCCAAGATCAACCTGCCATGTGTCAACCCTCAGAACGGAAAGGTATTGCTGCGCAGGATGAATGCGGAGGAGCGCATACTAACATCACCAGGTCGACCCCACAAAGCTGCCCTGCCTGGCCCAGTGGAAACGCGAGTTCACTATGGAGACCATACTCATTGAGCTCCGAAGGTCAGAATACTCACCAAGGAAAAAGTTCAGGACTGACCAGACACCAGATATATGGCGCTTCCTCAGAACAAGAAGCTCCCACAGCCTCCCGAGGGAACGACCTTCTAGACTTGGCCATGCGCGCAAACTGTCCTGATAATACCGTTTGAGCAAAGACATGACTGCATGAGAAACCTGAATGTACGGTAGGAACAAGGCTAAGGCGCATGGGAAGGAGTTTTGATCTACTAGACGAAATGATTGTCTGGAGATGTGACTAGGACATGAATGATATATTTTCTCGAACGCTCCGCTTCCGTATTTCCATGTTTGATCACCCATGTTGGAGCTGCCGGACACTGATACGGCTACCCAATGCAGAGGTCGTACGCAGAAGCATGTACTCGGAAGGTGGTGTAAAACACCTTGAGAATAACAGAGAGGCAGTGCAAGATCTCCGTGGTATGCAGCATCTGGCGTTGAATTACCAGATATATCCCAAATGTTGGAACCCTACATACCAGCACGTGACCATGTGTCATAGTCGAAATATCGCGTCGCAACTCATCCTGGGAACCTCCACCAGCGAGCTACTCTGTGCATGCCCCGCTTCCTCCAGCCCAAAAAGTCAACACAGCACCGTGTAGCAGGTTAGCCTCCCGAGACAAAATTCCACATCTGCTTTCTAATCTTTTTCATAGCAATTGCTCTCTACAGAGCCTTGCTTTCACGATGTTCTTCTGCTCCACTCCCCGATGACGAGCGCGTCTCGCTGCGCAATGCCGTCCGCAATAAATTTCGACGTAACAGGAAGATACAAAGCCCGTATCAACTTGGGCTGAGTTTCAAGGCTGGCTACGAGGTAAACTCATATCTGCTTGAGTGTTTGGCCACTCGCAATTGACAGAAATGCAGACGCTTGATCATCTCGATGCCTCTGCTGCCGGCGATGCAGCCAGCACAAGCACACTCATGCAGCTGGTATCCCGGTTGCCACGCGGTCTCACACGAGCGCCTCCGATAAGACTACCGCGGGATGAATCCCCCAAAGAGCCCAAAGAACGGCTTGCGTGCCTCCCGCCCGAAAAGGCCGTCCTAAACGTCCGCCCATACGCGAAGACCTCTGGGCCCCGCCACGTACCCGTCCTAGCTTCTGCAAATGGAATCCCCTTTCTCCGCCTTACAAAGCCTCAGCCCCCAGCCCTGAGCCGCGTTCTGCGTCAGCGATTACAGCGCAAGATTGAGCTGTTCGATACCAAGGTGCTGCTGAGCAATTGGTGGTTACCCATATGCAAACAAGAGGACGAGTGGGATGGGCTGGTTGATTCGCAATTGCGGACACGCGAGGATGATATCAAGTGGATTGATGCGATTAAGTTGTCTGAGCGAGAAAACCAGGAGGCGTACGAGAAGGATGTACGCAAGGATAGGGATATAACAAAGAAGATGCAGAGGATTGTGGATTTGGAGACGAAATTGGCGTTGAAGGAGGGACAGACGATTGTGAGGGGAAGGAAGAGAAGCCCTATTCGGGTAATCAAGCCAAAGTCGTAACAACATGTGTACCACAGCTGCTTGCTGTGATTGGTGTATTTAATTTTTGTTTGTTGGAGTACGATGGATATGGCATTCATCATGAAGCCGCCTCAATCTTCAACTTTCCCACATCCACGTCGTCAACATTATTCTCGTCATCGTCGTCATCACCCTTCCCAATCAAGCCCTGCTGCCACAACTCCTTGCCCGTCAACTTTCTCTCCTCCTTTACAATCTTCTTTTTCTTATCCTCCAGCTCCTTCTCCTCTTCCTTCCGCCTCTTCTCCTCCGCCATCTCCGCCCTAAACCTCTCTCTCCACGCCAGAAAAGACTCTCGTGTCACAGCCTCACCCTGAAACTTTTTATTCTCCTCTTCTTCAGCTTTGGCAGCCGCCATGTCGGCGAGGGCCTGCTTGGCGTTTTGCCGCTCTGTCATGAGCAGCTCGGCGCTGTCTTTGAGGACAGTGACTAGAGTGAATACCATGGCCATGCCGAGATTCTCTTCTATCGTTTCTGAGAGTGAGTCCAGCAGCCGTTGCTTGTCTTCTTGTATGTCGAGGTAAGGGTGCTTTGGCGCATTGGGCGGCTGGGTTATGTCGAGTCGAGGGGCTTCGTCAGGGTAGTTTGGGGGGTAGGAGACGTTGAGGATGATGGTGGCTAGGTACTTGTAAGTTCTAGTGCACTTCGAATAGATACTACTGGTATCGCATACGTTGTTCATCTTCGCGCACTTCGTCCTCATGTCGCCCGTCGTCGAGTTGAATGGAGACTCGGAACTCTGTCTCGGAAACGTCTACAGGCGTGTTAGCACATGCTTGCTTGGGTGGTGGTTGCGGTGGTTTGCCCCACGATGCGCTTACCTGTGATTTCGTCGGCGAAGATGGATTCCAGGACCTCGCGCTCCTCTTTCTGTTCTTCGACTCCCATGGTGAATTCGCTATCTTTTTTTGGGGGTAAATTTTATTAGGGTAGCCCAGGGCCTGCGACTTGCAGAGTGACGCTGAGGCTGCGTTAGGCGGGGCGGGGCGCGCCTTCCCCCACGTTAGCTCCGACTGCCCGATGTTCGAGAAATAATTTTTGGTCGGCCTACAACTTTTCGCAAACCACAAATCACACACTCAACACCTCGAAACACCGAAACCAGTCTGGCAACATGGCGAAAACGAAGCCAGCAGGCCGAAAATCGAAGAAGAGCGCAAAGTCGGGTGCATCCAAACCGAAAGCAACACCCGAAGAACTGCTGATCCAGGCGGCTACTTTTCTGCAAACGTCACAGCCAGAGGAAGCGCTTGTCGCCGCGCGGAGAGCGTTGAACCTACTTCAGCCCGATGACGCGAAACCCTCAGCAGCCGTTCTGCCGGCGCTGAATCTTCTTGGCGAGATTAACGTCGAGCTGGGCGACCCAGATTCCGCACGCGAAGCATTCCAGGCCGCGATTGCCATCGACCCAGAAGGCGCACACGATGGAGCAGAGAAATTCCTGTGGATGGCACAATTGAACGAAGAGGGCGGTGCTGAAAGCGTGCGGTGGTTTGAGAAGGGTATTGAAGTGCTGAAGAGGGAGATCAGTGGGCTGGAAGGTAAAATGGCAAAGAAGAACGAGATTGAAGAGTTGCTAGAAGAGAAGAGGCAGAAGATTGCCAACTCGCTTTGTGGCATTGCGGAAGTCTACATGACAGACTTGTCGTGGGAGGAGGATGCAGAGGCGCGATGCGACGCTGCAGTCACCGAAGCACTTTTATTTGCACCAGAGAACCCTGAGCCTCTCCAGACGCTCGCCTCGATACGCATCTCGCAAATAAAGCCTGAGGAGGCTCAATCTGCGCTTCGACGGAGTATGGAACTGTGGAAGGATCTCGACCCTGACGACCCCAAGGTCCCAGACTACTCAGTGCGAATCAGTCTCTCCCGTCTGTTGATGGAAGCTGAGATGGAGGACGATGCCATTGAGGTTCTGGAGCGGCTAGTGGGCGAGAATGACAGCAGTGTTGAGGCATGGTATCTGGGCGGCTGGTGCCTGCACTTGCTGGCAGGGAAGCAAAAGGCTAAGGGTGAGGAGAAGGTTGCTACATCACTGCTGCGCGCTAGTCGCGACTGGCTGGAGAATTGCCTGAAGCTTTATGCTATGCTAGAGTACGAGGACGAGCGATTGAAGGAACACGCGGACGAGCTACTGAGAGAACTGAATGACGTTCTCGGACCGTCGACTGGCGCGGACGAGGAAGATGACGACGAGTGGGAAGAGGCCGATGATGATGGCGCAGACGAGGACGAGGACATGGACGGGACGTGAAGCGAAAGCTAAAGACGAAGCTATGTACGCGATGCGCAAGACGCAATTGGTTTTTTTCTACCAGTGGTTGTGGTACAGGGTCAGCACGGCCACTGGCTGCTGTCCGCCACCGAACAGGTACGGCGGCAGGATCCGGTACCTGCGGCGAGGGAGGCGTGTTGTATGTGCCGAGCGTAAGCTGATGTCATGGGCATGGGTTGTATGTACGGGTGGGTTGGATATAGTTTTGTACAGCGGGACAGGACATCGTCGGCAGGGTTGGCGAAACCGTCGAAACTGGGCGTCAGGCTTGGGCTGGAGTCAGAGAGAGGGACCCTGCAGGCGTGGGCAGGATGCGGCAGCGGACTAGGGTGAGGCTAGCGATGACAGGACCGGATAGACGAAGCCACACGCATATCATGCTCCACTCCTGGGGCAGGCTCCATTGCTTTTTCTGTCTCGACTCGCAGCGCAGGCTGCTTTGACGTAGGCGTGAGTGCGTGTGTGTTGTGGTTGCAGACGTGTGTATTGTGCGCCGGCGGGCAGGGCAAGGCAGCCCATTGGCGATGGCGCCTGCGATTGTAACACCAAGCTGAGATCGAGGCGATGAGACATGCCGGCTCTTGGCGACGAACAGAAGCTCCCCGGAGCCGCGCCAGCGCCACGGCCTCTCAATAATGCTTCTCCAAAGACGGCCCCTCAATGTGCCTACAAGTGCGACCGAAGCCGCGCCATTGCCATCGCACCCATCCTGCGCCCTTTGCCTGCCCGACCGATGAATGAGCCGCCCGCCGCTCCCTCCCATCGCACTCTTGGACGAGTACGTCGCAAATCCTCAGCCACCGCCGACTGAGGTCCCGCCGTCGACTTCCAGCTTGGGCATGCCTGTCGATAGGCACCGCGAACCCGAATGATCTGGTATCTCCTCTATCCGCTGCGTGGGTGAGTACAAGTCGTTGCCGGCCTGCCTGCCTGCAGCCCCCTCTCTCTTTCCGAGCCCTTCCACGCACGCGTGCGACATGCTGAACCACCGCTCGCAGTACCACTGAACCACCACGGCTATCCACCTCGCACCCCATCCGCCGCGCCTTCCAGGCTCACGGCACCGCTACTGCCCGCCATTGGCTGCTCTCCATCTTCTTGACCATCATCATCTCGGTTTTGCTATGCTACCAAGCCGTCTTCCAAGCCGATAGCGCCGCCGCCGCCGGCTTGCGCAACCTACCCAAACATGTCTGGACATCCACCACCCAAGTCGACGGAGAGCGGCCCGCCGATGTCACTGTGCGCCAAGTCTGGGTCCATGGAGACTACATGAACGCCATCAACCTGCCCGTGCTTCGTGAGGCGCTGCATGTGCAGGAAGCCCTCATCAGCACCGGCTTCGACACAGACGCCAACGATGATTCATCTCCCGTCCGCAACACGCTTGCGCCCACCGCACCTAGCTGTCTTTTCACTGGGCCAGGAGACAAGTGGGCATGGCACTCGCCCTTGATGTACTGGAACTGCTCGCTGAGCGCGCTGGAGGAGGATCGCAACCTGCTCGGAACCATCAACTCGCATACCCGAATGCGCACTTCCCTCAACATCACGCTGCGACCCAGCACCGTTTTCGCTGGCAAAGCCTTCTCCAATACCAAGCTCCGCGCCGCTGATGCATTGGTTCTCACCGTCTTTGATCAGAACCATTCGAGCCTTGGGACGACGTGGGATGCCAGAGCACGCACTCTAGCCAAGGAAATCTCTCCGAATTGGACAGTCTTTCCAGGTGACGGTCAGGTGGCGCAGAGCCGCCTGTTCGAATTCAGATTCAAGCCTATGACCTTGAACGATGACCTATTCCTGGCTGCTTCTTATCTCGTGACGGCCGTCTATGTGATAACGAGAATGAAGCAATTGCGAGCAGTCAAAAGCTGGTTTGGCTTACTAGTCACCATCTGCATAAAGGTAGGCCGTTTTTACATCGTTAAATGTCGCTGCTGACCCCAGACTAGATGACCGTGTGTGTCATCGCTAGTTTCACCCTTTGTACATATCTTGGAATTGATTTAGCCCGGATACCTCGGCCTTGGTTTCCCGTGGTAGTATTTTGTTTTGGTCTTGGAAATATGTATGATGAAGTGCTGCTTGGTGTAAGAGTCGCTGCTCACTGATTCCCAGATTTCGCCTGATTAATGTTGTCCTGGAAACACCTCCAGAGATGCCCCCCCACCAGCGCATCGGAAATGCACTAGGTGAGGTCGGCCACTTGTCTGTCGCCATTGCGTTCCAGAATCTCGCCTTGTTGTATCTCTGCTCCCGACTTGTCACGCCCTGGGTGGCCGATTTTTGCGTCTTTGCGGCCGTCACCCTCGTATTCGACCTCGTCTTCCATCTAACATTCTTTGTTGCTGTTCTCAGCGTGGATGTACAGAGAATGGAACTCTCCGACTCGCTGGATCGCATCAATCTCAGTCAAAATACCAAGAATAATAAGGCAGAGCGCCAGTCCTGGCTTGGTGCTCTGAAGGAAGGCACTTTACCGCTGAGCACACGCTTTGCAGGGACAGTGGCCATATTTTCCGTTATTCTTGCCGTCAACTGGCACTTCTTCGACAGCGGTGACAAGCCATTATCTTTCAACACATTTCGACAGAGCTTCACATCCAGAAGGCGAAAGCGCTCCATCGACACAACCTGGAGCCAGCCGCCCATCAACCAAGCTAGGACCCCCGCCGAATGGCTTCGGCTCCAAGATCACAACACAGCTCGAGAACTGTTCGGCTTCATCAAACCAGGCGCGCAAACGTTTGTGGCTCGCATCTACAACCCCATCTTGGTCGTCTCTAAGGGCGCACAAGGGCGTGACCGGCCCCAACCACCGTCATCGTTAATGGAAGGGCTCCGCCGCTTTGCACATGGGCATGCGTTCCCAGCCGCTTTGATTGTTGTCACTCTCATTGCTACGGTGGCTCTGTTGACAAATTATCTTCTCTGGACCGGCCTTCCATCCACTTCAGAGGAACAAGACGACGGGGAAACAGAATGTTCGGTCAAGACATTGCCAACACCACAAACTTTGGACGTTGTTCAGTTAGCTGGTTGTCCAAAAGGTCACATTGCCAGTGTATCGCTGGATAGGAGCACGGCGATATGGCTGCATGGCCGAGGAGGTTATCTGCACACTACCTTGCAAACGGCAGCGATGAAGCCCAAGCTCTGGCCCATCTATGCTTCTGCCGTGGACGATGGCGGCAGCATGCTAGCCATCTGCGGGCACACGGGTCAGATTGGCCTTTGGGACATTCCTGCATCGCGACCCCCCATGTTTCCGCTGGTTGACATCCGTGGTCAAACGCCCATGCTTTTTACCTTTGTCACGCTCAAGACGCGGATTGATTCAGAAAAACTATATGTCATCGTCGTCACCGCAGATGGGTACCTGACCCAGCTGGCAGCACGTACGGGCATCCACCACACGCGGCGCATTGCTTCTAGCCCCCTCGTGTGCAGTTCAATCTACACTTCGGAAAAGGGCGAGACCAACCTTGTCTTTGCGACCAAGCCCGGCGAAGTACACATACTGCCGCTCAAAGAAGAAAACAACTACACTCCGGAGGTAGTTGCAGGACTGGATCCAGGACCACCACCCGGCTGTAATCCTGCAAAGATACGGTGTATATACGGTGTTCCCAGTCTTGGGCTCATGTTTGCGCTCCGTGACGAGGAGGCTGAGATTTTCGACTTTGCCAGCCGCGCGCTGGTGCACGCGTTCCAGATTGGGCATGTCCGACCACACTCGTTTAGGGTGCTGCACTCGGTGCGGCGTGTGTGTCAGTGCGGAGCGCCAGCGGTGAATTCACTCTCTGTGGCGTATGCAGAGCGCAATACCAATCACATGGTAATGCAGACGTTCAGTTTGGACGACAAGCCGTCTTCACAGATTTGTCTTGGGAAGCCATTAGACCGGGAAAAGCACAACTGTCGCGGACCCGAGCATGCGAGGGAGGCAGTCTTCTGCGTTGAACCTGCGGGGGTGTGGGAGTCGACAGAGGCACAGAGTGTGATTGGAATCAGAAGACGTGTGCAATCGCCTACACCGTCATCGACTCATTCAGGCTCAGACGAGGGCTACCAAGGGGTTGATGCCGCGGCACTCACTTCTGCGTTGAAGCAGCGAGCTCAACGTCAGGGGAATCTGGACCTGCCAAGAGTTGCGAATGGGGCATTGGTTCGAGAGCGCCGGGGGGATGAGTCGTGTGAGGAGAGTGACGACAACGAAGCATGGGAAGTTTGGACACTGTCGACATGTGGCGATTTCCGGTCAAGGCGACTCCTGCCTGATGACCTGGATGAGACTGCAACCGATTCATACGAAGAGGCGTTGTTTGTAGCATCGCCTGGACCGATTGTGAGGCTGGGAAAACGCAGTATTGCAGTGGGATTTGGCAACACGGTCAAGGTGGTGACATTGGGCAAGGAGAGCTTTGATGGCCTGACCAATTTGCAGAGTGGCGCGATGGACATTGGCCTTGGGTCATATAAGTGGAGGGCGCGCAGAGCGAGTGGACGAAAGGTACAATGACAGTTTGGCTACAGCAATGTGGGGCGACGCTGGACCCTTGGAGACGGGGCCGTGGTGTTTGGATTATGGATATACCCTATTATGTGCGCACTAAGCGCGGCGTTTGCAGAAGATAAGCCACAGCATGTGGAAGATGAGACATGGGTAATAGATGCCGCTTTTCCATGCTCCATCCAGCAGGTGGTTTCCTGGCTGCCAATCGGGGCCGCAACGCGCAACGCGCGCCCCGCAGTCGACGTGTATGAATTGCATAGCAGGCCAGTGAATCACATGCGCCGAGCCGGATTTGGCGGTGTAGGCGTTTGGGGTGGCGGGCCAGCCTCGGAGACGGAGGTTGTGAGGGTCATCGGACTGCACGAGGGACATGCCGGCAGTCCTGGCATGACGAGGGCGGCGATGGCCTGGTGGTGCAATGGCAGAAGACGCAGCCGTCGGCGTGGCTCCTGATGACAGACGTCATTTGGGTGGCTGTTGGGCCAGGGTCTGCAAAGGCGCTTGCGGGGCTAGCCTAGGGCAGACAGGGGAAGCAAGAACGACCCACGCGACCCCCCAGAAATCAGAAGCGGCACCGTCTTGGGAATCGATTGCGCCTGCTTGCGGCTCCCAACTCTTCTCTCTCCATTCCTTTTTTTTTGCTTCTTCCCGTCGCCCAGCACAGTCGCCTTCTGCCCTCGCCACCAGTTCAATTGCCGTGTACGTCCTGCTCCCTTCTGCTTGCTGCCTCCCACTTGCGCTGCCCTGTCCTGCCCTGCCCTGTCCTGCCCTGCCCTGCCCGTGGTTTCTTCACATGCAACCACCCGCTGCCAGCCATCAATTCTCCCGCAACAACAACAACGCTGCCACAGCACGCCGCCCAACCAGCACCATGCAGGCGAGACTGACAATGCACCAGACTTCAGCGCCGCCATGAGCAAATCACAATCGCCCTACGACTCCCTGCGCTACATTCCGCAGTACTACGACTATGCCGACTCGCACAACTCGGCCCTCAACCTCATACTCGCTCTGCGCCCCGAATGGAAAGACTCAAAGGACACGATTGAGTTTGTCAGGTTCACCGACGGCATCACAAACACGGTATGCGCACACGACCCCAATCTGGCGCTCCCAGCTGCCCCTGCCGCCCCCTTTCTTTGTGCGCACGGCTAAGTCATGGTGCAGCTTCTCAAGGCGGTGAACAAGCTGCCCGGCCTTACCCAAACCGAAGTCGAAGACGATGCGATTCTGCTGCGCGCGTATGGCAAGGACACCGACGTCCTCATAGATCGCGAGAGTAAGTCCATGCCGGTACCACGTCGCACCCCACTAAGACCCTGTTGTAGAGGAAGCTCGCTCCCACTCGCTGCTCGCCCGCCACAACCTTGCTCCCGCTCTCTACGCCCGGTTTGAAAATGGTCTCTTATACAAGTTCATTCAAGGCACTGTGTGTACGCCAGCCGACCTGCGTCGGCCAGAAGTATGGCGAGGAGTAGCTCAGAGGTTGGGAGAATGGCATGCAACATTACCTATTTCGAGTATTAGCAGCATATGTCCTGCGCCTGCCCAACTCACTTCGCAAAACAACAAGCGCGAGTCCCTGGCTGCCATGGCTACACTTACCCCAGGCAAGCCCATTCCGAATCTGTGGACAACTATGCAGAAATGGATCCTGGCCTTGCCGACAGGCACCACCGCCCAGTCGGCAAGGAAAGACCAGCTGATGCAAGAACTCGACAGTCTGATGCAGATACTTGGTGACACGCCTGGCATCGGCGGCTCCAACCCGTTTGTCTTCGCCCATTGCGACCTCCTTTCAGGCAACGTGATCATCGAGCCCTCGCCCTCGTCCGCCTCAGCCTCTCGTCGGTCCAGCGTTTCCAGCGGCTCCGACGAGCCTGAGACGGCAGCCTGTGTGTCCTTTATCGACTACGAGTATGCTACGCCTGCACCTGCTTCGTTTGACATTGCCAACCACTTTGCTGAATGGGGTGGTTTTGACTGCGACTACTCCGCAATGCCCACACGCACCATCCGCCGCGCCTTCTTGCGCGAGTACCTGCGCAGCTTCAGCGCCCACCAAAACAGGTCCTACAAGGAATCAGAGCTCGAGGAGCTGTTTGACCAAGTCGATCGCTTCCGTGGCGTCCCTGGCTTCTATTGGGGTGTCTGGGCTTTGATTCAAGCACAGATTTCTCTTATCGACTTTGACTATGCCGGCTATGCTGAGATCAGACTAGGAGAGTACTTTGCGTGGAAGAAGACGGTGAACGGCGGCAAGGAAGAGGAGAATGAGCGTATGATGCTCAGAGAGAAGATTTGGGCTCGGGAGGAGTAGCATATAGATGCGAAAGAAGAAGAGAAGGAAAAAAAAAGTCTTGTTTTTGTCAACAGAGCAAAGAGAGGAAGAGAGAGATTCGAAGCTGCAAAGCTTGGAAAACATTCAACATTCGGTTTTTATCTCGCCATATCGGAGGGTTTACTTGGGGGGGGGGAGGGGACAAAGCTCTCTCATTTTTTCTTTTTCCACTTTTTAGTCTGCAAGTCCTTTAGAGCTACACCCGCACGTTTGTTTTACAGTCTGTTCGTTTCACAAACCCCTCATGAATTCCCCCTCGTTCCCTCTTACTGTCGTAGCATATCTTATAAACTATTTAATATCAGATAAGAGAGAAAGAAATGCAAGCATATGCCCAGTATGATATTCAGCCATAAGCTTTTTTACAAGTTTCAGATGATACCGGCTACCAGTTGCATGTCTTTAGGCTAGACAGTGACACCCCCTCCGCGTGGATAGTGGGTAGGTGGGAAGTTACAAGCTTCTTAGATTAGTTACAAAGAGGCTATTGTTACGTATAGTAACACGTACCTGAGAGGAAGTCAGCAAACAAAGCATCTAGTCCAAAGTTGTATGAAGCCACGGGTCTGAGCTGCAAAATCGCACATCGATGGTTGCATTTGTAGGAGACTGACCTCCGAAATGGGTGTTGTTGAAAACAAGCATACTCCATACTTTTTTCCCTCTCGTAGTACTACATGTCGAGCAATACTTTTGCATAGAACAGTTCAGTAAGGGTCCTGTTCTGTAATAGTAAATGTACAGACGCGGATTGTTTTCGTAAGCGTGTACCAGTTTGCCCCATTGATTCGAGGTTGCGCTTCGTTTGTAAATGGGCGCGCTCTGGGGGATAGGTCGTCGTGTGGGAGGATTCTTTTCTCTCTTCTCCTTCACTTTTCGTTTCCGCGAGACTCCCGCCTTTGAGTACTACTACTGTTACTAGCGCTTGAAGCTAAGCATGCTATTACAAGAACTATCACCTAGCTTGAGTTTATTTATGGGCTTGCGTGCTGTAGCTTAGGGCCTGGTAGCTTCTTGCCTGCTACTGTTGGCTGCGAGCCGGCTGAAAGAAAAGGGGATTTTCAGCTTTTCGGTGGCGGGCTGGTTTGAGCCATGGTGTATTGGGCGTAAGATGTAGACCTTGTAGTAGTAAGGTGTAGGAAGATGAGATGTTTGAAAAATAAGGGTGTAAGAAGGGAGAAGTTTGAGAGCAGATGATATAAAGGTATATCCACAGGGGTAAGTGCTAATAGTACAATGAGCGTTAGAATACTGTGACAACTATAGCTACATTCAAGTAGGATGGCCGCCATTTTCTGGGTTCACTAATTATGAGAGAACTGACATCAACGACATTCAGCAATATTTGTAGAACAAGTGAGAGAACAAATCTTCAAATATGTAATCGAAAAAAGTCATTTTGCTCATGGACTAAATCCATGGACTTCTTCCCTAGTTAAAAAACGATAAGAAGAAAAGCCGGGTATATACTGTAAACCGATACCAATTACACCCTTCCCAAAAAAAAGGTCCCAAGAACTTTTCTCTTCCTTTTCACCCAATTCTCCTTTCCAAAATCCTAATTGTAATTCCCTCTTTTTTCCCTTACCCTTATTCCCTAGAAATAATGTAACGGGAATACACACAAAATAAGTCGTCGACGTCATTAATCCGTTGGAAAATCTTCAAACATCAAAGGGGGAGAAAGAAAAGAATTCGAAACTTCGTAGCGCTTCTTACGCTTCAACCGAAAGATCGTTTCCTGTACCCAACCAATCCACATCCCCGAGACCCATATTAGCTCCGGCATTACCACTGCCATTGCCAGCATCCAGCGCGACATCGTCGAAATTAAACGTCTCGCCAACAGCATCCAGGTTAAGCAGTTGATCGAAATCACCGTCGTCAAACTCGTTATTCAGCGGTAGACTTGAAAACAGCATCTCGTTGTCTTGGTGGTGGTTGATGGTCGAGAAAGGACTTAAATCGTAGGAGCTCCATTTATTGAAGTTCATGTTGGCGGCATGATGATGTGACATTGCGTCGGCGGTGGCGGTGATCATGGGACTTTCTTGCGAGATGGTGATGCTGGACATGTGTTCGTGTTCGGAATCGGGGGGCGTCGTGGCGAGGAATGTTTCGAGGCGGCGGGCGACCTCTTCGTCGGTCACGTTGGGTTGATTGTGCTGTTTCTCCAGGGCGTGCATGTTGGTGGTGCCATGATCCGGAGGCGGTGTTAGTGCTGTCGGACGGATGGTCTGTGTTATTGATGATGTGGCAGGCGCTGTTGCTCCGTTGGCGAAATCTAGGCGTCGACCAGCGTCAACAAGGTCTTCAACTGAAGTCGCGGGTGTAGGTTTCGCCATTGGTGAAACCTGGGTAGCAACAGGAGCAACATGGATGCCTGCCTTGCGGATGGCGGCTTCAAGGAAGGCCACCGAATAGTCGGCAGCGGCGTAGAGATCTCGCAACTTTCCCATAACGGCCATGCACTGGCAGAAACCTCGTAGGGATGATCGACGCGTCTCTTCCTCTGGTGCCTTGATATCAAGCAAGTGAATGATGATCGCTGGGAGGAGGACAGTAACACCGGTTGTTGGCAGGTACCTGACGAGGCCGCCCTGATCGAGCCGTTGTGCAATGGATGTGATTGCCGAAGCAGCCCTGCGGACATTGCGGCGTGAAACATCGAGGAGTTCAGATTCGACATTGTTCTTTGCTGGAGCGCTCGCTGGGCCCCCTTGCGAGTTTGGTAGGACCTGCGGCCGATGCAGCGCAGACAATGTAGTAAAGAAAACCATGTGCAGCAGCGATCGTGCAAGATCAATCGCAGGGACGCCAGTTGGTTTGTCGGTGTACTTTGCCTCTTCAGGCAGCTCCGACACCCACTTCTGGAGCTCCTCGTCGCACGTCTTGACTTCACTCGTCTCCGGATCCAGCTTCTTGGGAAGCAGCATCATGGTTGTGCGGTCGTTCTGGAGACCATGGTTGTTGTTGAGCACACAGTATTGCTTGGATAAAACATGCGAAATGCATAAGCAGAGCCTGGCTTTCTCAATGCACATAATAGCCAATTGCCTCTGAGCGTCTACATCTCTGGCAATGCGGCAATCAGCTGGAAGGCAAGTGATGTTGTCTGGGAGAGGCGAAAGCTCAAAGTCGTCCAAAGTCAGCATTGGGACATCAAAGTCCTCAGTCTTTATTCTTGTTGGTCGTCGCATGCCGAGCGCAATCAGTCGGTCTCGCATGTATGTCGACCACCATATTCGCTTCCAGAGCTTCACACGCTTGTTGTCGAGATTTGTGTTATCTGGGTTTCTGTGCAGACCAATGGTATGGGCAACGGACGTGGCAACGCCCATCCAATGCCAGGTGTCCTTCTGGTCATCGGGCGTTTCATAATAGTAGGTCAGCAGTAACAGTGCCTGGACCAGGGAAACGCGGTCAGACTCATAATCAAAGTCGTACAGGATCTATATGCATGGTTAGTCCGTGGCCTACAGGTCACCAGGCTCAGCAACGACTGATTAACTTTACATGGGTAGGCTCCGGAAAGTCGGTGTATCCGTGATATGCCCCGATTTGTAACGGACCGATTGGGCAGCTGCAGCGTGCCAAGCCGTCTGGTAAGAAAAGGGGTCTGGACTCACTCTAGTCTTCTGGAAGAAGTCTTTGCGAGCTTCTTTGCGAGTAGCGTAGCCCGCAGCGCGTAGGTGCTCCATGTCGACAAATGCTGATCCTGCAAACATAACTGCTTGGAACAGGATCAAGCTGACCTTGCCCTTAGTCGGGTCTCGTCCGTCAACCATTGCCAAAAAGTCGTGTAGATCTAGTAATGGCATGTACGGATGAACAAATTCCACGTAATTGCGGAGCATCTCGCTGCGCAAGGTTCCCCTCGGTACACTCAGAGCACCCTTCTTCTGCAGGTATGCAATCTCATCAGGTCCGATTTTGGCCGGTAGGGGCTTGATGAATCTTGGAAGTTCGCCAGACGCAGGTTTGTGTGGCAAGCTTCCAAAAAACGGGCCTTGGGGCTCTGTGGACAACGGCAAAAATGGCGGCATTGGGAGGCTGGCAATCTGCGAGGTAATGGAAAGGCGTCGCTGCATGTCTGACATGGATGCAGTGGAGTTGAGACGGCCATGACTCTGGTCTGTCGCATGGGTCAGTTCAGTGCATACAATACCATCGTTGGTCCCACGTACAAATTGAATGAGGAACATGCTCATCTCGTCTCGATTCTGCCTCATGTGATGCTCGTGACGAGGCCGAGTGCAGGCTTTGGACGCCGTCCAATGCGTCACGCGATGCTATCTTACGCGTTGCATTTGCTGACGAGTTTGTGCTTTCTGCGCCTTGATCGTCATCTTTGCTCCATTTCCTATTTTCGTGGTCAGTAAGCGGTGCGCAGCTCAGACGAGGCAAATTGGGGAGGTTGAAGTTTGGTTGGTTGCACGCGGTGAATGGACAGGTTCGACATGCCACATGTGGCTAGCCTAGCAGTAGCGAGGCGTCTGCCGATGTTGCATGCCGCCGCCTATGACCGTGCAAGTGCATGTCGGAGCCGTTGATCTGCAACTGCCGGGCAGTTTGGAGTGTTGCAGGTAAAAAGAAAAAAAGATGCAACTAACTTTTTGCGCCTGCTCTCCGATACAATGCATTCGACCTCGTCCAGTCTACAGTTTGTGCATGGAGCGCCATGTTCTGTGACATTGCATCGCACCTTGCGAGCTCGACAACATTGACACGCTTTGGAAGCCCTCCTCTTGACCGAACGACCGGTTGTGTGTCCATCGAGGCCAGCCTGGGTGGCTTTGCGTTTGGATGCGTGGGCATCGCTGAGGTGATCGGATGGCGATGCGGAATAGTCAGACATGGCTGCCAAGTACTTTGTCGTCTGCTTGTTTATGTTGGAGGCCACGAGGTGTATGGCAACAAAAACGTCTAGAAAACTTCTATTACGCAAGAGGGGGACTGGGGGGGCACGCGAAGATTATAAAGTCATATTTCACAAGAGTGGATTCCATTACCAGGGCTCAGCCCGTGTGCTAGGACTCACGGACAAACCGCGCTTCACCTGGTACGATTTAACCCTCATGACGCCGCCTCCGTCCCCACTGGGGATCGCTAGCTGGTACCCCAGTCCCCCAGATGTGGATGGTCGGCGCTTTATCCTTGGCGATTTAGGGCGCCGACGCTCGTCGGATGTCATCGGGACAAAGCCCACTCTTGGGACAAAACGCGTTTGGCAGCGTCAGCTGTGAGCCGCAATCCCTGTGGCCTAGGAAAGATGCCGCGGTTCATGCTTGCATGTAAAGCCGAACGTGCTCTTGGTGCCACGCCCTATGACCTGAGGCTTGTGAACGCCAAGGGCTCATTTCTTTATAGTGCTCTTGAACAGGCCACGACACACTCACCTCGCACGCCTTTGAACGACGAGTGGCAGCTGGAATTGGTCGAGTCCGAGAGAATGTGGGGTCCCTGGCATTGTTGAATCACGAACAGTCCCACAGCCGACGAGCCAGGCATGGGATCACCGTGGTAAAAAAGCGCGGAAATGAATACCCCAGCACCAGCGTGATTGGCTTATCGCAAACGGCCTTCCATGACCAAGCCAGACAGCTCTGGACTGTGTAGCCGAAGTGCTAGCCGTCTCGGGCGCACGTGAGTTGCATAGGCGTCTAAGCAGAGCTGCGCCTTTTTGCCATTTGGTCGCCCAGGTCCATTCTCCCGAAACTGACCCCAATAAAATCCTGCATTGTGGGCGTTAGCGGGCACGGTGTTTGCCGGCTGCTGTCTCGTGGGAGCTGACCGCTTTCCAGCGACACACTTGGGTGTTCGATAGGACGCGATACAAACCCCACACGGTGTAGGACTGCCGTTGATGACGCGAAGGCGGACGGCGAGGAGGGGGTGGCTTTCTCACCGTCAGTCGGGGCTCGGAGAAAAGGCGCTTCCCCAACAGCCTGGGCATGCGACGACGAGTTGAGCGAACGAGTGGAGGGCCATCCATGGCAGGCCGTCTCCTGAGACGAGAAATTGCGGGGAGCGCCTTTCCTTCTCGGGGAAGTCTCGGGCGACGCCAACCCGTTGTATGGAGATGCCCTAGTATCCTTCCACATTGCTCCTAGTCGTACCCTTTCAGCCACCCCACACTGCACCTCCCGCACATTTTTTCTTCGTTGCATCGGCGATGGTTATCCGCGGCCACTATCTCGCTGTGCCTCCCGCACCGAATTCCTGGGGTCGGCTTCAGGGGTGGTAAACTTGGACATGGACATGGACATGACCATGGTGGGTGCGATAGACATATCACGGTACTCAATATCGACGACACCGACTCGAGCGGTCAAGCCTCCTTCCGACCTCGACTTCTAGCTGCTCAGTTAGCGGACCCATGCAACCTACCTGATCTGCAGGGTACCCGCGATAAAATCGAGGTCTCGGCCGACCCAGACATCATTACCGGAGTCGCATGTGTCGATTCCAACATTATTGCGCAACTAGCGTGCGCATCTATGTAAGTGTACGTGTGCATGTGTGTGCGACGTTTCACCACACGCTTGCCATAAGTCCTTGACCAGGATGCATGGGAGAGGGTGTGCGGCAGGCCCGTTGTCGGTCGAATGGATTGTCCTGGGGCCGCACTACGGATCGATGCTCAGCTCCGACCTCCGCCACGCCTTGACTGTCCGATCGAAGAACTGCCCAAGGCAACAAGGTTTAGAACCTCAGACGCACATACACGCAGCCTGACGCACGCTCAGTGGCTGATGCAACGGAAAAGATATCCGCTTGCGTGGTGACGGAAAAGTGCAACTGCTGCTACTGGTCGGTTTAGGGTCACAAGATAGCCAAATATGCAGTGTGATCACCATGATTATGATTATGTCTTCTCGCTAGAAAAATACCGCCACTATTCCTTCTACAGCTTCGATGAGCCCTGGGGCCTTTCCATGGCCTTTGTCTTGGCCTTGAAGTTCTTTACCAGTTGCCGGACTCCCAAATCGAGCATGACATCTTCAGAACCGCCTGGGATCCTTATACCGGGAACTTCACGGGTGATTTCTGATGTATACGTTAGTGACGTCTGAAATGCTAATTACCGGTGTAGCACTCACGTTCGACCAACTGTCCCTGACCACTCAGCGTGTAACCGTTGCCGCCAAACAACAGTTGTGCTGTCTGCGCACACTCGTTCAGGACAATACCGCTTTGTGCCTTGACCATAGCTGTCAACCCTCCCAGCTCAATGTCCGCTCTCGCCTTGGGGAGTTGTGTCATTTGGTATACAAACTGTTCAACCCAAGCCCATTGTGATTCTAGCAGAGCCCCGGCTTTGGCGAGGCGATGTCGTACCACAGGCTGATCAACAAGCGGCTTGCCGAAAGCCTCGCGTTTGAGCACGTATTCCATCGCGGCAGCGAGAGCCACGCGAGCTTGACGGGTTGCGCCAATGGCAATGCTGAGTCGTTCATGGTTGAAGTTGGTCATTCTGTTACCCACGCTGTTAGCCTCAAAACACATAGAAAACCACAATCCACTCTTACATGTACTTCATGCCCATTCCTTCCTCCCCGATAAGGTTCTCCACAGGCACTTTGACGTCATCGAGCTCAATGAAAGTCGTTCCAGCTGATACTTGCCCGCCTACTTTGAGTCTTCGCATGTTCACGCCTGGATATCCCTTGAGAGGCACAACCACCATCGACAAGCCTGCTGGCCCTGGACCGCCAGTTCTCACGGCCATGGCAGAGTAGTCGGCCCAAATACCGTTGGTGATCCACTTCTTGGTACCATTGATAATGTAGTGTTTTCCATCGGGTGTCTTCTTAGCCGTGGTTGTAATGTTTGCGACGTCCGATCCAGCTTCGGGTTCTGTGATAGCAATGCAAGCCCGTTTCTTCGCGGTGAGTAGTTCGGGGAGGAAGCGCTCTTGTAGCTGTTTGCTGCCGAACTTGATAATGGGTGGTACGCCAAACGACATGCCCGTCGTGAGAGAGCCTGGTGGCCCTGCGAGACCGGATCGTGCCATCTGGTATTTCCATTAGCTACGCCCAGCGTATTGCGTCGGCAATGGTTGCGCTCGTACTTCATCAGCGTAAATCATCGTGTGGATATAATCCCATTCTTCGACCTTCACGACTCCGAGAATGTCGTGAATGCCCAACTTTTTTAGCCATTCCACTGGGAGAGGAGCCGGGAGCGTGGGGATCAGCATGTTCGCCTTGCCGAATGTCTCAAAGACATGCTCTGGCACTGTCCCAATCACATCCCACTCCAGCGCGTTCTCCAATAGGTGTTTGGACACGAACTCGCGACACGCTTTCTGCCATTTCAGATGTGTCTCCTTGTAGTATGGTGATGGGAGGCCGACGATGTAGGGCGGCTCGGAGAACGGAACATAAGCAGTCGAGGACATGGTGGCGGTTGGCTGCAGCAGATTCAAAGTATGGGCGTTGATACCAGTTACTGGGAACTCTTGCGTCGCGTCTACATGGTGGTGTTGTGTTCGGTATATGAACCGCCGCTTACGGCTGAGTAAAGGTGGAGAGTCTGGGGTAGCTGCGGAGGAGCCGAGGTTCACATAAAGAACACTGACATCCTTCCGTCAAGTCAGGGGCCGACAACCAGTCGAGGGATCGAGGCACAACAACTGCAGCATGTGATGGGCCTACCCTAGTCAAGATTTCTGTGCATACGATTGGACTCTGGTAATCTTTATCCAGATTCGAACAGAGCAATGCAGCGTGCTATCTCTAGGATATCCCAGTGCTATTGACTACGCGTTCATTCTATCGACACTTCTTCAACTTGGAGGATCTCTCCACAACTGGTAAACTCGGAAATTAGAATGAGCTCACCTACAAAAACAAGCCATCCTGTATGATGAGTAGCTGTGACAACTACAGTTACTTCAAAAAGTAGAGTCATGAGTATTAGAAACACAGCAAATGATAGACCACTGTGACAACTACAACTACATCTACTTTGAAAAGTAGAGTGGGCTTGTAGGGCGCCATTTTCCAGCTTCACTCGTTGTGAAAGAGGATGTATTGTGCAATATGTATAATCTAAGGCGTGCGGCATACCTGCTAAACACCATTTGAGCAGAGATTGGACGAACTGAACAGCCGACATATATGCATTCATCCATATATGTGCAGCTGAAGTGGTGTCTCCAGTCAAGGCATTCATATTGAGATAGCGTGTTGACAAAAACATGTGGGTTATCCATGAAATTGGCGCACGAGTAAAGTTCAATTGACTACATCTACAAGTAATTACGATAAAGACCATTGCATAGCCTAACCGTTACCAGACAACCGAGCGAATGACGAACTAGTGCAAAGAATGTACTTCATATAGCTTACTTACTGATGGTCTCTTATGACACATAACTACCACAGTACAACTAGGGGGGAGACTGGATCTGTTGAGACATCTAATCTTCTTCGATCTCGCCTTCCTCACTTCCGCTGCGGAGAGCACGGTCTTCCTCTTCTTTCTTGGCCGATGATTCAGGGACGGGAGTCTTGGACTTGGAGTCAGCACGGGGGGAGTAGCGTGCACGCTGGAAAGTTAGTCATCTGCTGCAACTTGTGATGGCGATTTTTCTTTTCACGTACCTTGATTTCACGATCACGCCTACTGGAGCTCTCTTCGCTGTCGCGACGGCGCCGAGTCGACGAAGTGCGGCCACCACTGTCACCGTAGTCAAGCAGGCTAACGGTCGACTCACGGGGATCAGCTCTGCTAACATAAGATCGTTCGCGCTCCACTTCACGTTCACGGCGCTCACGACCGTAATGGTCTCCAGCAGAACCTCGACGGGATCGCTCGTACCGATCGTCATCTCGGCGGTCACGACGCGGGAGAGGCGACAGACCCGTGCTGTCACTGTTCCTATAGCGGGCCTCCCTATCTTGGACAGCTCGGCGACGCTCTGCGGCATACGGATCATGTTCAGGTGAGCGAGTGCGTGTACGGTGACGGCGGTGAGAGTCAGAATGTCCGTTGCGATACTCACGATCTCGGTCACGTCTATCCCTATCACGATCATCGCGCCTGCTTCGGTCCCGGCGGTCGTCCCGGCGGTCGCTCTCCTTTTCCTTCATTCGGGCAATATGTTTTTCAAATGCCAGCTCGCGTTGGGAATCTGATTTCAGTGCGCGGTATTCGTCTGTCTTCTCAACACGGGGACGTACCGCTTCCCAGTCGTCTGAAATCGACACTGGTGGATCAAGGTGCTTGATGACAGAGCGAAGCCTGTCTACAGCGTAGCGCTCGCTGGACTCTTCGTCTCGTCGCTCGTCATGTTCTCGTTTCTTCACCTTGTTGAGGACGTAATTGTAGATACTATGCATGGACTGTTCGTCAATATCAGCTGTGCGTGCATCTCTTCGCATGACACTTAGGAACTCTTCCACAGGGGTCGATGTGGTAACCTCGAAGCGTTGTTGCTAGAAAACAGAGTCAGCAAAGAACAGTAGTTTAGGGTAGAGAAGACTTACCTCTAGAACGTCCAAAGCCCTTCGGCGCAAAGTACGGAATTTGGTGTCTTCTTCCTCCAGTGCATCGCGGAACAAATCAAGCGGGGAAGATCCGCTTTGCCCAAGCATGGCCGTGTAACGGGCATCATTTTCAATGTGTCCATGAATATCCTTCCATTTGGTGCCAGCGCGCAGCATGCCCTTGTTTCTGAGCTCGTCTAGTAGCTCTATGAAAGCGTCGCGATTCTTGCGCTCGATGCGGTGCTTGATGCGTCGCTCGGCCTGAACCCGATCGTTGTGCTCGCGCTGGAGCTGTCTAATATGCTTTTCAAACTGATTGAGGACATCGAGACGAGTCAAAGCCTGAAACCTCTCACTCTTGAACTCCTCATTACGCTCTAGCTGCTCCTCAGCCGTGTGCCAGCGAGTAAAAGGCTCCAGATCTAGCCCCTGTAGTAAACCCATGACTTGGTCGAGCGCGGATTGCTTGTTCTTTTCCTCTTCCTCCTCGTGTGCCTTCTTGAGTGAGATGATATATTCCTCGAACAAAGCTCTCCGCTCATTATCGTCCTTTGCAGAGCGGAAGATGGTTTCATCTTCAATGATGGGGAGAGCAGTCTTCCAACGAGTATAGTATTTGATCTCAGGGTGGGAGCGCAGCATGGCAGTGAAGTCGGAGCGTAGCTTGGCCTGGCGGTCCTGTTCTTTGTGCTTTTCCTGAGCGCGCAGGTCTTCGCAATACTTGTGAAAAGCCTCTTCACGCTTCTCCGGCTCTGGTATGGCGCGCCAGTTGGGGTCGTGTATACCAGCACGCACAGCCTGCTGCCATGTCCAGTCAGGCTGTGCCTTGATCTGCTTAAGCACCTTGACGAAAGCAGCCTCGGCCTCCTGGGGGGTGGAGAACTGGAGCTCGGTGCCCATTGTGAAGCTGATATTGGGGCGGTCGCCGGCAAAGGCGGATTCGCGATCGCGGTCTCGATCATCGCGACGGTCATGACGGTCGGGGCGATATTCGTCGCGTTCGGGGCGCCTGTTCTCGTATGACGGTGCACTCGCAGGAGCTCCTCCCGCCCAGCCAGAAGGACCAACTGGAGGAGGTCGTTGAGGTGGCATATTCTGCTTCATCTGGTCGATCTTCTGCTGGACAGCGTCGGGTACGTTCCATGTGGTCTGCTTGGTCTCAGAGTGCGCAAAGTATCGCCTGCCATCTGCGTAATGGGCCACCCAGCCGGTGCCCGGAAGTGCGCGCTAGGCTTTGTGTTAGATGCCAGTGGACCAAGGGGTTCGTGAGGTGTCTCTTACATCTACATCGTCTTTCAACTCATCGGGCTTCTCCCATGTTGTGACGTTCGTGATGGTGTTGTGATAATACTCTCTGCCATCTTGTGCCTTGTGAGTCTTCCAGGCGCTGCTCGGCGGCGCCATTGGGGGCGGGAATCCGTTCATTATGGTTGTGGTGATGGAAAGTCGCGTGCGTGAGTGTCCGATTCGTTGTCGAGCTGTTGAAAGCTGTGCAACATTATTGACGCACAGACGCTTTGGCTAGCGTGAATCATTATGGATCCCTTAGCTCAGGCACCGCATTCACGTGCACCTTGCTGTTCACTTTAACCTACCCATGGCTGCAGATACGGCCGAAGCGCAGCCGCGCACAAGTCTCGATTTCGTTGAAAGTTCTGTTTTGGAAGCTGTTGTCCCGTCAAAGTCTGAGATCGACATCAAGGACGCTGTTGAGTCTTGGGATGGAACAGCAGATGATAATGGCTCTATATTGCCTTTCCTGGCGCAGCGGCAGGTCCTTCTTCTTGGTATGTGCTCAGCAAGCCACCAGCGCCTGCATGTCTCTTACTCATACGTAGGCTTTTAGATGAATTGCTGGCTGTATATGTTGTCTTTCGAACACCGCTGTTGGAAGACACAATCCTCAAGACTTATCTTGCAAGATTAGTGGTAAATGTGGAAGCATTCGCATTCAGTACTGCTCCTCCACCTGAACAGGATCCCAAATCAGGATCCCCTAAAGAACTCATTTATTCTGGGACCATTAAGTCCACGGATGAGCCGAGCATTGTGACCCATGGTAAAGGCGATGATGCCCATACCTTTGTCATATGGAAGATTAACATCTTCATCGGTAAGATCCATAGATTGCTATTTATGCTGTGTCTGATATCCAGTAGCCCGTCCTCAAGGCAGGTTTCACAAGCCCGCAGTTTATTTCCAACCCACGGCTTCCTTCAAGCCTGCCGAAAGGCCCGAACAAGATGCGGTGGAAGACGACTACCTCCCAAGTTGTATACCTGTGCCGTTCAATCTACTTCAGTCATTTGAGAACGACCCCGCTCTTGCTGGTGTTCACCCCCGACTTTCAGCCATGCGTATCAGCAAAGTCACTCCAAGTGCCCCTATTGCAAAGGAAATGGTCCGTCCTATCCGAAATGGACAGAAACCCATATTCAGGGTGCTGCCACCACTGATGTGGAGGGTGAGACATTCAAGACTCCATGCTTCACTTGATGATCTCTCTTTGATCACTTCCTTGGACCTGGAGGTCGCTCAGTTCGCTACATACGAAGTTAGAATCAAGAAAGTCAGTTTGGCATTGCATGGAGGCAAAACCAAGGAGTTGAGTCAGGAACAAGATGCCACAATGAACCACAAGCCCGGTGATCAACTGACATATCTGTACAAAACTATACCAGACCTCGCTCCGGACGGGACCCCAGCACTTGGGAGTAAGGGCCATTATCTGACCTTGAACATCGAGGCCAGCGTCACCATGTCTAGCGACTGTCGACCGGACATCAGTATTGAGTGGAAAACACCGGTCGATTTTGCATCAGAACAGACAGCCAGTCATGCAAAGGCTGTACACCGTCCCAGCAGCTCTATGAGTCAAGCGACAAACGCATCCAACCCGGATGCACTTCATGGGAGTGATTCCCAAGAGCACACACTCCCGAATAACGACGTGAATGTCACTCTCACAGTTTCCGGGCCACCCAGTGTTAATGTTGGTGAGATCTTCACGTGGGACGTCTTCATTGTGAATCGATCCGACAAAATGCGAAGGCTGGCAATCTTGGTGATAGTCAGACGGCCGAGAGATGTTGAGAAACACAGACCACAGTCATCTGCGTCATCCATAGGCGGACTTCGTGCAGACAAACGAGAGCTGCTTGCAACCGCGGTCACGGATGAGAATATTGTCTACGCTAAGCAGAAGAGTGCGAGGACAGAGACAGCAGACCTGATTTGTTTGACAACAGACATACGCGTTGGGTACGTAAGCCAAACTGACTAGTTGCGGACCGAGAATGCTAATCATATGCAGACAACTTTCACCAGGCTCATGCTACACGGCCGATCTCAAGTTACTTGCGCTTGCTGCAGGCGTACTGTCTGTGGAGTCCATACGTGTTGTGGATCTAGTCACCAACGAAGCTGTAGATATCCGCGACTTGCCCAGCATTGTGGCTGTAACACCATGAGTTTATCCTAGATATTGTTATATTCACCCGACTTGCCCAAGTATCCCTAGAAACCAAATGCAACGTAGATATATGCATTACCCAGAAGCGAGCGTACCATTATACTACTCCTCCCTCGTACTTTGGACGGTGGGGCGTGGGGCTACAGCCTTCCCAGCAAGTGAGCCGGGATATCCGAGTAAGTTTACGCAGCGAAACGTTGTGAGAGTATATGGGCAAACACCAAGATGCCATGTCAAAGTAGAAATGCATGGAACAAAGCCGTAGCCGCTCGGAGCTGGGCTGATGCTAGCCGATGCCTGTCGCTTGAGGTAGGAAAGCTGTCATTGGTCCCGGCTCGTGAAACTCTCCGCCACTGCACCAAGTTCAGTCGTGCGTCAACCCCAGACGGGCTGCGCCATCTGACACCTAATAGCCTGTGCTTCTGCTCGCAAGAAGATAGTTAACTTCTACTCTCTGCCTTATCGCCCTGCGCACAACTGCTTTGATAGTAGATAAGGTCACTTGTCGCTACACACGGACCTTCGGCTGCGTTTCAGCAACGTCATCGGGCGCCATCTTCGAGCAACGCTACACCTAGAGCTTTTTCGGAGGACCCAGCACTTACCATGAACAGCACCAGACACAGACTGCTTTACCAGCTGAATAGTCGCTGGATCTACGGAAAGATCGTGAGCGACCCTACCGACGATTGCTTGATAGCCTACTGACGATGGCCAGCCGCTTCTACATTCCATCGTCTTTCTTTTACAGATGGCTGCAGTGAGTCTGCTCACGCGCAAGTACAACCAGTACTATGCGGCGCGACCAGTCCTTACCACCATGATCACCAACGCCGTATGTATCCTCCGCTCTTCGACAAGACGTCGCGCATTGTCCAAGCCCTGTGTCGCGTGCAGCCGCCACTCTGAACCATGCTAGCATGTCTACGTCAACCCTGGACACATTTACAACAAATATTTGAAGAAAGTAACTAATGGTCGTGGCAGGTGTTGGGTGGTATTGCAGACACTGTAGCCCAGACGCTGACGGCTGTGCGAGAGCGCGCCGTTCGTAAGAAGGGCGGCCCAGGCAAAGACGATTTCCTAGCGATTGAGATTCACGACCTCGACAAGCGCAATCCCTTCAACGAGAACGATCTCATTCCCGATTCGAAGAAGTTGCCGCCGCCTTTCGACTTCGAGCGCACAACCAGGTTTATGTCATACGGTTTCCTCATGTCGCCGATCCAGCATAGGTGGTTCAGATTTCTGTCAGCGACATTCCCTGTGACAAAGACTGCGACATGGCTGCCGGCATTGAAGCGCGTGGCATTTGATCAGTTCCTGTTTGCCCCAGCTGGTTTGGCAGCCTTCTTCACTTTCATGACAATTGCTGAAGGCGGCGGCAAGCGAGCCGTGCAACGTAAGTTCCAGGACGTCTACGTGCCTGCGCTCAAGGCCAACTACATGGTCTGGCCAGCAGTGCAAATCATCAACTTCCGCATCATGCCTATCCAGTATCAGATTGTAAGTAACCTGACCTTGGTTGATTTGACCACGACTAACGCTCGGCCAGCCTTTTGTATCCAGTGTCGGTATTGCCTGGACAGCTTACCTTTCCCTGACCAACTCCGCCGATGAGGCTTAAGGCCCTCTTACTGCATGAACAGATTTCTTTGTACCACTATCCTGATACTCAAAATTGGACTATGGCGATTCTTACTTGCTTCCTCTTGTTGAGCTTTTCGTGTGTTTGCGCAGTTTAGTGGGCATTTGCACGGCGTCAGGTCTGTCCACGTTTTATTCTCAGTCGCTAGAGTTTCCCTGTGCAGGTTTTACTTAGATCAGAATGATATGTTATTGTCATTGCATTCCGCTGTCAGCTTTCTGTGAAGGTTGAGGATGGTGGTTCAATCCCATCAGAGAAAAAAAGAAAAGAAAACCTCGGGGCTGTTGGTTGCTCTTGTAATGCGAAGTAGATGCAAGGATGTACAAGCTTTTGTAGCTCCTCTCCGAAACCAGCCGTCACTCTCGGCCGCGGGAGGACATGGGGCTTACCCGCGAGCCCTGAGTGGCATAGACAGAGCAAAAGTATCCTGTTTCAGCTGATTAGTTGTTGGTTTGGTCACGCCGGATTGCTTTTTGGTGGTTCGATAAGGAACAAGAGGCTTCGCGTGCAGGAGGGACATCAGTGGACTGACTTCTGATTGCCCCGCTGCACACCCCACCAAGCCTAGCTATGACGACCTAAAGCCCAACAATAAACACAAAACACCTCCCGCGCCTCTTTTTCTTCCTCGATCCATATCCTCCAACGTAAGTGGGTCCTCAAACATAGCGCAAACAGTCAATTGCGCCCATTGATAAATAGCCTGCCAGACCAAGAGCATTGCTAAACGCCTCCTCACAGTACACACTACACACGCCATGTCTCTTTCCAACAAGCTATCGATCGCCGACGTCGATCTGAAGGACAAGCGCGTCCTGATCCGAGTGAGTCAAGCTTCCCGTCGTTCATATATCGCAAAGGTCGAGACTAATTACAGAAACCCCTAGGTCGACTTCAACGTCCCTCTGGACGACAACAAGAAGATCACCAACAACCAGCGCATTGTCGGCGCACTTCCCACAATCAAGTACGCTGTCGACAATGGAGCCAAGGCAGTCATTCTCATGTCCCACCTCGGCCGGCCAGACGGTAAGCCCAATGCGAAGTACAGCCTTAAGCCGGTTGTTCCCGAACTCGAGAAGCTCCTCGGCAAGAGCGTTACCTTCACCGACGACTGCGTCGGCAAGTCGGTAGAAGATACCGTCAACAGCGCTAGCGGCGGTCAGGTCATCCTCCTGGAGAACCTGCGCTTCCATGCTGAGGAGGAGGGTAGCTACAAGGATGATGAGGGCAAGAAACAGAAGGTCGACAAGAGCAAGGTCGAGGAGTTCAGGAAGGGACTGACCGCTCTGGGCGACGTCTACATCAGTAAGTGGCACTGTGAATTTCCCTGTGAAATCAGAAGACTGATCATGTACAGACGATGCTTTTGGTACCGCCCACCGCGCGCACAGCTCCATGGTCGGTGTCGACCTCCCACAAAAGGCCTCTGGCTTCCTTGTCAAGAAGGAGCTGGATTACTTTGCACAGGCACTTGAGAACCCCAAGCGTCCTTTCCTTGCCATCCTCGGCGGTGCCAAGGTCTCTGACAAGATCCAATTGATCGACAACCTGCTTGGCAAGGTCAACAGCCTGATCATTTGCGGAGGCATGTCCTTCACCTTCAAGAAGACTCTCGAGGGCGTCAAGATTGGTGACAGCCTGTTCGATGAGGCTGGTAGCAAGACCGTCAAAGATCTCGTGGAGAAGGCGAAGAAGAACAACGTCAAGATTGTGCTTCCCGTCGACTACATCACCGCCGACAAGTTCGACAAGGACGCCAACGTCGGTTATGCTGAGGACAAGGATGGTATCCCAGATGGCTGGATGGGTCTCGATTGCGGAGAGAAGTCGGTCAAGCTTTACAAGGAGGCAATTGATGAGGCGCAGACCATCCTCTGGAATGGCCCTGCCGGTGTGTTCGAGTTTGACAAATTCGCCAAGGGCACCAAGGAGACACTCGATGCTGCCGTCGCGGCTGCGCAGAGCGGCAAGATTGTCATCATCGGTGGTGGTGACACTGCCACTGTGGCAGCTAAGTACGGTGTCGAAGACAAGCTCTCTCACGTCTCAACCGGAGGTGGTGCTTCGCTTGAGCTGCTCGAGGGCAAGGACCTGCCCGGTGTCTCGGCCCTGTCAAGTAAGTAAACAGTCACACTACGAGGTGAAAGGTGGCTCAAGGCAAAAATAAGGTATCTCTTCAAAGTTATGATTGTGTAGCTATAGCTCTTTCTGGTTCCAATGTTATGAACCATACTGCGATCACTGTCCTTGACTCTGTAGCTTTGGACATGCCGTAATATTTTCCAACGTTTTCCCTGAGCGCTCAGGTTACGTCATACTGCATTTTCGATTGACTACCATTGCCGCCTTCCGGTGGAGTGCTATTGTGTCGTATCATCGTAGTGGTGCGTCGCTCATTTGCCCAGCTTCTTCAGCTCCTCCCTACATGCGGTCAGCTTAAACACCCTGCAACATCAGCCATATCCCTCTTACCTCAGCTGCACGGCAAAATCATCGTTCGTGTCGTCGTCATCCCAGCTCTCTTCCCACAGGTGTGTGTTGCCGTTGGGGATTTGAGTCTCCTCTTCTGTCCAGTCTGAACCAGCTGTTAGCCAAGACCATAGAATACTTGTCCCAAGACCCTTACCCTCCACAGGAAAGTCCTCAAACTCGTCATCCTCCTCGAGTTGTGTTGCCGGCTTCTTCTCAGGCGCCAGTGGTTGCTCGCCGTTCTTAGAGTCGTTGACCACGGTCTTCTTCATATCGTTGCTTCCTTGTGCTGAACCGGACATTGTGCTGGATCTAAATGTGCGACTGGTGCTGCAGAATCGTCCGGTTGTATCTGTGTTGATGGGAGGTTACGCGGTTGTAGAGTGGCTGTAGGCTTGGTGGTTGCGGCTCCAATGTCGGAGGCGGCGAGCGATTGCCCGTGGAGCTTAGCGCATCACGTGGTACCCATAGAATCTGGGTTGTAAGGTATTAACTTTTATATGGCCCAGCTTGGCTCTGTGGACGATCCTTCTAAATTAAACATGCTTTAACATACTTAAAATATCATATCGAAATCCTCGCTCCGGAGCATACAAGGGGTTGCGGCGGAAGATGCACCACTCCGGACACCGACTAGAGTATGACGTACGCTATTAACTCCGAGCTGCCGGTGGAGGCATTAAGCGCGTTCTCTGGGCGGATTACTAGGTTATTAGATACCCGCTCAGCGTGCCAATTAGGGTCATCGCTATCCGCGGGCTGTTGGATATCTTACCTTTCCTTTTGATCTGCTCCACTTTCCTTTCTCTCCTCTTTTGTAGCATAGCTTGCTCCGTCTCTACGGCCTTTTATTCAATATGTTTAAAGTCAGCGGTTGGTTGAAGGGCAACCATACGCCCGGGCACGCAAAGAGCCTGGACTCTTTGAGCGAGTTTGCACAGAGTAGGTCTCATGGTGTTTTCGAGCCAAAGCAACTACTGACACGCAATAGTACAGGATGCTATGGGCGGTATGGACGCTCCAGACCACTGCTTTGAGCGATACCAAGTACAAGACTAATGGCACGCGAGCACAGCGGTTACCTATATCATGGCAGATGACATCGAGAGCGCCGAAGAACATCTTAACAAAGGCAGTTCGCCTTTCCACCAGGTACGTATTGACGTTTAGATTACAGGCAAAGGCCACACAGGTCCGGGCTCACACGGTGCAGCTAGGAGCAGGTGTATGCGTCTTTATGAGAGCAACATTAGGTTTCGAACCAGAAATCGTGCGCGAAGGTCTATCCAGATACCCGTTTCCGGTGTCATAGACCTGGACTAACATACACCCTAGCTGCCAACGCCTTGTATATAGCCGAGAACTCGGCCTACGAACAGCAACGACGTGCAAGCAAAGACTCCAACTCGTATCGGTCAGCCATATACCCTCCAGGCACTGAATATGCCGTATGCATGGCGGAAGCACAGCTGATGAGCGCTGTCGTCGGTGTGCTCAACGAGAGCTTGACTGAGGCCGTTAAAAGTTTTTATAAGCTGAGAAAGGCATACCTTGCACTAGAGGGTGTGCTGGAAAACGAGAAAAAATTCTTGAATGAGAGGAGTACAACCAGCGTCAACTCGATAGGATCACAGGGGTCTTCAAAAGGGGGATCGGTCCCTTCGAGCATGAAAGGCAGTGCTGTTCAGGAGCCCAAAGCCGCTGCATCCGCGAATTCGTCCACTGCGGCTTCGACTTCCAATCTCAAACAGACTACGACAATCACCGAGCAAGGAACAAATCAGGCTGGCCCAGGAGCAAAACAAACTGCAAATGAGGATAATGACGATGACTTCGAATTTGTAGATGCTGCGGAAGACCGCCAGAACCCCGCGACACCTATGGAGTACATGGGTCATCTCAACGTCACTGCTGACAAGGATGCTTCAGTAGAAGTGGACAATGCCCAAAAGAAGGTTGACGTCCAAGCTAGCTCAGGGCCGGCTCTTCCCGCAGTTGGAGAGCCGCCTTCTTCCTCTGTGCCGAATGCTATTGAGTATTTTGAGCAGCTCACATTGAACGATGAGGGTACTCCCGGCGCAGACATTGCCACATTCAGCAATCACCCGGTAGACGTGTTCGTCTTGTCTGGGTCCAACTTTTGCTTCGGAATGCTGCTGCTAATTCTCTCATTCATACCACCTTCGTTTGCGTCCTTGTTGAAGGTAGTTGGGTTCAAGGGTGACAGAGAACGAGGCATGAGGATGCTGTGGCAAGCAACCAAGTTTCACAACATCCATGGTGCCATGGCTGGTGTGGTACTTATGGGATACCTCAATGGATACACAAACTTCTGTGACATTGTCCCCAGCAAAGGCGATGGCGCTTATCCAAAAGAGAAATGCTTGGCTCTGTTGCGCTATATGCGTGAGAGATACCCTCAGAGCCATCTGTGGCTGCTTGAGGAGTCGCGGATGCTGGCGTCGGAAAAGCAGATAGAGAAGGCTGTTGAGTTCATGGCGAATGCGGGCGAGTCGAAGCTCAAGCAGCTCGAGGCTTTGAGCTGGTTTGAGCGCAGTCTGAACAACATGTATATGCATGACTACGAGGCTACTGCCTCTGGTTTTGAGAAGTGCATTACTCTAAACAACTGGAGCCATGGACTGTACTACCACATCATTGCGGCAGCCTACGTGGAACTCTACAGACGAAACAAGACCACGAACCCCACAGAGGCGAAGAAGTACGGAGAGAAGGCTGAAGAGTACATGAAGAAGGTCATCCCAAACACTGGCAAAAAGAAGTTCATGGCTCGTCAGCTGCCATTCGATGTGTTCGTTTCTCGCAAGATTCAAAAGTGGGAGGCTCGTGCAAAGGAATGGAATTGTGCACTTGTAGACGCCGTCGGAGTGTCACCGCTCGAGGAAATGATTTACTTCTGGAACGGCTACAAGCGGATGCGAGATGATCACCTCGAAGTTTCGCTCGCGAATCTCGCCTGGAGTGAATCGCCTGCCAACCCATACTGGGAGAAGGAAAGCATGGATGAGAAGTGCATTCTCAATGTCCTCCGCGCTGCTACTCTGAGGAATATGAATAGGCCGGCCGAAGCCAAGGCAATTCTGGATAAGGAGGTATTGCCCGTTGACCGCACGCTTCTGAATGGAAACTTCAAAGACAACTGGACGGCGCCGTGCGCGCGCTACGAAATGGCTGCCAACATCTGGCGTGAGGCCGACGTTGACGGCCATCCAGAGGCGCATCCGAAGATGTTGACTCAGTGCAAAGATTGGCTGGAGGAGGTCACTAAGTGGGGCAGCTATGATCTGGATGCAAGGTATGTATTTCTTTTGCCTTGTTCATCGTGGTGTCGCATGCTGATGATTGCGCAGAATCGGAATGAAGGTTACGACGGGCAAGGAGACGCTGAGGAAATACGGGGTACAGTGCTGAGACTTGCAATTGTAAGAACGCGGATATGTCATGTAGATCTGTAAAGCATATGCAAGGAACATGCAACAAGGCAACTGAATAGAACAAGACGGTAAGGGTGTAAAGGACATGTCACCTGTCTAAACTATGCTGAAGCCTATGACGATTGTGACTATGCCCAAATTTCCACTTGGCTATTGCACGACAGAACAACACATGAGCAGATTCTCGACAAGCCATTGCTGCAACCTGCACGATTGGCGTGGAACCCGCTAGGTACGTACATATGTACACCGAAAGAACAGACACAGAAGACCGCCAAGCACACTCAACGCCACGCCACTCTTTCGGTCCCCCCTTTTTACTTTACCCCCTTGCTTTTTCCCTCCCGCGTTCCCGCCGTAGAACAGAAAAATATTTCCCAAATGGGTAATGTACGATATCACAGTCGAGTATAGGACTGCGGGTGGGGCTGTTTGTTATTTCTTTTTCCTTGTCTTGTCGTTGCTCAACAACTCAACCAAGAAACGACACATGGACAGGTTAAGTGGTAGTGCGGTTGTTGGCTTCTACTCGTTAATTGAAAAGGGAAAGAGGTGAGTTTTTCCGCTGTTCGTTTCAAAAGTTAAAGTTTCAGGGGGTGTTTGGGTGGGAAATGTGTTTTGGCGTTGGTGTTGGCGTTGGCGGTCAGGAGAGCAGTAGGCTAATTAGTTCGGGTTTCTAGTAGAATGCCTGGTTGGTTTGATTGCAGAGGTTAGTTTGCTTCATACAGACGGAGTAGGCTTCCCGATTCGGAGGCTCTCTTGTGCCAGATGCGAACAGATTGGATCAAGTGGTGAGGTCCCGGGATAGTCGCTTCTTGCAACACTTCAACCGGACAGGCTCTATCCTTGGGTTTTCTGGTACATTGGCATTGTGACTGTGTTTCTGGCATGCTGGACACGACTTGTATCAGCTGCATCTGGGCATGGAGATGCGGGATTCAAGTTTGTTATGCAACAAATCTACTTTGTAGAGTCAACAGGAAGGATGTTCTGAATATGGAAACGTGACCCAGTCAGAAGATGTGGTGATGCTTGGCCAAGCACAACACCACAAACCAACCACCGAGCTCGTCCGTCGTCTCTGCCTAGTTATTGTCCAAACTTAATATACGCCCAACGTGTTGTGGTGCTGAGCAAGCAATGTGTAAGCACCTTCACTCGAAGATCTAGCCCACAAAACCCACAGAGGCAGACCGAACAGCGCCGAAAAAGCAGCGTATTTGACCGACTAGAATCAACACATTTTGGCCTGCCCTTCCCGTTGCAGTATAATAACCAAGCGGTTGGAAAGATCAAAGGGGCGGGGTGGAGCAAAACGGGGGAAGGGGGGTGGGCGGGGGCCTGAAGGTCATCCAGTGGCGATGTAAATCCGCCGAAGAGGCGCATTGTTCTGGTGAAGGACATTGGTACAAAAGCAAAAAAAGAAAGAGCGAAAGGCCGACGCCGATGGCGGCCGATAGCCCGTTCGGCGCGAATACAACATGTGCGAAACACCAAGTTTGAACAGAAGGGGAAGTAGGTCCGATGGAGAAAGTCCGAAGTAATGCGCCTGCAATCAACGGGTGAGGGCCTTTTGGTGAGTCTTCCTACCATGTACGGTAGGTTTGGATGAAGGGGAGGTTGCGGCGCTCGGGAATAGCGGACGGACATAACTGGACGCCGAGGGTGCGAATAAGTCGTCGAGGATCAAGACGAGACCTCTGACTCGAAAAAGGTGTCATGGTGGTAGTGATGACAATGGTAATGGGGAACTGGTTTGTGCTATGCTCTTACTCTTAGGTGAACACCTACACAGTAACAACATACTCATGTCATAGTACTAAACCCATCGACTCACTTGCCACCTACACAGTCGTAGTCTCTGGACCTACATCTCCCAGCACTCTATCCATCTGCCTGTTATTAATCTGCATACGGAGCCATTTTCCTCTTCAGGTACAGCATTCGTGGATCACGGCAGGGTGGAGTAGGAGTACCGCCGGTCTTGCCGGGCCGTGATTAACACATGCATGCTTCAATGCCGACGGCAGCGGACCCGATAGGGCGGACAGGGTGGAAGAAGCCACACAAGATGCTGAACATATATTATTCCGACGCCGAAAATGCAAGCGAATAGAGTTCGGCAAGGAATCATGAGGCTGCTGCTGGGTTTGCTCAAAGCGAGCTGATTGGCTGTGCTGGGATGCTTTGCATTTGTCTGTGCAGGTTCAAGGGACATGAGAACACGACAAGCGGGGGACAAGCGGGGCTCAAATGATCCACGGAACAGAGGTGAGGTTGAAGAGAGATCATGAAACAAGCCTTGGTCTATATGTACTTGAGAAAGCTACCTGGCTGGTCTGAACTGTTCTCAACCAGAGGATGCGCAGTCTCTCTCACAACTGGTGAAACCGGAAAATGGCGGCCTGCAAACCCATCACTTTTGAAAGTAGCTGTAGCTGTCACATTTATCTTCTACTATGTGAATAGAGATCTCGGGTTGATTGTCCAGTTTTACTGCTTGTTGGAGAGGCAGTCTCAGGGCTGTTCTCACACGGATCCGAGAGTCATCAACCGGGCTGGTCGCTGGTATGCTCGCAGGCATGTCCTGGTCGTGGCTACTCTTCAAGCAGCTTCCACACATGCGAAGTGTGCGCAGGGTATTTGGTGAGTGGGCGCGCTCTGTTGACTCGACGAATTTTACAAGTGCGCAGTTGCCCATCATTGTCTTCAATCCACTCTTCTCTTAACACTCCTGCCTGCATCCTCGGTTCCCATACCACTGACAACATTCTGCACCAGTTCCCTGAGTTGGCTCTGCACCTCTTCTGAATCGTAGTCCTCTCTCGCGGCCAGCTCCTCAATGCGCCTCCGTATTTCCGGGTCTGGCGCCTCCCCAGCGTCTTCTTCCATGGTGCCCACGTTGACCTTGACACCGTTTGGCAGCGGCGGTGGCGGATGTACACCCTCGGTTTCAACGACACCCGCAGGCGTTGGCTCTGAACCGGTTCTCCGACTCCTCAGGTACTGGTATACTTCGTGCGCCTGGCCCTCTTCCTCGCCAATCTTGTCCTCGGCCGTCTGACCCTCGCCATTCCGTATGGTAGCATCGGCGCCGAGTTCCTCGATAAGGCATTTTGCGACTTCTACCTTTTCCGCAGCAAACAAGGGCGTCTCGCCATCCTCGTCCAGAATGTTCACGTCGGCGTTGTATTTTTGGACCAGATCGCGCAGCACGGCGAGTTGGTTGTACGAGGCGGCGGCATGGACGAGCGAGTAGCCATGGGCATCGCGGGCCGAAGCGAGTTGGGGGTGCTGCGCCAGCGACGTGAGGATGGACTGCGGGCGGGTGTCGATGAGGTTGAGCAGTAGGTCTATGGTTGGCGCGGGAAGCGCCATGGTGGGCTGGGGCGAGCGGGTGAATATGGAATTGTCCGTGAGCGTATCCGGCGTATGCGATGCAGGGTACGCAGTGCCTGAGGCTGAGTCTGGCTGGCGTCGAGCGTGGTTGCGTATTCGCGCAAGTCGAATTCGGCCCAGGCCTAAAAAATAGCGATGGATGACGTGGGCGGAGGGCGGAGAGTTTGTCCAGTGGCGCCGCGCATCGCCCAGCATGGGTTTAGCCCACGCCGCTCACCCCCGGCCGTCGAAACCATCCTGGACCTTCATCGTCATCCTCGCCGTCGTGGCTGTCCGCTGTCCACTGGTGTCGTCCGCTATGCGGCGCCGAATACACACCCTCAGCCTCCAGGCACATCCAGTCAGCCATGCACATACGCCGCTCGCACTCCCATAGGCCGCTGACGCTCTGGGCGCCTGCTGAGACGACGTCGTATCCATCTGCCTCACAGCCTCAAGCCGTCCGACTGGGCACTTGGCGGCTGTCGCGTGCCTCTTCCCCCTTCACCCCTTCATCCACTGGATCTGCCTTTCCTCCCTTCAACTACCGGCTGCTGCCCGCTTGATGACATCTTCCATGCTTATACACATAAACCTATACGCGCCCCGCTACGAACACGTCTCCGCCTCTCCGCCTCGTCCGTCGCAACACTAGTCCAATTCTCCCGCACAACTCTTGATACACGTGCCAAGGTCGATCCCATCTAAGCCCCCATCTATGCGCCCGTCATTTTGATCCGTTCCGGACGTTGGTGTGCTCGTGCCAGCTGCTCGATTCAACATTAACCTCGCCCTGCCTCCGCTTCGCTGTTGTCCATCACGTCCTCTTCACCGTAGGAAACATGCAGTCCTTCAAGACCATGAGTCGGCCGTCGTCACGGCTAATCGCATCCTACATCTTCGATTGGATCGTAATCATCGCCATCGCTGCTGTCGCCGGCGGCTGGGAATATCTCGAGCCCTTCCGTCGACCGTTCTCCCCTGTCGATCTTAACATCTCGTACCCGCATCAGTTCAACGAAAAGATCCCGACATGGCTGCTCGTGGTCGTTTCACTTATCATACCTGCCGCCATCGTCATGTTCGTGTCTCTTGTCTTTGTTCCGGGGCCCACGGCCGAGCGCGGAACACCAAAGTCGCTGATTTGGAGGAGGAAGCTCTGGGAGTGGAATACGGGGTGGATGGGTCTGGCTCTTTCCCTGGCGACGACCTTTTTGATCACCCAGGGCATGAAGAACCTGTTTGGAAAGCCACGACCGGATCTGCTCTCGAGATGCAAGCCTGACCTGGATCGCATCGCTGAATTCGCCATCAATCCCGTCGTTGGAGACGTCTTTGACCCAGCCTGGGTGCTTGTTACTTCTGGTATCTGCACCCAGACAGACAACGATCTCATGAAAGACGGCTTCAAATCGTTCCCCAGCGGACATGCCAGCTGTAAGCTACCTTTTCAAGTTCTATCTATCAGCTTTCTCTAACCAGTACAGTCTCATGGGGCGGCCTCCTCTACCTCACCCTCTTCCTCGCTTCCAAATTCTCCGTCGCAATCCCCTTCCTCCCGCACCGCCCTTTCTCCACAAACCCCGCCTACACCTCCGCCGTAACCCCCTCGAACCTCAAAAAGCAGGCCACCCTGCCCACACACAAGCAAGACATGTCCCTCTCATCCCCAACCTCGTACACCGACGACGCGGTAGTCCCCATCCGCTACCAAAACGCCGCACCACCTGTCTACACGCTTGTCCTCATCCTCGTCCCTGTCTGTGCCGCCATCTACATCACCAGCACCCGCTTCACCGACTTCCGCCACTTTGGCTTCGACCTGCTGTTCGGCTCCCTCATCGGCATCACCTGCTCCTGGTTCTCCTTCCGCTGGTACCACCTCCCCATCACGCGCGGCGCAGGCTGGGCCTGGGGACCCCGCAGCTACGAGCGCGCGTGGGGCATCGGCGTCGGCCGGGGCTCGTACGTCGGCACAGAAGGATGGAGCAAAGCTAGGAAAAGGTCAGACGAACACACCGCCCATTCAGTCGACGAAAGCGAACTCGGCGTCTTGAACGCAAATGGCGTCCCACCCGCAGGGAACGCACCTAGTTCGAGACATTCGAGGACAGCAGGCTCGCATAATGTCTAGAACCATGGTTTTTTGTTGCGCTTATCTTGGAGGAAAAACTTGCTTCGTTGTTAATACATACGTACACACAAATACACAGGGTGGGATGATATACACACACGCACAAAAGAAACAACCCTATATTCCCAAGTAAAACGGAAATGAAGAGGACTATATACGAGACGACTACGATGAATTGTAATTAGATATCCCCATCAATATGCAATTTCTTTGTTCATAGATCAAAAGGTCACTCCGATTATCATTTGTGAGTGACTTCAGCCAGGCAAGAGCATATCATCTTGGTCTTGTTTGTGTGTGCAAAAAGAGGTATTGTTGTAGTGGTGATTATAAATGTGCCCCAAAAGCCAGCAGCAAATGGGCCTATGTGAAAAAGGAGCAAAACATCATCTTGGACGAGTCACACGCAGCCTGACAAGACGCAGGGAAAGACATCATGGTATGCATAACGGATATCTTACCTACCAGCAGAGGGTCGGGGGGTTAAACCAAGGAAATGTCGCTCTGGGTGTTTGTCGCTTTGGGGCTATGTCTTGTCATGGCAAATTCGACTGTGCTTTTTTGATGATGCTCCTATATATACCTCCCTTCTTGTCCACCCAACCTGGCAGTTGAATACCCTTTCAAGGTAGACGTGAACGCCGGGCTCGCCTGTTGTGTTGAAAAAACACGTACCGTTCCACCTCTTTTCTCTGCTGCACTGCGGCCGATGCAGGATCACCAGGGTACACGATTCTTGGGAAATGTCGTTAGCGGCGTGACGCTACCCTGTTGCATTGCGCCGGTCATTGGTCTGCGGCCTCTACTGGCCCTTCTTTCCCTTGGCCCTCTCCTCATCCCGCTTGCGGTAGATCATAGCCGTGAATGGGTCTTCCCACTTGCACGCAATCGAATACGCAGTCCAGACCAGTCCAGAGAGGAGGATACCAGCCGGTTTGCCGTACCAGATGGCAGACGCCAAAAAGGACATGGTGGAACCATGGTACATGGGAGAGTTGGACACGTTGAAGGGGAAAGTGGTGACGGGCTCGTCCATGAGGATTCCAAAGTAATCGCCTAGGTAGGTACCAGTGACACCGAGCGCCCACATGGACGTCAAGACGAGCGTGTTTCCGGTCAGAAAGAGCGGAATGGCAGAGTACTTGATTGCAGGGGACAAGAGGGTTGGGTGTGTGGGCTGGTCTGCAAGAGCCTCAGTATAGCTGGGTGGTGTTAGTAGTTGATCTTGACAGATGCGTCTTGCGAATGACTGTCGTCTCGGTACGTACAGGTAGTCTCTGAAGATGCCAAGCGAAAAGATGGTTACGGCGAGCGCATAGCAGCCAAGCCGTGAGTTACCACCGAACAGCTTGGTAATGACCTTGTTGTGGTATTCTGTTTCTTGTCAGATCAATGTCTCCTACGTACTCTTCTTTCGCTGCCCGCAGCAACAAAGGTACAATACATACCCTGCTGAGCTGCAATGCTGTAAGATGCGTTAGCACATTCTATAAGGGATCATTAACGCCAACTTACTTCCAAAACGTAGGGTTGAACGCAATGCTAGCCGCAGATACTGTTGCCTTGTCAGTCGTCGCATTCTTGAGTAAAGCTAGGCTTAATCGCAATACTTACTCCAGAAGCTGGGCTTGCTAAAGTCGATGTATTCACTCATGGTTACAGAGTTGACGCGAGGTTCCTGCACAAAGGCGAGTTGAGCGTAGCTGAGAGAGAAAGACGAAAGAGCCCCGTGTTCAGAGGGATGTGGGGGAGTTTGCCAGTTTGCCGAGCATGTGTTGGTCGGCAGATGTGGAACTAGCGAACGTCATAGCTCGGCTTAGGCTTTGCGGATGAACTATCCGAGGACGTGGGGAGCGTCACGTGAAAACCATGGGTGTTCCTTGATCTCGTCTTAAGATGCCCTTTTTGAGGACGTAAAGAATAGCAAATTGTGGTCTTTTCCCGCTATTAAATTGAGTGTATTATGTACTCCTGAAATCTTTCCATCTATCTGGTGCACTTTTACAGTTCCAACCAGTCTGAACGAGGATCTCACGTCTACCAACCCTCTACCACAAGACCCTATTATAAGCCATTGTCGGCGCATGTAAATGGTCCTCCGAATCCATCAGCTTTGTAGCCGTCAATAATTGACTGTACCGTAGCATACGTTCCTGCAGTAAGGAACAGCAGACCGATAAGGCAAAGTACAATGTTGAAGAAGAAGCCAAAGAATCCGCGGAAACCACGCGTCTTCCAGTAGTTTGGTCCGTACTTCTCTGAGCGAAGCTGAAAGTATGCAGCGCCCCAGAAGATGAAGCCAAAGAATGAGTCAAAGAGCGAGCTCATGAGCGAAAGCAAGTCAGAGAAGAATGGAATGACTTCGGCGATGATGAAAGCCAGGATCCAGAGCGCCGCAAGAATGGCAGTCCATGTGAGCCACCCAGTCACGGTATGGCCAGTCCTGTGTCGCGAAGTAGGCCCGAAGATGCGGAACAGCACGAAGCGTGCGGTTACTGAAGCGTAAAGGACACCGAGGAAGATGATGGTGGGTACCATGAACGTGAATGACACCTTTTTGTAGACCTCGTTGGAGATCGAGCCAAAAGCCGGCGAAGTCATATAGTTAGTGCCCGTGTATCCGTAGACAACGCCTCCGACCAGAGAGAAGACGATGACCTCACAGATAGTGACAGCCCAGAGCGCCTTTGGGAAATCTTTGGGTTCCTTCATCTCAGCAATGAAGCTGGGAAGAGTGATTTGGCCGATGAAGGTGTAAGAGATGTTCATGAATGCGCTCATTCCAAGAACGAACGTGGTGCCGGATGGAGGCACGGCGTAAACTTCGAGTTCCCCCTTGCTTGGGTAACCTGCGGGCTTTCCATCAACACCTGAGAACGCTGCGGCGAGGATGACCGAAACAAAAGTGAACAAAGCGGAAGCGCTTGCTAGGGTTGCTAAGGTGTTGAATGTACGAGGAAGAGAGGCCACGAATGAAATGACGGCAGTGATGACGGCGAAAACAATGGTGCAGGTAGCATGTCCGCTAATCGTGTTAAACCACTTCGCCCCCACGAGACAATGCAAGCCCATGATAAACACGTCTGACCGGCGTTAGCAGAAGGCTGAGAAATAAAGATTTGCATAAGGCAGCGAGACCTTTGCAGCAGCAATTCTATGCTACTGGTCCGGCGACTGGTGCCCAAGCAGGGATGATGGCTTACTGTTTAGAACAAACATGACTGCAGTAGCGTAAAAGGCCCATTTCTTCTTCCAGAAAAGCATCTGGCCAATATCACATACATCTCGTATCTGTGGGTGGCGCATACAGAACTCCCTAATACAGCGTAAGTAAGTGATTCAGCCAAATGCTCTCAAAAACAAGGCAGCTTACCAGGTAGTCAACGAAGTGTATAGCACAAGGCCCGCAATCACACAGGTCAGTATCAAGCCCGGCACAAGGCCAAGGACAGAGTAAGACCAGGGAAACGACATGATGGCCAAGCAAATATACTCTGAAAACAATAGCGCGGCAGTCTTCTTCCAACTGCAAGTTCGGTACCGAATCGCATTGTTGGCCTCTAGTTCAATCTGCCTGCCAATGGTGAAACTGGCATCCGAGTTGTCATCGCTGGTGGGCGCGGTAATTCCTTTTGCGACGGCGGCTTCCGGGTCGTAATTCTTGTCTTGGTCATTGGCAACCTTCTCGTTGCCGCTGCTCTGGCTGGTGTTATCGGACGGCGAGGCCTTGCGGCCGAGGAGACTCTTCAACGCCATTTCAAGCAGCGGATGCACCTCTTGAAGGGTGTGCGGTAAAAACAAACAATAGAGACTGGTCGCGGGAGCATTAATTGCGCAGTTAAACAGGTAAAATGTCCCAAGTAAAAGAGGCGAGGTGGGATCAAGGGGAGAGGGGACCTGGTATGCGGATCGTTATATAGGCTTACGGCGGCGGGGGGCCAAAAGGCGAGGAGTTTGTACCGGGATGGCTAGTCGATAATCAGCGGGGTGGGAAATCAGAAGTTCGGTGAAGGCGAACAGGGAAAGCACACGAGTGGAGTCGCTTCCCAGCCTGTTGGGGCCCATGGCCTATGATGGGCCACGCTACGATTGCGACAAGTCAAACACCATCCGCCATGAAATCTCAGCAAATCCCATGGGTGCATGCCGCGTGCACATCTCAACCGTAGCCTAGCTTCTGTCGCGGCGTCGCGGCGCCGCCGTGCTTGGTTCTGATCTGCAGATTACTGCGTGGTGGAGTACTCCGATCCGACGAAGAACGACTATGTCCGCAGCCCCGTCCACGCCCAAACTCAGACTGACAGCCTCGACATGTTGCCTCCAGGCTGGGACTTACGACGACAATACGGTAAACAAAGCCGATAGCCGTTACGAGAGCCCACACACCACAAGAACCAGCCATCCTGATGTCACTGTGGCGCTCACTAGGCTCCCCGGCTAAGCTCCACGTTCAAGGCCTGTTAAGCTCGACTTGGCGTGCTTAGCCTACCCGCTATTCGCTGTAACCCAAGCCTCGCCAATTCTCCGTCGAGGGCAAAGCATTCTCCCTGCCTTGCTTATCTCCAGTTGCTACGAAACGATGGCGCACGTCTGCGCCCACGACGGACGGGACACTTCTGGCGCCGCGGATGTAGTGTTTGCGCTTGTTACTCGCTCGTTCGCCATATTGCGTGCTTATCACCTGATGATAGCGTCACCGGCGCGAACTTGTCAGGTACGCAGGGCTGCTTGGCTTTCCTAGAAGCCCAGAACCCTTCTGGTGCTCTTCGAGATTACTCGTGTACCATTTGTACGAACTGAAATGGTTGGCTATAGTAACTAGCGGAATTAGCAGTGGCCACATCAAAACCGTACAGCTGCCTCGCCACTGGGACTCTTGTTAAACACTGTCGGTAATAGCCTCATTTCGTGTGCAAAGCCGGCGGGTGGTATCGCAAACTTTTGCAGTATCCCATTTTCTATGGCTTAAATGGAGAGTTTGGTCTGTAATTTTTTTTAGAAACACAGTTGAATAATTCCTCCTGGTAGAAATAATAAGACGAGCACCCGCAGCATGCCTCACTTTCTGTGTATCGCGCGTAGTGTAGAGAAAAGGAAAACGCCTCCGCTAACATCGATCATGAACAAGCACATCTTTCCATCTTCGCCTATACTAAATCAGACTGTCTCCACCGCTGCCCCAGTTGATCGGCTGTTGAGGTTGCTGCTGTTGCTGCTGCTGTTGGCTTTGCGTCTGCGCTCTCAAACTCGCCATACTATTATTCATACCCATGCCCATACCCATACCACTTGTCGAGCTCGCTGTCCTGCTACCCATGCCAGGCGGGGGTGGTATGCTAAACGTACTACTAGCGCTGCTCATCGTCGACTTCATTGGTGGCGGTGCAATACTGAACGAGGAGTAGGGGTTTGCCTGAGCTTGAGACTGTGCAGGTGAGGCTGCCATAGCAGGGAAGCTTGAAAATGAAGATGTGTTCGTGGATGACGAGTTGGCTGCTTTGCTCCAGTCAATACCTGAGCCTTGATTCGCGGCGCTGATACCGGGAGATATGACGCTGTTCATGCTCATTGCCGGCCTTTGTTGCTGCTGAGGTTGTGTAAAAGACGAGCTACCAATGCCAGGGTTGGCTGCACTCAAAGCTGGAAAAGACGAGTTGAGTGAGCTTAATGCGTTGTCGGGTGTCACGGAACGACCTTGTGGCTTGGGAGCTGACAGATTCGAATTTGGGGGAGGAGATACGGGAGGAGTAGACCAAGAGAAAGTTGCTGCCGGTGAAGCGTTGTTAGATCTCATGCGGTTGTTCGCTGGTCGTGAGGGGAGAACTGTCGAGGACGCTGCGGATGATGGTGCGTTTGCCCATGGATCTCCTCCAAGCATATCCGTACCGCCAGAAGATCCTTGCTGTCCACCCCGTACGAGTGCTTCGAAATCTGCGTCGCCATCTCCATTGCTTGTGTCAAAGCCGTTAGCGGCAGGTGGACCTCCAAACGTCATAAATTCGTTACGCGTGGTTGCTGTTGAGCTGTTTGCACCCAGCTCCTGTAATTTTCTGGTCTGCTCATGCTCCACGCGTGCCGATGTTGACTTTATGAGGCTCATGTATGCTTGGAATTGCTGAAGGTTGAGCAAGGGTCCTAAACTAAACTGCCACAGAATGGGCAGAACGTCCATAGCAAGGAAATCACTGTCGACCTGAGTGCTAATAGCGCTAAATACATCTAGCGCCGCCATCTGTCATAGTAAGCTTCTGTTTTTGGGATGGGTTAGTTAAACGTACCATGACTGCAGGCTCCTTTGTCTTGATAGCACGAAGCAGCGGAACCACTTTTTCTTGGATAGTGTACTTGTCCAGGATCGATACGTTGGAGCTTTTGGCCTTGGGTGCTGCTACCACGCCAGTCAGGCCATCGCCCTGATAGTCGTCTTGCTGTTCATTTCCACCGCCGCAAAGAGTCTTGAATGCTTCCAGGCCTCGGATCTTGATACCCATGCTGCTGGTCTTTGCAAAGATACTGGCTATTACAGGAAACAGTTCGTTCTTGACAGTCGAGAAATCGAGAATTGGCAGGACGACAGGTAGGGTTCGCAGGGCAGCATCAACTAGTGAGTGAGTAGGAGATTCAAGAGCATAGTTGATTATGGGAAGGATTTCGTCTTTGAACTCCTTGCCACTGCAGTTGTCGGCAGCGACCTGTATGTTTTCCAGCACCACCATGAGCCCAGCTTCCTTCAGACTGTCTCTCTCCTGGCCCGGTGCTTTGGGGTTTGCGGCCGCGGGATTGAGAAATGTCTCTCGCAACTTGGGGATAACCTTTTCCGTGAAAGCTCGTTTGCCGGACGGAAGCATAGTGATGATTTTGAATACGTTTTGGAGAATAAGCGTGAGGAGTTCACGGTCCTTCATCTCTTCAAGCAGAGCTGGCAGGATCTTTTTGTCTATTACAGACTTGGGGAACTGGTTCAATATGCGCGGCAGACCCCTCATGAATTGCGATTTTTCATTAGGCGTCTTTGCTGGCAGCGAGTCGAGGAAACGGATAGTGGACACGAGGATATTGTCAAAGTATTGTGCCTGCTGAAACTCTCGGGCGTCGAGGCGCTGGGCAGGCCGTCTGGTAATCAAACGATCCAGCACGCCATTGGTGATATCCCGTGGCAGCGGTTGCGACGACATGAAGTTGTTTGTTTTGCTCGGGACCGAGGAGGAAGACGAAAACGCTCGCTTGTAGGAAGAAGAGCTTCCATTGAACTCCAATGGGCTCTTGTGCGGCGAGTTGTATAGTGCGATGATGAGCATTCCCAGACTAAACATGTCTGCTGCCGGTGTGATGTTGTTATCCATGACAAAGTCAGGTGAGGTATAATCGAGATTGAGTTGAACATGGCGAGGGAGTCGAGCGTCGTAGTTGAGGACTTCGGAGAGCGAGATTGGCGTTACGGACGTGGGCTTGGTGGAATTTTCGGGGGGTGTTGAGAAGCCTAGGCCTGATATTTTCCAATCAGACTATCACAACGATCAGTAAGCTGCTCTCGGGGTACATATGGCATTACTACTACCTACTTTTGCGTTGATAAAAATGGCATCAGGCGTCAGGTTGGCATGTACCAAGCCTGCGCTCTCATGCAAGAACTCGAGACCTTTTGCGATCTGTAACAATCCTTTTTGTATCTCAAGCTCGTCAATCTCGAGTTCGCGCCTGCGCTTCTGGCCATCTGCTTCCTCAATGACATAGCGACTGCGACGTCCTCCCACGCCACCGGCCTTCTCTTGTTCGTCTTTGTCCAGTAACAAGCCAGAAAGTGATGCTGTGACGGGCTCTGTTGCGAACATGAGACCACCTCCGCGCGTCTCCTCGACGGGCTCAGCCAGCTCCAAGATACTCGGGTGCCGCAATCTCGCGAGCGAGCTGGCCTCTTTCTTGAGCCGCTCGACTACTTCTTCATGCGCTCGTTTGAGGCCCGAAGCAGCCGAGCGACCGCCAAAGCCAGCACCAGCTGGTGGTTCCAATGACTTCTTCTCAAAGACAAAGACAGAGGCGGCCTTGCCTGTTGACTTCTTCTTTGCATCGTATATCTTCCATGGCCCAGAGTAGGACGTGGGCTGTGGGCTCAGGGTATAGTTGCTCGAAATATTCGATGTGAAGGACTTGAGGGCGTTGGAGAACATAGTGCTCGTGATCTAGTCGCCGACGCGACGATATCGTGGATGTAGGGCGAGGGCGTCATGGACCGTGGTGTTGGGCGTGGAGAGAGAGTGGATTCGCGCAGGGCTCTGAGACTGACAGCTGGCTCCGCGAAGTCAGGGCATCTCAGACGTCGACCCTCTTTCTGCAAGGCGCGTCGCACCGTCTGGGCAGCTAGCGGATCGTCAATGTGTAGCAGGTGGATGGTCGAGGCCAAGTGTTGGACCCCACGCGAGCTGTGGAGTAACTGTAGCCAGGGCCAGGTTATCTTTAGTGTCCGCCGCATGCATGCACGTCGAGACGCACTGTGTGAATGCGGCCGCCGACGTCGCTGCTGTCGCATGCGCTCCCAGGCCGCACCAATGCCTCGAGAGACGCGAATACCCTCAAATATCCGCCTTGGTCATGGCCAGCTGTCAGCCACGCCCTTTTGTATATTGTCATGGCGGTGTGGGTGGCCTAGATTGCCGATGACTGTTCGCGCCTCCGTTGTAGGGGCTCCGATATCTCCAGCCGCCGGTCAGCTTCGGTTTTATACTAAAGTTCAATATCAACCCTCGCCTTCCCACTTACGCCACACCTCCACGACCACCCTCATTCTGCTCGTGCAGCACCCCTCACAATGCTTCAGCAACGGTCTTCACGATTGATCTCTTCACTGTCCCATTGCGCCTTTCGCGCGCCTGTAACTGCGCTGCGATGTCGGAGCCAGCGCATGCCCTACAGCATACACGCTGATGCATCGGTTGGCAACAAGATTCGGGACATTGATCCCACCCAGCTCAGCATTACCAGGACGACAACACCAAAGGATTTGATGCCCCCAGAGGAGCTCGTCTTTGGTCGCAACTTCTCAGGTACGCGCCCCCACGCCACTGCATGGCCTATCTAACACTCAATCCCAAGACCATATGCTCTCGCTCGAATGGACAGCAACTCAAGGATGGCTCCCACCACGTATCACACCCTACCAGAACCTCAGTCTCGACCCCGCTACCTGCGTCTTTCACTATGCGTTCGAGTGCTTCGAGGGAATGAAGGCCTACAAGGACAAGAGCGGCAGCATTCGGCTCTTCAGGCCGGATAAGAACATGGCTAGGCTGAACAAGTCATCGGCGCGAATTGCGCTGCCTACATTTGACCCAGATGCCCTGACCGAGCTCATTGGCAAGTTTGTCAAGGAGGATGAGCGTTTCGTTCCCGAGTATGTTTCTTGAGCCTGGTATGCACCACACAACTAACTGCATGGCAGTGCGCGAGGATACTCTCTCTACCTTCGTCCCACCATGATTGGTACCCAGCGCACCCTCGGCGTAGGCCCACCTGCTTCTGCGCTCCTCTACGTAATTGCTTCGCCCGTTGGCCCATACTACCCCACCGGTTTCAAGGCCATCTCGCTTGAGGCTACAGACTACGCTGTGCGCGCCTGGCCAGGAGGTGTCGGAGACAAGAAGCTCGGTGCTAACTATGCGCCTTGCATTGTACCCCAGATGCAGGCTGCCAGCCGTGGATTCCACCAGAACCTCTGGTTGTTTGGCGAGGAGGAGTATGTTACTGAGGTCGGCACCATGAACCTGTTTGCCGCAATCAAGAACAAGGAAACTGGAAAGCCCGAGCTGCTTACTGCGCCACTCGATGGTACAATTCTCGAGGGAGTCACTCGCGACTCTATCCTCGAGCTTGCCCGAGAGCGATTGGAGCCCAAGGGCTGGACAGTGACGGAGCGCAAGTTCACCATGAAGGAAGTGGCTGACGCCGCTGATGAGGGTCGCATGATGGAGATTTTCGGCGCAGGAACTGCTGCCATTGTTGCGCCTGTCCGAAAGATCAGCTGGAAGGGACGACTGATTGACTGCGGACTCGAGGACCACGTTGAAGCCGGCCCCGTTGCCCAGCAGATGAAGGAATGGATGGAGGCAATCCAGTATGGTGACGAGGACCACCCATGGAGGTATGTGCTCTGCATGCATCGTCTAAACACAATCGCTGACATATCGCAGTTACAAGGTTATCTGAAGAATGAACAGTTGATGGGTCTGCTCATCGCTAACGCTATTTTGTTCGAGGCATGTGACGGGTAGATGTGATAAAAAAGACATTTCGATATCCTAGGCACATAGATTTATGCAAACAAGTTTAGAGGATGGTGTCTTTAGCATACAACCAAGAGGATGTGTATGTACATGTGCCGCCGAAGCGGGAGCATGGTGGTTGTGCTAGTGAAGCGAGGCCGTGTTGACGGTGGTGGGGTAACGACATGGACAGCGGTGCCTGACTACATGACGCTCCTTACTAGCTCGTAGTTCCCGCGCCCATAGCACAACCCCCAAGCTCATTACGCTGTTTCTCTCCGCTCACACGCTCCGCCCACGTCCGACTGCCGTCCAATTCCCCAGAGCTGCGCCGCCCGCTCGCTCGTCAATATCGCCAGCATACGACACCTTGCACATCTCCACCGCGGCTCACACAATGCTGGCTGGCGCGCTCTGCCGCTTGGCAGCCGACGTTCCCAGAGCGTCCCCACACGACATGCCGCAACTCGCACGCCACCTTGGTCGCGCGCTCCTCGCTCGCAATGCCGCTGAACCCTCCACCGTGCGCGCCTTCTCGCGCGCCTTTGCCTATGCGCTCTACGCCCGCCGCTCTTATGCTACGACCACGCGCGCAACCAAGCCGACTGCGACGGTGAAGAAGGCGGTCAAGGCAGCCTCCAAGACCCCGCCAAAGAAGAAGGCTGTGAAGGCAACCAAGACGACCACAAAGAAGCCAGCCGCGAAAAAAGCAAAGAAGAAGGCTACCAAGAAGCCTGCCGCCAGGAAGCGTGCGAAGAAGGTCCTCACCGATGAACAGAAGGAAAAGGTCAAGATACGCGAGTTGCGCGCCAAGGCCCTCAAGGAACCCACCTCGCAAAGGGGGGTAACGGCCTACAATGTCTTTATTGGTGAATTCTCTTCTGGCAAGGGAGACGGCAAAGATCAGCAGGCAAGGATCACTGAAGCCACCAAGGAATTCAAAAACTTGACACCGGCCCAGCTCGAGGTGAGCATAGAGCCTCACTCCGGCCTAATTGCTAACATGCATACTGACTGCTATATCAGCATTATAACCACCTCGCCAACGAGAAGACTGCGGCTAGGAAGGCAGAGTTTGACAAGTGGCTCAAGTCGTACACTCCACAGCAGATTAGAATTGCCAACATTGCTCGTGCCCAGCTGCGCAAGAAACTTGCTGGCACCCAGAAAAGTGTGCCTGCTCACACTGCCAGACTCCACGATGATCGATATGTCAAGCGTGCACAAACCCCCTATATTGCCTTCTTTAAGGCTAGACACGCCAGCGGCGACATGAAGGGCATTGCTGTCACCGAGGCTGCTAAGCTGATTGCCAACGAGTGGAAGGCATTGAGCGAGAGCGAGAAGAAGGTACATATTTGCATAAAATAAAAACCACTATCACGAGATGCCTTGCTAACAAAAGTGCAGAAATACCAAGCCTAGGTTCAGGCTGCCAAGCAGTAGATGAAGGTTATCCAATGCCTCGGCCATGACAATAGCTGTACATACGACAATCCAGCAACAGCAGCTCGACTGATTACAGCCTGTGTGTGCCTTTTTCCTTGACAAGTTTGTACTCTGCACCGTAATCCTTTTTCTTTGTGTCGGTTAAAGGTTGGGGGAGGGGAGGAGTGTAATACCACTGTATGCGTTCTAGTCTGGCTACTAGACATTCGGGCGGTCTGGTTTTGGTTCTGTCTCTTTCTTTTCCGGTTAAAGGGACTGAGACGACGGGTTCAATGTCCTGTAACTGAGATGTTTTGATGACACTATTGATGTTTTTTTTTCTATTTCTTGACTTTAAAGGGCGATGAGTGATGTCTTCCCTTGTTTTTTTTTTCGTAGCACTCTCGTTTCGAGCCTACCAGATACTCGAGGCGACCAAGACGATGTGAAACGTCACACCGACCCTGGCGTTTTCTACCCCGCAGGAAAAAAGTAAACAGAAAAAAAAGGTCGCAGCAACAACGGCGTAAACAGAAAACAAAAACAAATTATATACCCCTCCAACCCCTCGCTTGGCAAGGCGACACAAGATGTGAAATGAGCAAACTTATCGTTTTCAACAAGGAATAGATAGATACGTTACCCAGCTTATCAGGGTAGTTCTCTAAGGCATACTGTATTGTTGATACTGAACAGCAACTACTGTTGGATAGAACGTCAAACCAGCCTGTTTGTTTTGAGATTAACATAGTAATCAGGGCCACATTCACACATCACTGCACACACTACACAGATGCAATGTATGATAATTGATTACAGCATCTTTTCGCTAACAAGAAGTCAAAGAGAATGGCGTCGTTGCCCGTGACCATGCTTTGTCGCGAGAATCAAGACTACCCACTCCCGCACCAATGCATCCCATCAGACACGACCCGATTGCTCAAAGCACGAATCGAATTGATATGTATCCATGTTGGCCGCTTTTGCAGTATTCCAACATTGCCCGGCAGGGATGCTAATCTTGGCTACCCTACTCCTCCTCAACAGGAGCCTCCTCATCGTATTCCTCCTCACCCTCGGAGACGGAAGCCTCCTGGTACTGCTGGTACTCGGAAACCAAGTCGTTCATGTTGGACTCAGCCTCAGTGAACTCCATCTCATCCATACCCTCACCAGTGTACCAGTGCAAGAAAGCCTTGCGCCTGAACATGGCAGTGAACTGGTCACCAACACGCTTGAAGAGCTCCTGGATGGAGGTCGAGTTACCGACGAAGGTGGAGGACATCTTCAGGCCGCGAGGAGGAATGGAGCAAAGAGCGGTCTGGACGTTGTTGGGGATCCACTCAACGAAGTAGGACGAGTTCTTGTTCTGGACGTTGCGCATCTGGTCCTCAACCTCCTTCATGGAGACCTTACCACGGAAGTAGGCAGAGCAGGTCAGGTAGCGACCGTTGCGGAAGTCGGAGGCAGCCATCATGTTCTTGGGGTCGAACATTTGCTGGGTGAGCTCGGGAACGGTGACGGCGCGGAAGGAGTGGGCGCCACGGCTGGTAAGAGGAGCGAAACCAACCATGAAGAAGTGGAGACGGGGGAAGGGAACCATGTTGACGGCCAGCTTCCTCAGGTCAGAGTTGAGCTGACCTGGGAAACGCAGGCAGGTGGTGACACCCGACATGACGGCGGAAACGAGGTGGTTCAGGTCACCGTACGAGGGGTTGTTCAGCTTGAGGGTCCTCATGCAAATGTCGTAGAGAGCCTCGTTGTCAATGCAGAAGGTCTCGTCAGAGTTCTCAACCAGCTGGTGGATGGAGAGTGTGGCGTTGTAGGGCTCGACAACGGTGTCGGAGACCTTGGGAGAGGGCACGACCGAGTAGGTGGCCATCATACGGTCGGGGAACTCCTCACGGATCTTGGAAATGAGAAGCGTTCCCATACCGGCACCGGTACCACCACCGAGAGAGTGGGTGATCTGGAAACCCTGGAGGCAGTCGCAGCCTTCGGCCTCACGACGGACAACGTCGAGGACCTGGTCGACGAGCTCAGCACCCTCGGTGTAGTGACCCTTTGCCCAGTTGTTACCAGCACCAGACTGGCCGAAGACGAAGTTGTCGGGACGGAAGAGCTGACCGAAGGGACCAGCGCGGACAGCGTCCATGGTACCGGGCTCGAGATCGACGAGGACGGCACGGGGCACGAACTTGTTGTTGGAAGCCTGCTGTACATCAGTATTGGTCTTTTGTCTGTTGGAGGTTCCCCGAGTGACGTACTTCGTTGAAGTAGACGTTCATGCGCTCGAGCTGAAGGTCAGAGGTGCCGTTGTAGACACCAGAGCCGTCGAGGCCATGCTCGCCGGAAATGGTCTGCCAGAAGGCGGCACCAATTTGGTTACCCTGCAGAGACTGTTAGCACTTGTTCCCGTGGTGTTTTCAGGCAGCGGAAGACTTACGCATTGACCGGTCTGGAGGTGAACCTGCAGCAGAAAAGGTGGTTAGCTGTGTTGCTTGCAATCTTGTGTTGTCCCTGAGTGCAGATCGCGGGGCAGGGATGCGCCACTGGCTGCACTCGAAGAGACTCAGATACGTACAATCTCACGCATGATGGCGGCTGGGGGTGTGGGTAGTAAGAGAAGTAAGGTAGAATGGGAGGCGCTGGGTTTGGAGCTGGGGCAATGGGCGTTGGTGGTGCTGGTGTGGAGAGCAGGAGGGAGCAGAGCGGTGTGGTTAAACACTTCAGTGGGCCTGCACAGGCCCTCGGCGCTAACGCGTTTTCATAACAACGCGTGCGGCCAGGCACCAGTCTATGTATGTAAACCGTACACAACACATAGCATAACACTGCCGGCGCCAAGTTTCGTATACATCTTGTGCAGTCATGCATTTGCTCTGCTGCGCTGCTCCTTTCTATTATCATGTTTACTGGAATCATTTGCTTCCACCGGCCGACTTTCTGCCCATGCCGCAGCCGCTCACCGTGCTGCAGGCCCGTGAACTAATCCCCTCTTTCACAACTCTTTCTTTGCTGCCGCATTAGTACCGCCGTTGGTCGCCACGCCCTTTCTCCTGACCACCACCGGCATCGTCCACAGATTCGGCCACAGCAGCTCATACTCATCCTGTCTGTAATTGAGACAGTGTCGCAGCCAGATGCCCCACACAATGTAGAAATAGGCTCCTACGCCTGTCATGAGATGCCTGTCTTTGTTTGAGCTTTCGCCACGCACCTCGCCTTACACATGTACTCACCACCATCCGTGCCCTTCGAGAACGAAGCCCCAGGGCAGGCCCATTCTCCTGCGCCAATTAATCAGCCGCGAGCAATGCTCGTTGTCTAGATGCCAGATGGCAAAACCGCCCAAGAAAATACTGAGGCCAAATGCAATCATCTTCCACATGGTACTGATAATCTCGGCATCCCGCTGATCCTCCTTCTCCCGCTCTGCCTTGGCACCGCTCTGCAGACGTGGGTTCTTTGCTTCTCGCTCTTGGGAACGGAAGCCCGGACGGATGTTGACCTCCATCACATAGATGGCGCGAAACAGCACAATCGCCGTGAGGATCGCGTAGGCAATCTGGTGAAAGGCTGGGTCTTGCAGGTAGTGGTAGTAGAGCGTGATGAAGACTGCAAGGGATGCTAGGGATATGCCCAGTACGGTGGCATACCGTCGCGACTTCCCATACGAGAACGTCGCAAAGTTCATCAGACACGTCGTGTAAATCATCGAGAGCTCATCGACAAGCTGCCAGGGGTCTGCTGTGTATCAGGATTGGGCTCATGGAATTTCTGTCTTCTGGCGCTGTTGCCGCTAGACGTACACTTCAATGTCGCGTGAAACAAAAAGCTGCCACTCCCGACAAGCAGATAGCCAACAAAAGCAACAAGAAAGACCGTATCATGCCCATTCTTCAAGCAGTTGTGTATGCCCTTGGCAGCCAGGTACATGAACAAAATGTTGGTGAACGAATTCACCACCTCCGCCACGTAGTAGGTGACGACATAGTTCTTCGCATGGTTAGGAACATTCTTCCCAATGTACCGCAGTCGCATCACACACCTCTTCACACCAGTCTATCGTGCTACTGATTGGAGAAAAGCAGCCCTCCTGCTCGGGCGGATAGGGTATCGATGGCAGGTAAGAGAGTAAACTAAACATGTTCACAAGTAAAAGCCGAAGAAAGAGGGTAGTGAGTGAAGATGCGCAAAAGGTGCATAGATTGTTCTATGGCAAAGGTACCGGACAAACAAGAGCGCTGTGGTGGTTCCATGGGGTCCATAGCCGCCTGATGGCATCCGAGCAATCCGCAACCACCAAAGAATTGCGTTGTTACCCGGCACACGTGGGGTAGAGCAAGCCTTTAGACTCGGGCGCTGCGCCTGCAGCTCAGCACAGCACGGAACGGGCGTTATAGTGACCATCATACTGCCCATTTGTAGTGTTTCTAGTATGCGCCTGGTGAGAAAAATGATAGGTAGTGACAAGCACAGCGGTTTTCACCGGCTACTTGGCACTGTGTCTTTCGTCAGGAATACCGCCGGTATTTGCCTCAACCACATGACGCCTCCGTTTCCTTCCCTACACCAGACCATTGAAGCAGGAGCTACTAACGTCCTGGTGAGAAGTCGCATCCAGCCTGCACGTGGCTCTCACGTGACCGGCACAAAAATCACCAAAAAAACATACGACAGCGGGGATTCGCTAGTGGTCACCCACCTAACTACTAATCCGCCGGTACTTTGCTTATATAGGGAAGATCGGACGGGTTTCCTAGATTTCAAAGTCCTATGGTCGTATGTACCATAGTGATACAAACAAGATGTTTATGTACTCATTTTGAATGTCTGAGCTGTTTTGGGCCAATAGTACTCGCTGAAGAGTCGCGCTCAACCTATCTCAATGACTATGGCTGCACACCCTCAGAACTATATAGACTTACTCCTTAGACTTGCTACTACTTCTAATGGCTTTTTTAGGTAAATTTAGCTACCCTACTATGTGTAAACTAGGTACAAAGTTAACACTCTATCTGTGCGCAGTGATGTATGTATTGATAAGCGTCTTCGTGTGGCCTGTGGCTATCACGTGGTCTGCTGCTATCACGTGGCCTTAGCAGTGGCCTTAGTGGCCCAGGGCCAAAGACCTTGAACAAGGCAGCCTGGGCCACTCCCCTTGCATGCAATTCTCATATCACCCGCGCAGGACAAAATGACATTCGACAGCAAGGATTCGCCAGTTGTCACCCGTCTGCAGGGGAAATCGAAGATAGCACTCACAGACAGCAGCGAATCTGATGGAGTTCATGCACCTGTGGGTCAATCCAGCTTTGGAGTCGTCCGCCCAATGCTACTCTTGGAAACCTTCTCCGTCAACTCAACAGGTTCGAACGGGCACTTGGGAGTGTCTTACGAATAGACTTACGTGGCTGAACATATTGCGTTGGCCAAGACTGTTGCAAGCACGTAGAAACACGTCGCTGGTATGAAGAACGTAGAGGAACACTTTAAGCAGTAGCAAGTGTTATCAAGAGTCACGTACAGGCGGGGTACGACCTCTCGGGTTGGCTTTTTTTTGTGCCGAGTACTGAACGCTGGCTTCAACGTATGTGATATACATGTGATATGGTGTTGTTAAATCATAATGTAATAAGGTGTGTTTTTACGGAGGCTGAACACGTTCTGATCATAGAGAATCTGGGGTAGTTTCCGCATCAACGCTTTTCTGGAATGAACAATGCGCGTAGCGAATAGTCTCTCCTCTCGGATCCCTTAATTCTTTTCTGACCTCCTTGAACAAAATTCGTGATAGCATCAAGTCTTATCCCAGACAGTAAAGGGTTAAAATAGAATTTACATCCGTCCAGCGCAGGGTTGTCAACAAGCCGGCTTGACTTGGATTGTTGACAACTCTGATCTAGAGTGATACTGAAGTTTGCCGTATCTGTAAGTCCAAGGCAACCTGAAGTCTTCGCTTGGATAGCGCCTTGTATTGGTGAGAAAATCTTCTTAAAAAACTGGATATGCCCTAGAAGTAACTTGACGGAGGGTAGAATATAAAGAGTTGCTTAAGAATAATCTTGTAGAGTGATAAGTATAGGTTCGTCGGGAACCCTCGTAGCAGACTCTAGTGTTTTAGTAATATAATGTTGCTAAGAGAAAGAGGGTGCGCAGATATCTTGTTTGCACACCCTTTGTGGGTGCTAAGTGAATCGGTTAATACCATTGCGAAAGAATACACTTGAAACATACATTTTATCGCGTCTAAAATAAAGCTTTTCTACTAATGATGACACTGGTGTTGCTCTACATTGACTGGTAAGCCCAGCAGTGTTTTCTTCGGGCTCTCGTGGTCGAAATGCTAACAAGAAAGGGTTCGCTGGATTCTTTTCTTCAGGGTTTAGGATACGATGCGGCTCATCTTCCTTGTTAGGATGAGGAATTTCGTGCCTATCTAGGCCTTTCAGCGTATTCTTGCTTGTAGGTGGGAGGTTCTCTTAGTCCTTGCGATGTACGTTCTGGGTGATCTTGGAAAGGTTATCATGCATTAGGCGCTGCCATTCTGGCATGCTCGACTGGTCATCTAGACTTTTGGAAGCGTCTTTGCCTGTCTCAAGTAGCTGTATCTGTGCTGGTTGCATAGCTGATAGCTTCCGTTCGAATCCTAAATCGAAATCTATTCTTAGCCTAGATGCTCAAGCAGTAAATAGATAATGATGAGAGGTTTCCTTACGCGCGCTTCGCTAAACCACAGGCTCAAAGTCTTCATTGGCATCGCTCTCTGTGTCGGGTATTATTACTAATGCCCGACACCGTCTCGCGCCAGCACGTCGTGCACCGTGTGAGCCCCGGCAAGGGTTTGGATACTCTAGACGATCATTTCAAATGTGATCATGCCTACGATCTCTTTTAGCTGTCCAAACTACTTATCCCATAGTAATAATGCACAATAATAACATATACCACCACTAATAAGAATTCATATTATGATTCAACAACGCCACATCTCAGTACTGAACAGCCAATCGTACAAACAATAGCCAACCTAGTCGTCGCTACGTGACCAGCGCAACAAGAGCAAAAACAAAAACATACGACAGCGGGGATTCGCCAGTGGTCACCCACCTGACTACTAATCCGCCGGTCTCAAGCTTAAATAGGGAAGATCGGACGGGTTTCCTTGCGATATTGAGCCAATGGTCGTATGTATCATGTATTAAAAATTTGGCTTTTATGACTACGTTGCGTGTGTCTAGAAGCCAGCTGCGTATTAGAGCACTGACAGCGGCCGAACCGAGAAGCACGACCACCAGCACCAACTCGTCTGGACACCGTCAACGTCCAACTCGCCACCATGTCTATGCCCAACGAGGCCCTGCAAAAGGTGCGTTAAATCTGGTCCACCTGTGTCGTGGGCGACGTGGCTGGGTCTGACAAAAATTTCAGGTCCTGCAAGAGATCAGCCAGAAGAAGGCCTTCGCCGAGCAACAACTCGTCATCGTCAAGCAGCAAAAGGCGGCGCGGGCGCGCGAGAGCCGCATGCTGCAGCTGACGTCGTCCGAGGTGTCTTCGCTGCCCGCCGACACAAAGGTGTACGAGGGCGTGGGAAAGATGTAAGTCACATGTCTGTTGATTTGCCTCGCAGCTGCGGGGAGATGCGATAAGAGAGGGGCTGATTGACGCCTCGCAGGTTCGTCTGCACGCCAATTCCAGATGTGCAGAAGAGGCTCAAGGAAGAGAGCGAGGCTCTGACCAAGGAGATGGCCAACTTGGATAAGAAGGAGGACTACCTGGAGAAGACGTATGCGAACAGTAAGAGCAGTTTGGAACAGGTGCTCAAAGGTGCCGCCTGAGCGCTCTCATTAACTCGGCGAATGCAAAATGGGGAGCATAGAGTACTACAGAGACCAAAGTCTGGTAGCCAGTGGCGGTGTGGTGACATGTATGCTGCAACGCGAACCACTTCACAGGAACACTCGTCAATCAACAAACAGCCTTGATGGCAGAAGAAAAATCCACGACACATTCGAATGCAAAACAGTCTGTTCGGGAGAGAAGAATTCAACACCAGCAATGCATTCGGTCTACTTGAACTTTTGGCGCTGTCTGATCTTCTACCGCATCCTGACAAGCATGCTCTCCACACCCTCAATGTACTTCCTAACCTCCTCCGCCGCCCTTGCAACGTACGCTCCATCCACGACCCTGTGGTCTGCACTCCAGCTAAATACGCACTCCTCCCGCTTGATCAGCTCTCCATTTTCTCCAAACGCAGGCACCACTCGCGCTTTGCCAATGCCTACTATGCCCACTTGCGGTCCTACAATAACAGGCGCCACGGTGGCTCCGCCAATGCTGCCAATGTTGCTGACGGTGAATGTCGCACCCGTGAGATCGGCAGATGTGAGCTTGCCAGAGCGAGCGAGACTGCTCAGACGCTGGATCTCCTGTGCCAACGTAGCAATGCTGTGGTTCTGTACATTTTTAATTACCGGCACAAGCAGTCCAGACGGCGAGTCAACCGCTACTCCGATGTTGTGGCTCCCCTTCAGCACTATCTGGGGCTTTTCTGGGTTGGTGCCGGTATCTAAGTGAGAGTTGAGCAGGGGAAACTGCTGGAAAGCCAGTGAGATTGCTTTGATAATGACTGGCAGTGGTGTGATTCGGTCTGGCTTCTCGCGTCCGGCGTTGTGCCTTTTGCGTAGCGATGTGAGCGAACTAAAATCCACCGTGTCTGTGTAGAGGAAATGTGGTATCGACAATGACTTGGTCATTTGCTTGAACATGCCAGCCTGAACCGGTGTGAGGGGCTTGGTTTGGTCCTCCAACTGCTGCGTAGACACAGATGTCGGTGTGGATGTGCGTGGTGCGGTCGCAGTCTGTTTGGCAGACTCGATGTATCGTTGGACATCATCCTTGAGCACACGGCCATCCCTTCCCGTGCCTTCTATGTCTTCTATATTGAGTTTGTGTTCCTTGATCATGTGTCGTACTGCTGGTGTTGCGAGGGACGCATATTTACCCGGTTGTCGCGGTGTTGATGGCTGAGATGTCTCTGATGTTTGCGTGCCGTTCTGCCCAGTCGGTGCGTCCCCAGCAACAGCTTTCGTATCGTTGCGTCCGAGTTCAATACCCTGTTCCTGCGCTCCTGTTGTCTTCGGTGGCTCTTGCTCTGGTTGTCTGCCTGATCCTCCGTTGAGCAGGGCTTCATCGGCAGCAGAGATCTCGCTCTGAATGTCAATGTCTACCAAAGGCTGTAACGGTCAGCTTGACTACGTAACCATTTTGCGGGACGAGACTACCTTTCCAACCTTGGCCATGTCATCTGGCTCATAGTACAGCTTCTTGATGACGCCATCGAATCGCGAGGTAATCTGCTCGCATTAGCACTTGCTCGCGCACAGATTGGGCCGCATGTACCTCTACGGATGCTTTGTCTGATTGCACCTCGCAAATGGGGTCAAATTGCTCAACGCGTGCACCAGGCTTGACAAACCACTGAATAACCTGGCATTCTGTGATACCTACACGCAGGCTTAGCTTCGACTAACACACATTTCTGTTTGTGTATTTACCTTCGCCAATGTCTGCCAACAGATATGGCTTGACCACCAGCAGTTTCCTCGTTTCCCCAAAGCCCCGTCTTTGATTGAATATGCGACTGTTTGCACTCCGTCGTCCGGCAATTGACGTCCGCGGGGCGAGGCTTGGTCGGGAAAAGATGCGCGACGCTTCTCTGCTTGCAAAGGACTTCATGGCGGGTGGTTTGTATCTGCAGGACTTCTCAGTGGAAAAAACATATCCAAGTACTGCCGCCGAGGTGTGGTAATCGTGAAGGCTCAAAGCCGACGGTTACCGGCCTCGGTCGTGGCCGATGACACAAGCGGAAGCTGGGGAACCGCTCCAGACTGATAGGGTATAGCGGCTCGCGGGTTAAGAAAACATGGGCCTGCTCCATGGTAGCCCTTTACACTATACCGTGTTTGGACTATTGATCATCGACATGCTAAGGAGATGTCTGTTCATACAGGGTGATGATATCGTGGCCAGGCCATGTCGACTATCCTAGCTGTCGGGAATTTGGGTTTCAATACTCGTGGGTTCTATAGGTCACGTGGCCCATGTTTACCAATAATACCAATTCATGCTCTCATCTCGGCTTTAATGTGCATACTGTTTGCACACTCAAGTCTGAGGCCAATGTGTCTATCAACAGCAATGAACCCAGTGTTGAGCTGGATCTTGCCTCAGCTCAGGGCTGTGTGGTAACATTGTGGGCAAGAGCGCCCATGACAACATGCCTACTAGTTGCTGTCTAAGACGGCTGCTTGTACTCAACGTCGATCACCTCATGATGGATTCGAGAATCAGATACAACAAAGATTGCCTGGAGACGTAATTTTTCGGAGACGAAAATCTAAATTGGAACATGACTTCGTAAGGAGGACAAGGGCACTGTCAGATTCTGGGCTGTGCCTCAACAGTACCCATGAACGCACCAGGGGAATGCAATCTTTACAAGACATGCTCGACTCACACTACTGACCCAAATTTGGCGAAGCAGGGCTCATGACTCGGAATGTTGTTTGTCCATATTGTTCCGGAGATGACGTTGGATCGTGGAGATCGAGCGCACGAGCCTTCGTGATGCGCGCGACTCCCGTTACGCGTTTGCGGAGGGAAGCCCATCCATCCCACTTCGAGAATTATTGGCCGCATTCCCCAGCCTACGAACAGCCATGCGCAGTTCCAATGTCCACATATGCATTGCAAACGAAGACAATGCTGCAACCCGTTCCAGACACGCCAAGTCAACTGCTGCGACTAGCCGCCAAACCTGAGGAGCCCAAGACCCAGCTGCCCTCGAAATTGACGAGAGACTCTCTCTGTGGCCTCGGAACCTTTAATAAGCCCTTTACCATTCGGCCGTACTCCGGGTCACCACATACCAGTCCTCTAACGCTCAAACCCGTCCGTGTGATTGGACGCTCTCAACTGCCTCTTACACTCCTCGACCCATCTACCGACGACCACTTTGCTCCAAACAGCCTCTTTGTCGCTCATATCGATATCTTGGAAGACAATGGATTTGAGGAGGAAGAGGATGGGGGCTCCAGAGTGCTTGTTGCACAGCTGGAGACGAGGAAAACTCTTTACGCCATCGAGCGAGTACAAACACGCATCTATAGCATCCACAGGCTTGCTAGTTGGTTGAAGGAAAAGGATGTGGCTGGCTTATGGGATCCGGGCAATCTACACAATCTGCCGACAAGACCCAGGATGGACACAGGCTCTGGCACGGCTGGAGAGTGGTGGCAACATGCTGCAGTAGAGACGCAGGCTAAGGAACCGTCGATACGACCTACAAGGATAGGTATGCTGCGACAGAAGCTGCAACAGACATCTGGTATGATGGAATCTCAGCAACCGGAAGGGAACCCAGCGTCGCAGGGCATGGACAATCTGGATACCATACCCACAGAATCCTTGCTTGAACTGCAGCCAATACAACTGTCGCCACAAGAACAGCTCGACTTACTGGTTCACCAATACTTGGATGCCGTTTACATGTCGAAAACATCACTTGCATATTTTGCAAAAGGACCCCTTACTCGAATACGCAATGCTTTCACCTTGGCCGAAGAAGGCGCACCGCCCACCCATGAGCTTATCGCATCCCTGCGCGCTATGCTACTGAGTCCGAAGGCCAGCGAGAAGAAGTATTATGAAAAATTACCGTCGCTGATCAAAGGCATGGCACCGGGTAGCTATTCGGATGACGAGGCCAATGCAGGGACTAATAAGCCCAAAAAAACAAAGAAGAAAGTCAAACTTAGTCGGGAAGGCGTGTACCCGCAGGAAGAGGCCCTAGTCAAGAAATGGTGGCAGTCGGAATTGCCTGGTGGTGACGCCATGGCTGCAGAGACTATTGATCAGCGCATTAAGAGGCGGATTGGCGACTTACGAGTTCGCGAGACACTGGCGCAACTAATACTCATGCTCGAAATCATTGCACTTGAAGCAATGTCGACTGGCAAAGCGGCTGCCCAGCAGCCAGCAAAAGAAGAGGGTCAGGACCAAAGCGAGCAGCCAGCACTAAAGAAGCGCAAGAAGAAGCTCGAGGATATCAACGTACAGCTGGATCTAGTACTGGATAAGCTTTGCATATGGCATGCCACCGAGGAGCTAGGCATTCTTGATTTCGATGCGAAGCCATCGCAACAGAATGAGGGGTTGGATGGGGACGGTCGCAATAGATCCAGCGATCGCCTACACAGCTTCTGCGTGGAAGTCATCATACCATTCTACATCAACCGGCTCCCCGAGCAGGCGCTGATGGTCAACAAGAAGCTCGGTGGACCAGCGCACAGTCTGCCTTCCAAACGAAAGGCGAACAAGTTGCCCACAACCTCGCACAGATCAAGAGACTCCAAAGAACCCGACGCGAAGAAATCACGGCGCTCATTAGCACGAGTTGCCACAGACAGCACTGGCAAGATGGTTGAGCGGACAACACCATCCCTGGGCCGTTCAGCCACAGATTCGGTACTAGTAGAAAGCATTAAAAGAGAAGCAAGCGAGACCCCTCTGTCTGCGATTCCTTTCCGCCGAAGTCCCTCAAAGGGTGCAAGACAATCCATGTCCCAGATCCGACATCTACAGGGGCGTCAAATCGATCTCGCACAGCCTTCGGCGGCTGCATCAGCAAAGATGAAACAGAAGCAGCGAGTAGAGGAAGACCTGCAGGAGGCTATCCTAGCACTGAAGAAGCCAAACCGGGGACTAGCTGCTGGCAGCTATGTTGCCGAGCGAGAGCAACGTGGTCTGGGATTGCCGAGCAAATCAAGAAAGCCAACGGTCACGGTGAGAAAGACTATCAAGGACGTCCAGGTCACCGCGACACCACGGGTCAGCCGGAGGACAAAGAACGTGGTGGAACAGACGCCTGTGCAGCCGCACCACGATCCTTTTGTTCGGTCTCCCGGGGAAGAGACACCTCGTTCGAGTGCTTTTTGCGTACCCTCGTCGGGCGTGCGGCCAAGACCTACAATGTTACCCGCAACGGCCCACGCAACGGCTCCAGACCTAGCACAGGCTAGCATTGCCGAGACACCATCCAAAGCGCCACAGGGCAGAGCCTTTTCGTCGGAAACGGTGCGGAGGAGAATTTTCGCAACCCCGTTAAAGGCGGCAGCCCCTGATGGGCACAGCAGACGCGATGAGCCGTCACACGTGTTCGAGACACCAGCCAAAGCTATCGGGAGTTCGCCGCCAGATGAGGCTAGGAGGGCGCCACCAGCTGCTACAACGCCCACAAAGTCGGTTCCGACGCCGGCGGGGCAGGCCGGCCCAGTCGGTTTGGTAGTGCCGGAGCTGGACGACGAGGCGGGGCCATCGATATACGAGGCGCTGGGATGGAACGATGACGACGACGACGGATTTGTATAGAAATGCATCTTGTGTGGAGTTTGTTTTTTGTCATTGCTCGATGGTTCCTGCATTAGCGAACATGGGAAGGGTGATCTCTGCATAGCAGCACGGGACACGCTGGTCACGTGGAAGGAGGTCTAGCGAGTCGCTGCAGGCGGCGTGGAGCTCGGGCCGAATGCGGTCCGCGTGCGCCTGGTCTCCTCTTTGCACGGCGGGCGTGCACTAGGCCTCTTTGGAGCGCGTCGCGAAGAGCTGGACACGGCTGCGTGCGCGGCGAGGACAATGATTTGGGGTGCTCATTTGGCGTTCCCATGGGCGCCGCAGGGATCGTCCCTTGCAGCGGCCTCGAGGTCAGCGTGCCTGGCAGTAAGCGGCTTGCACGTGCGCTCGAGGCTCGGCGGCGCGAATCACAGGCCGTTCTGCAATGGCGTCCGTCCAATTTGCCGACCCCTAATAGTACATGTTAGGATGTGTCTAATCCCGCTGAAATTATGAAGATCAAGTCCAGGCGCCCAGTGTCTTCCGCCTCTTGAGTCCTGTCCCACCTGCTCAACCATTGCTTTTGATTCAGGCCTCGCGCTGGAAAACAAGTCGCTCCTCCCCACGCCTGCCCGCTCGACTCGACGAACATGTTCAGCACTGCAGCCAAGCCATTGTAACCGCCTGAGTCTGTCCCGACCCCCTGCCCGCTCTCATGGCTGTCACTGCAGCCTCCCGTCCTGCTCCCCCCCGGGCGCAGCGCTCCCCGACTCTGAGCGATGCGGGCATGATCTTGCCAGCCCTCGACGAGGCCGACTTCGACCGCGCAGCTTCACCCATCCCGCTCATGGAGCGACCCCCTTCGCCCTCAGATCTCTACCGCCACGCCGAATCCAGTCCTCGCCGATTAAGTTCAGAAGCCCAGAGCCGGCGCCGCGCCTCGCAGCAAATAAGTTTGCCGTCACTATCAGCACAGTCCTCGCTCTCAGCACAGTCCTCACGCTCCACGCTGCGCAACGCAACCGACTCAGTCGCCTCGTCCAGGAGCATGACTACTCGCGACCACGTCCTGGCCTCGTCGCCCACCGTCCACACTGCTCCCAGCAGCCATTCGCCCGGCAGTTGGCGCGGCCAGGACCAGCGTAAAGTCAGCCCTTCATCGAGCTCAGTTTTTTCCGAGGATTTGGAGCATTGGCCCGGCTTCGACAGCCACGACACTTTTGACGACAGTGGTGTAGATCTCGAGGAGCAGGAGAAGCGGCATCGCTCGCGGGTTGAGGCTGACAGTGGAGCTGACGGTATGGCAGCCAATGTCAGCGACGACGACGACGACGATCCATACTCGTCGGCCGCGCTGAGCAGAAGGGCAGAGATCATCCTGGCTAACGCCAAAAAGAGGTTGAATGTACGCCCCGTCTCCACATTGTTTGTATTGCATTGAGCGATTGCTTACCATAACAGGTCATGGAGGGAAACCTCCGAGGTGCACGAGAGTCATTGGTCGTTTCGCCCACTTTTAGTTCCAGAGGGCTGTCCGATCTTCCACACCACATGGCAGCCAGCCGCGAACGAGACCGAAGGCTATATGCCGGCATGGGACCAATTCCTCCACGCATCCCTTCGTATCGACAGTCGCTGCTTACACCCAGCAGCAGCTCTGGCCACTCACGCAACCTGAGCGAAACGTCGGTACCACTTCCCTTTACGCCTTCGTACATGACAAGAGTGTCGTCAATCAAGAGGGCATCCAGTGCATTTGGTCATACCAGTGGGCCATGGGCGCCAGAGAGCTATGGTCAAGGACGTTTTCCCATCAAAGAGTCTCGAAGCGTAGACCACCTTCGCGATCCACGCACTACCTGGACCACCTCAGACCGCGAACATGTTGGTGTTAGATCTGCCTCAAGAAGCTCCAAATCCCCGCCTGTGTTAGAAACCCTACGAGAGGATGAGGACGGAGCCAGAATACAACGATCTACGTCGGCAGCTAGCGGCCTTCGTGACCAGATGAACGACCTCAAGGGCAGAATCTCCAGCCTTAAACTCAAGGCGCAAGAAGATCATCTCCGGCGACGCAGTATGCAGAGTCTTCGCGCACCTAGCCCCTTCACGTCTGCCGATACATGGTATCCCGGATCAAGCACGCATGCGCCTGGGAGTCCCATGACGCGAACTGCTGGTCTGGGCATCACGACTGAAACAGGCGCTCGAACTGGACTCTATCCTGAAGTAGAGGACCGGCCAACCAGCGCTACGACGACTACCTCGCAACTGCATGGAGAGAACCTGGTGCGACAATGCAGGGACCCATCTGACACGGCCCGCGGGCACGGATACTCTAGCCAGCCATACGAAGAGCGCGAAGCCGATACTGAAGAGTCTGAAGAGTATGAAGCGTCAGACGTGGAAGATGTCGACGACAGCGACTTTGTGTCCGTCTACGGCGATGATGTAGACGGCGAACCCGAGAGCGTGTATGAGGATGCGGTGTACGAGATGCCTACGACGGAGCGACACGAGGACCGGGTAGATGCATTCGACTACGAAACCTTCTTCCTGCATAGCGCCATGGGAACGTACAGCCTAGGAGACCGTCGGTCGAGTACAAGCTCAGGCACGTCGATAGCCACGACGCGACCCGTGACGGCGGTGCAAACTAGCGAGGAGTTTAGCAAGGCTGAAAAGCGAGTCTCGTTTCACCAACGGAACCCAAGTGTGGATTCGGTGTCGACGGTAGCGACGTTTGCTACGGCCGCTGAGGACCAAGGCGACGATGACGATGAAGAAGCCGAGAATGAGCAGATGGATCAATTTTCACAGCAGATCATGTCCCACCAGTCACGATTGCTCACTCAACGCGGCGTTCGCAACAGTCATCTGTCACTCAGGTCTGACTCTGCCATCAACATGCGAAGCGGCAACGGGGTATCGCCTCCTCACTCAACCTTGTCTCGCGGCTCGCCCTCACCAGCCGAATTTGCCAGTGGACTTCAAACGTCGAAGCTCTTTTCCGTCTTGACGGAAAGTTCGCGAGACGAGCCACGGATTGCACTCAGCGACGAAGAGACCCAGCTGGTGTATGCCGTTGCTGCTGGGATACAACACGTGTGCTCGCAGCTGCAGAGCACGTACGGCGAGGCGTATGAGCGCAAGGCGTTGCGGCGAAGACTCGACGAAGCACGCAGAATCCTCATGGGCGAGGACTTGGAAGAGGGCCCATCTTTGTGAGAGGAGCCACACGCACTGGGTTGAATCTCGTTTGTCTTTTTTACACTACATGGTAATGTCTAACTCGAATGCTGCGACTTAGCGTAGGTCAGATTTTGTTTACCCACGAGCCCTGTCGATATCGATCTCACGCACAAAAACCCCGCTAGATGTTTCGTCCTCGCATGTGTCTGTTTCAGCGTCTCCGTTTGTCTTTTTCTTCTCTTCGTGTTGTTATTTTTTTGTTCTATCCCCCCTTTCTTTTCTTGTTCTTCTTCCGTTTGTTGCTGCACTTGTTTCACAAGTTGCTTGGGCAGACTTGGCTGCCTCTCTTTTTGGGAGGCCATGACGATAGATAGCTTCTTTTCCTTTGTTGTATTGATACCCCGGGGCGGCGCGAAGGGGTCACGAGCTCCGGTGTAGGTGGACACGTTTTTTTTCTCTCTTTTGCTTTTTGTGGATGCAAGTAAGCCCGTAGCTCTGGGCTCGTGGCTGTTAGCTCTTGCAAGGTAGTTGGTGGTAGCTCGTAGTCTAGCGGTAGAAGCTTGACACAGGGCTGTCATGCATGCACATAGGGCTGCCAAACCAATCTAAAAAATGCTCTACTAGACGACGAACCCATTGGGCCTGACCGAGCGTGGCGGCTAGCCTCGACTAGAAGTGATCAGAAGGCAGAGGAACCACGGAGCCGAGTCGCGGCGCCCGAATTAGCCTGCCTCGTGGGCTGGTGACGAGGACAGAGAGGGCGATAGTGTGCGGCCGACCCCACCGAACCTGGCGTCATGCTGGACCATGGGAGGGACGGGACGGCATGCCATCATGCAAAATCCAGTACGCTATGCGTTGTCCACGTACCACGGGCGGCGAAAGCGGCAGCTCGCATGCACGTCTTGTCCGGAGCAAGATTTGCCGCGCTGGGCGAGGGCGTGCTGGCGGGGTGGTTGGATTGGGCAAAGACGAGAGGCGGGTGGTGTACAAGAGGACTGGCGGTGTAGAGCCGCGTACGGGCAGCAGATGGGATGCGAGCCTGCCAACAGCACGGTTACCCACCTGGGCCTCCGCAATTGGCCCAGTGCAAGGGCATGGCTGGGAAGCGTGCTAGCAGCCGTAGTCGACAGACATGGCTGGGTTGCGCAGGGCCTCAGACGGATGCACCAGAGCGTAGCATGCCATGCACCCCGGGCCTACGCCGCCCATTTTTTTCAACACAAGCGGAATAACTTGGCCTCTGCCGCCCGCTGCGCGCATCGCACCGCGCGCATCATTCTTTTCCCTGCATCTGGCCGGAGCCCTCGACTTTTCTCGCCATCCCAGGCACCGCCGCCCCCATCCCCAGACGACACACCACCCAGCCCGCCAACACCCCTCATTTTTGCACCTTTTTTCCGCCTGCTGGTCCGGGCGCGTGTGTGACGAGGTGGATGAAACGCTCCGCAAGCTCCAACCGGCTTGGTGCGCCCGCTCGACCAGAGCTTATTCGACGGCCGTAGTCGTTGGCGTTGCGGAAACACTCATCCCACGCCCACGCCCACACCCACTCCCTCCACCCAGTCCTTGTGACCACTCGCACGCCTGCTCCTCTCGCCGCCCGTCGCATACTCGCCGCTTGTACGCTGCGCCCGCCTTCCATTGCCATATCTCCACTTTGCCTGGGGGGACCGGGGTTGTTTATGGGCCCCGTCTATCGTTGACGTTGTTGCTGCTGCTGCTGCTGCTGCGACTACCACGGCCTCTGTTTACTACTACCGCTATTCTCACCACTATACCCGGTCGCAGCGAGCCCCTGCAGCACGACACCACCACACAAGTCACGCTGCGCCTCTCCCGCCTCCGCATCATTACGACGACACCCGCCCTCGCCCTCGCCCGCCTGCCGCTCCTCTCTTGCGGTTCTGCTCGAGCTCTCATGTGCTCACCTCCGCCGTGCTCCTTCCACTTGCGCCTCTCATATTCGCATAATGTCTCCTACCACCTTTCGTCGCGCCGCCGCCGTCGCGCCATCCGCGAGACTAAAGACCCCGCCGCTTGCGACGACTGGATCGGCTGAAGGCGTTTGGGACGGATACAACAAGAGTGAAATCTTGCAATTAGAAAATACTTGGCCCGCAAGCACCTGCTGCGACGGGAACATGGCCTCATGCGACTCTGCAAATGGCACCACCACGGCCGAATTGATGGACCATTTGAAGTTTGCGCTCCAAAGGCTCGACAGCCGCGACTCTGGACATGGAAAATTGTGGCGCGACGATCTCTCGGTATGGCGAAATTGCTTTGTTTGGTCCCTTATCCACGTTTTGTTTGGTTACCACCACCCCGCCTCCCAAGCTTCACCTCACTGAACAACCCTCGCCTTTGTCCATTCGCTGGCTTCCATCTCTAACTTATGTCTAGCGGCCCGCCCTCGCGACCCGACCGTCGCATCTTCTCTCTTCTGCTTCTACGTTGATACTAGAACCATGGAACCCACAACCGCCCGTCTACGAAGCCCCACCACCTTCATATGACGAATCTATAGCAGACCTACCTCCAGACTACACCTTCACCGATGCGCTGGCGATTGCGCAAACTCCTCACCAATCTCCCTTTTCCTCCCTCGACGCCTCGCCATGCGCTACCGATCCCAAACATCCACGCCCAAGCAAGAAGCGCTTAGCTGGCTCTTCCATCTTCCGCTTGGACATGGACTCGTCGTACGTGGACATTGATTTTGGACACTGCGAAACGGGTATCAAATCACACGGAAAGAAGGCCAAGCAAAAGGCGGCAGCAGCAAAGAAACCAGCACCCGCTCCTGTTGATGAGGGAAAAAAGGAAGAGCCGCCTGCCGGTGGTGATGACAGCGGAGGTGATCCTCCCGCGGATGGTGGGGCTGCCGGTGGAGACGGTGGAGACGGAGGCGACGGAGACAAAGGCAAGAAGAAGTCGAAAAAGCAGAGAGAGGAAGAGGAGAGGCTGAAGAAAGAAGAGGAAGAGCGCTTGAAGAAAGAGGAAGAGGAGCGCTTGCAGAAGGAAGAAGAGGAACGCCTGGCAAAAGAGGCCGAAGAGGAAGCCGAGCGCAAGAAGAAGGAAGAGGAAGAGGCTGCTGCCGCTGCTGCTGCTGCCGCCGCTGCTACAACAATTTCCGTGACCAAAGCAGCAGCTGACCTAAGCTGGGCGAATCCAGGCGAGAACACGGATGAGTGGGCCTCACTCGGCGTGGGAAAGAAGAAGAAGAGCAAAAAGGGGAAGGTTTGTCTTGTTCCGGCTCCTTTAATTATATGTCGCGTGGCGCTAACTCACGATAGACTGCCGAGGCCGTACCCCCGCCTCCTCCTGAACCACCTGCCGGACCTCCAACAACATTCGACGACATCAACCTCGACGACGGAAGCCCACCAAAAATTGACATGAACAAGAGTGATACCAGCGCAACAAAATCTGGATTTGGACTACCTGGACTAAGCAGTTGGGCTTCTGGTTGGGGCTCATCGAACAAATCATCTGGTTGGGGATTAATTGACAGTACCAAGAACTCGACTGCAGACGCCGACAACCCCTGGGGCTCCTCGGACAAGAAGAAGAAGAAAGACCCTAACGGATTCGACTTCGACTTTGACGCTTTCAAGTCAACACCTCCCGCTGAGCAAAAGCCCGCCGAGGACGATGGCTGGGGCATTGGCTCCGGCACCAAATCTAAAAAGACCAAAAAAGGGGTCTTGATAGATGACAGTGTGCCTGAGCCTGCTCCTGAACCTGTTCCCGAGCCTGCTAAGGAAGATGATCCGTGGGGTGGATGGGATGGTGCTGCTGCTGGCGTGAAGAAGAAGAAAGGTAAGAAAGGAGCAAAGGAAGAGCCACCACCACCTCCCCCGGAGCCTGAACCCGAACCAGAGCCAGCTCCCGCCGAGCCTGAGCCGGAGCCGGAGCCTCCGAAGCCAGAAGTGCCTGCTGTTGACCCATTTGCTGGACTCAGCAAGTCTCAAGCGAAGAAGCTTAAGATCAAGCTAGAGAAAGAGGCTAAAGAGGCCAAGGCAAGAGAGGAAGAGGAAGCGGCTAAACGGCTAAAAGAGGAAGAAGAGGCCGCTGAGCTCCGGCGCCAGGAAGAAGAGGAAGCAGAGCGGAAACGCATCGAAGAGGAAGAGGCCGAGGCCAAGAGGATCGAGGAAGAAGGGGCTGCTGCTGCTGCCGCTGCCGCTGCCGCAGCAGAGGCTGAGAAGAAGAAGAAAGAAGACGATCCTTGGGGTGACTGGGGCGGTGCAGCACCAACGACAAAGAAGAAAAAGAAGAAGGGCGCAAAGGAAGAGATTCCTCCACCTCCGCCGCCTCCGCCTCCTGAACCTGAAGTCTTGGAACCAGAACCTGCAGAGGAGAAGGCTGCCGATCCCTGGGATGATTGGGGTTCAGCAGCGCCTACCACCAAAAAGTCCAAGAAGAGCAAGAAAGGTGCCGCTGTCATCATCGAAGAGCCTCCGCCAGTTGAGCCTGAACCGATCCCAGAACCCGAGCCGGCTCCACCTCAAGAAGAAGACAAAGGCTCCGATTGGGGCCTGAGCTCGATATGGGGTGGCACAAAGAAAAAGAAGAAGAGCAGCAAGGCGGTTGAACTAGAACCGCTGCCGGAGCCGGAGCCAGTTGAAGAAGCAGCGCCTATCCAAGAGCCCGAGGATGTCGAAGAACCCGAGGACGCGGAGGACGACTGGGGCGCGCCATCCTGGAGCAAGAGGAAGAAGAAAGACCCCAAGAAGGATGCTCCAGTCGAGGTACTCGAGGATACTACGACGCCTGTCCAGAAGCCTGATGAGGAAGACCCCTGGGGAAGCGCGGCATTTAATATTGGCAAGAAGGTCAAGAAGAGCAAGAAGGGTCTTGTTCCACCAAACGTGCCAACACCTCCAGGCGAGTTCGAACCTGAGCTTCCGCCACCCAAAGAGATCGAAGCGCCTCCACCTGCAGAAGAGGAAGACATCTGGGGTCTCGGTGCTCCCACCTTAAAGAAGAAGAAGAAAAAGGGTGAGGTTGTCCCGGTTGCGCCGACTGATACCTTTGAGGATCTCATCTCGCTCGACGATCCACCTCCTGCCGAGGAGCCTGTAGTGGAAGAGGCGCCGGTGGAAGAGAAGAAGAAGAGCAAGAAGGACAAGGAAAGCAAGTCGAGCAGCATCTGGGGATCTTTAAGCTCAGCCAAACCTCCCAAGAAGGAAACCGCTCTGGAGAAACGAACTCGCGAGAAACGTGAGAAGAAGGAGCGTGAGGAGCAGGAGCGCTTGGAGAGGGAGGCCGCTCAGCAAGAGGAGGAAGAGCGCCTCGCACGAGAAGCCGAGGAAGAAGCAGCCCGCATTGCCGCAGAAGAAGCTGACGCGGAAGCCGAACGGATCGCGGCAGAAGAGGCGGAAGCGGAAGCGGAAGCGGAAGCTGCGCGCATCGCTGCAGAGGAGGCAGAGGCAGAGGCCGCTCGAATTGCAGCGGAGGAGGAGGCAGCCAGAATTGCAGCGGAGCAGGCGGAAGCAGCACGTATAGCGGCAGAAGAGGAAGAGAGGAGGAGAAAGAAGAAGCAAGAGGAAGAGTCTGCAGGATCGAAGCTTGCAGGATGGGGAGCCAGTATCTGGGGATCTTCGAAGAAGAAAGAGAGTACCAAAGAGCGAAGAGCCCGGGAAAAGAAGGAGGAGCAAGAGCGCTTGGAGAGGGAGGCTGCTGAGCAAGCCGAAAGGGAGCGCCTTGAACGCGAGGAGCAAGAACGTCTTGCAGCTGAAGAAGCCGCCCGTCTTGCTGCAGAGGAAGAGGAGCGCCTGGCACGCGAAGCTGCCGAGGCGGCCGAGAGGGCTCAAAGGGAAGCTGAAGAGGCCGAGGCCAGGGCTAGGGAGGAAGCCGAGAGGAGTTCTGGATGGGGTCTATTCGGACTGTCCAAGAAGAAGGAAACTCCTAGGCAGAAACGCGAGCGCGAGGCCAAAGAGAAAGCGGCATTAGAAGAGCAAGAGAGGCTAGAGAGAGAAGCCAGAGAAGCTGCCGAAGCCGCTGAAGCCGAAGCTGCTGAGAAAGCCAGGCTGGAGGCTGAGGAGGCTGAAGCTGCCCGTCTCGCTGCCGAGCAAGCAGCCGCCGTTGAGCCCGAGCCCGTTCCTTCTAAGGAGAAGAAGAAGAAAAAGAAGAGGGGTGTCGTCGAGGAAGCTCCCCCACCGCCTCCACCGCCCCCAGAGCCCCCGGCGGAGCCCGCAGACGACGAGTTGCTCGACCTCGTCAAAGACGCAGACCCACACGAACTTTTGGCTGAGCTTGAGAAACCTACCAGGAGGGAGCAGAAGGCAGCATCCGGTGGCTGGGGCAGCGCCTGGGGCATTTCTCTCCGCAAGAGTGTCATCGACCCTATAACGGATATGCCCGTGAAGCCCGACCCAGAACCAGAACCAGAAAAGGAGCCTGAGCCTGAGCCCGAACCGGAACCTGAGCCAGTCGTCGAAGAAGTGCCGGAAGAACCAGAACCTGTCATTGTTGTCGAGGAGCCACCTCCAAAGAAGCTGTCCAAGGAAGAGCGAAGGCTGCTAAAGAAATCCAAGAAGAGTCGACATGCTGAGCCAGAGCCAGAGCCAGTCCCGGAGCCCATACCTGAAGAACCAGAACCAGAGCCCGAACCGGAGTTTGTCGAAATTGTCGAAGCGCCCCCAAAGAAGCTGTCTAAGGAGGAAAGAAGACTACTCAAGAAGTCCAAAAAGTCCAAGCTGGAGGAAGCACCAATCGTCATTCCTGAGCCTGAACCGGAGCCTGTCGAAGTAGCCGAAGATCGATCGCCTGCACCAGGAGCGTTCCCTGACGACGACGGTGATTTCATGGATTTTGTCGACGCGCCGCCACCACCACCTCCAGAGCCTGAGGAACCTGAGCCTGAACCGGAGCCCGAACCTGAACCTGTCCATGTGCCGCTTGTTCTCCAAGAGCTGAAGAAGCTTAAGAAGTCCAAGAAGGGTAGCAAATCCAGAGGCTGGTCGTCCATAGATGAGACTCCTCCGCCGCCACCAGTACTGGAAGAGCCCGAACCAGAGCCAGAGCCAGTTGTGGACGAACCTGAACCCGAGCCCGAAGCGGAGCCTGAGCCTGAACCTGAACCTGTTGTTGTGATCTCTGAAAAGAAGCACAAAAAGTCTAAAAAGAGCAGCAGGACCAAGGCGCCGCCGCCTGAGCCGGAACCGGAACCAGAACCAGAACCAGAACCAGAGCCAGTGATAGTCGAAGAAGAACCCGAGGGCGTAGAGGTATTGGATGACGAAGATGCCGCTCCAGCAGACGAAGACGAAGATGCCGCTGATAAATTGCCTACTCCACCTCCGGAACCTGTACCAGAACCCAAGTCAGTCTCTCCAAAGAAGGAGCGCAACAGAGTCCGCAGCGGAACTACTTCTGGAGCATGGGGTGGTATGTTCGGTTCCTCCAAACCCAAGAACAGGACAAGATCTGGTGGTGAGGACGGGGCTACCAAGCCCGAAGTGACACGCACAAAATCGCATCGGCGAGCATCCGAAGCGAGAGAGAACGATGTCAAGTCACGATCATCAGGGTCTGACAAGGCGCACGCAGCCAAACCAACCGTGTCACGTTCCAAGACGGCCAGGGCCTCGACAGGGCTTGGTGGCATGTTTGGCGTTGGGCCGCCCCCGCCGTCGCGCTCTAAGTCACATCGCACTTCAGGCATGAGAACGTCGTCACGCCGACCTTCCATCGATCAAGACGCTGCCATGATGTCGCCACCACAGACTGACACTGATGCAAAGATGTCCTCGAAGGCAGCTCGGCTCCTGGGCGAGAAGGTTTCGTCGCGCAGGGCCAGTACCAGGGATACTAGAGACAAGGACGGGACTCGAGGTAAGCCACTCCCCGCTAATCACGATGCGTCTCTCATTGGCTGGCCTGGCCATCTGCAACCACACAAAGCTAATTGTCTGCCTACTGGTTTAGACCCATATCCTATAGACGATGAGAACGACATGGATGAATCCCCTCCCCCAGCTTCTCGCCCTGAATATTCACGTCGCAAATCCAAGCGCGATTCAGCACAGCAGCCTGAGCCGTTGACTGCGCCACCCAGTGCAGACGATCCTATGGTTGCTGACCCAACGGAGATGGACCCTGCGCCAGCTGAAGCTGAGCGACCCCGCCGTGAACGGGACCGTGAGCGCCCTCGTCGTGCGCGCGGCAACTCGGACGCCATGGCCACACTTGCCGGTGTTGCAGGCACTGCTGCTGCTGTGAAAGGCTTCAAAGGTATGTTTGGACTTGGTCGCAAGAAGGCGGCTGCACCAGAAGAGGCGCCTCGCGAACGCCGTCGCACCGCCTACGAGACCGAGGACGAACGCAGACATCGAAAGCGATCTACAACGCGCGGCGCCATTACTGAAGATGAAGCCAAGCGACTGCGTCACGAGCGTCGCAGTCTACGCAATCCGCGTGGTCCGGAGGGTGAAGACGTCATGATGTCTGGTGCCAATGGCGGCGCAAATGGCAGTGCTGATTACGATGCCGAGCGAGAGGCAAGACGAGCTGAGCGTAGGGCAAAGCGCGAGGCAGAGAAGGAATCCCGTCGCGCCGAGCTCGAAGAAGCAGAGGCCAAAGCTGAACGTCGTCGTGAGCGTGAGCGTGAAAACGAGCGCGCAACTCTCGCAGAGAAGAAGGCTCGCCAGATGGCCGAGCTGGAACGTCGCAACAAGGAAGCCGAAGAGCAACTGCGTCGCATGGCAGAGAAGGAGGAACGACGCAAGGCTCGAGGCGAGCGCAAACCGACTGATGAGCGAGACCGCGAAAAGCGTTCATCGCGTCGCAAAGACAAGAACCGGGATGAAGATCGCATCAAGTCAGAGCGCCGCCGAACATACATGGACGAGGACGAGGACCGCCGGCGTCGTCATGAAGAACGCCGTGCTGCCAGGCGCAACTCTGAATATCCTGTGCAAGCCAGCGGCGAGCCCATCACCGACTATTTTGACGAACGCAACGGTAACGCCTACAAATCCAAGCACCGCAGTTCTCGTCAAGCACGGGAAGAAGACGAAGAGGAGAACATGCCGTACCTCCACAACAAGAGCGGCGACAAGACGTCGTCCTGGGTAGAATCCCTCTCCAACGAGCCACCCCTACCTCCCCCCATCTCCGAAACAGTTCTCGACCCCGCGCCTGGCGCCAACGAAGACCTCGACGACGACGAAGAAACACAATCCCAAGATGAAGATATCCGCCTGCGCATCGCGGGCCGCCGCGGCCCCAAGCGCGACAAGGAGCGCACCGAGCGTCGCAAAGCAGAAGACCGGGAGCGCGAACGCGACAGGGCGTACAAGCACAGCCGTCGCGCAAGCAATTACGAGACCATGAAGCCCATGGATGACGAACGTGACCGCAAGAGAAACGCAAGACGTAGTACCTACGCGCCTGGATATGAAGAGCCGCCCGTCAGGACGTGGGACGGCAGACCAGCTGTTGACGGCGGGGCTCCGCCTGCTGTCAAGAGAGGAAGTTGGTTCAAGAAGATTGCAGGATTTTAGACTAAGTGCAGTGTTTTTCACGCGTTGTTATTGTTGTTGTTGTTGTTTTGCTAGAGAGAGGGTTCCGGAGAACTACTTCTCTCCCCTCTCTCTTCCTTTTGAGCGAGTATTGTTTCTGTGTGGTTTGGACAAACGCGTGTAACATGTCTTGAGATGTCGGCAACGGATGCGTATCTGCTTTTTTTTCTTGTTTTGTCTTCTCCAATCATCACGCCCCCATACGGAGAAAGAGTGTCAAACGACCCAACGAAACGAAGAAACGAGAGTTAAGGAGAAGGAGGGATCCACACTTGATGATTGCAAGTAGCAGCAGCAGCATTGCGTCGGCGTTTTCTGGCTTTGTCTTTACCTGCTCGCTCCTCTTATACGCTTCTAGGCCTTTTGGCTTTTGTTTACTTTAATCATGTATTGTTTGTTTACATAACCTCCCTCTTTTAATTGATTTTTTGTATGCTTGATGGCGAGATAGTGTGTTCATGTGTTACTTTCCTTCAATCACTCGTTGGTGAGAATGTATATTTTGCTTAGTTCCGTCTTATCGTCTCAATGTGTTTCTAGCCCTCTAACTTTTTCGTATACAGATGCTTGCGTGTGGGTTGGGTTGGGCTGTCTGAGAACGTAGGGAGATTTCTCCCTTGCTATAGCAAATTACATGCAGTCTTGCTCGAGGCAATGAATCAATTTCATGACGATACAAATGCATGCTTTCATTTGCTCTAACAGCACGGTAGAAAAATGAATTACTGTGGTCGTTTGGGGTCGTTGGTATATCAGATACCTACCTATTGTTAATCCAGCCATGACGCCCTTATCGCCGAACCCATGCTAGTCCTCGACACTGCGCTCGAAACCCCTATTGATAGCCCGTCGCCCCCAAGATAGGCATTTCCAAGATCCATGCCTTGTTGTGTATTTGTTTGTTCATCTGTGCAGCTTGTGTGAAAGAGAAAGAGGCCATTAGAGGCCCATCCGTCACAGCTGCGCAGTCGCACCTTGGACACCTTCTTGCAACTCCATGTCATCATCATCGTCGTCATCATCTTCTAGCTCTTCGTCCTCTTCCTCGAACCCAGTCTCCATCTTCAGCGCCTTCAATCTGTCCTTCATCTCCTCTTTCTTCTCCGCCTGCCACCGCGCCAATGCGGCTGCAGAGTGTACCTTGAAGCCAAAGACGCGGGGCTCGTACCGCCGCTGTGTTTTGGGAGGCAGCATAGCGGGGTAGACTTGGAAGAGGATATTGTGGAAGGAGGTGCCAAAGTATGCGCCGTCAATAATGGCGTGACGTGAGGACTTGGGGTTGTAGAGGTCTTCGCAGCGGGCGCAGTACAGCTTTACGGGCGAGGCGTTGGGCACATCGGATTGGCCCATGGGAAGGAGGGGTTGCGACTCGCACATTACACGTGGGCATTTGCCAAAGTCGGATTTCTTGAACTTTTCGAGCTGTTGCGCACTCGGTCAGTACGAGGGCGAGATTGGGCAGCAAGCGCGAATGTAGACAAGAGACGTACCATCTTGGCCAGACCTCTAGTCGTGACAATGTACCTCGCGTGCACGAGGCCGTATAGATGCCGCGCCGACTTCTCAATCTGTTCCCGCATATCATCGTCGCAGTCAAAGTCGAAGACGTCGGTTACGAGATCCAGCGCATATTGGTAGTACTGGACCTCGGTGTTCAGGCCCGTAAGGTTGAAGCGGTCGGTCAGGTATTCTTCGTCGATCTCGCAAAAGTACTCGTTTCCTCGTGAGGATATGAACTAGGCGACGGTTAGAACGGGTCTGAACATGTACGTATCGCTGCTACATCTTGACGACGCCGCCAGTAGTCCAGCCACCAACGAGACCTGAGGATCATGAGCGGGTCCCACTCTGCCACGAAGTGATCGACGTCAAACCCGTCGATAAGGTGGTTGCACTGGCGCGCTGCGAGGTAGCCTTTCAAAGCGCAAGCGTTGCTGGTGCAGTATCAGACGTGACCCCGCGGCGACGGACGAGCAGACAAAGCGTACCATGCGAGCAGCAGCTTCTTGTGCCGCTCATACATGGCCTGAAGAATCATGACTGGCGGCGGATGTCATGTAGCGAAAGCAACCCCAGGGCCGAAAGTACAGGAAGTTTGTATACCTACCCAGTCTCGCCAGTAGCTTGTGTAGTCGCTGTCCGTCTCGCTGTTGAAGTCGTCCATGCTGCGCTTTCGGTGGCTGGCGCCGGAGGGGAGTGGCAGGCGGTGGTGTGTGTTGTTTTGTAGGGTGCGACCACCAACAAGGTGGGGCAGTGCGATCAGACGTGACACAAGCACGGCTCAGATCGCGGTTGAGTGAATTGGTGGGATGGGATGTTTCTCCGAGCCGGTCGCGCTAGTGCGCGACGTCTCGTCCCTTAAGCGACCCCGGACTGGCCCCACCAAGGTCGAAGTCGTTGATACTAGACTCCATCTGATTATGCAAACTGGGAAACTGACATTTTTGTTTGATGTATTGGAGGTTTTCATTGAAGCAGGTGGAGACTTTGAGCTGTAGCTAGTGCAATAAGCTTCATTCCCCTGGGGCATGTTGCTTAGCACTTGGATCATAGCAATCAAGATTCGAACTCAGAATGGTCTGGAGGATAGTATTCCCTTCTTACGCTACAGAGCGTTTCTACTTGGCCTGAACTTCTAATCAATCCCACTTGAGGTTATTGATGGCTCGCAGGATATGTTGCGCCCCCAAAGCCTTGCAGCAACCCTGTGAAGCAGGGCACTCTTGCTGTGCACCATGTAGCTGTACCATCTCATCAGTCCAGGAGCGCCGGTCCTTGTGCCATATCTCTTGCCTCATCTCGCTCCTCTTCACCAGTTCAAGGAGTGGCTGTGGATTGCTTCCGTTTCCGTACACTTCGGTCTTCAGTGCAATCTTGACTAGACGCCTCCACTCGTTGGCCTCTAATTCAATGTTAAAGCCCATCGGACAGTCTAGTGTTCCGGTATGTAAATGAGACAAAGCAGGGTTGCGGTCGCCAATCCGGTATGACCTTTTCTGCCCCGTTTCCTCGAGGCGAGCCGTTTCGCGATCCACTTCCATGAGCACCTTGTTGAAGCGTTCGACTATGGCTTTCATCAAAGAAACGATGGACTGAACATTCTGAATGGCGCTAAAAGGATCTTTGGGACATTGTGAGCAGTCAATTATGTCTGATAGGGCAGACATGGCGCTTCTCAAGGGCACGACGACCTGAGGGAAGTCGAACGACGTGACGGCTTGCAGCTCCGTAAGGGTCATCCATGTTTTCGTGAGACAGGTGCATGTCCCTGCATTTGGCTCAGCTGATAGGGGTTCAAAGACGTTGTTAGCTGCTGGATCAGATTGTGGTCTCCACAAGGACGGATCGACTGCTGGCTCTGAATCAGGCCTGAGCTTCCTTAGCAGATTCCAAGGGTTCATGGCCCGGGCGATACATACGCGAAATCAAAAGCAGGTGATATGTCAAACTGGTTAGGAAGACCCAAGTCGAACTGTCCTGGAGTGATTGCTTCATGTCCCGACTCATTTGATGAATAGGGGTCTTGCAGAGACGGTGGAGAGATCAAATTGTCATAATCAGGATAGTGTGTCATGTCAAGGGGGTTGTTCAAGACATCGATAAGCTCGTCATGTCCCTGGACCAGCATGCGAGCAGAGTTGTTAGCTTCGTCTTCCCGGCGTCTCTTCCTAGGTCGACCCATCTGTTTCTGGGGCGAGTAGATGCAGTCTATTCGTTCTTTCTTGCAGCGCACGCATTTTGGCGTGTCGCCGGAGCACTTCAGCTTTCGCGTCCCTGAATGTTGTTGAGACGGGTACGAGTAACGTGGGAGCCTGGCTTGGGGTACTCACGGCACTCGTCGCAGGCAGCGTGAAGCTTTTCGGCTACTTGCATTGATCCTTGTCGTGGTAACATGGGACAACGTCACGGGAAGTTATTCGGGGAAAAATCAACAACTACCAAGCTTCTGGAAGCAGGCCGGGTTAGTGCTGTCGAGAGTTGCGGTTCTGCCCTTGACCCGCTCTATGCCAAGGCATGGTGAGGTAAGCCACCCAACAATGATGGGAGGAGGCATATTTCCACGTGCTGGCGCATGCATAAGGCCACAAAGAGAAGTGCCCCACTCGATGACGGCGATTGCATGTTGTCTGTCTACATGACAGCGCTTTGTATCGCTCATGTGTCAATGAATGGCGGGGTTCTCAGAGAGTAAAGCAGGTCTGGCGAAGCAGCGAGGAGGGCTTGAGGAATTGCAGGTGATCATGTGGCTAGAGCAGGACTTGGGGCCTTCTCATTGAGCCAAGGCACGACGGCCAACTTCAAGTGCGTATCCGCGGCCGTGTAGACCTGCAGGTATGTTTACTTTGTGTGTTCAGGGGCCTGTGATGGATATACAGAGGTGCAGATTCTAGACTCGAGCTTGTTGTCGACTGGCGATACAGGGTGACAGGTCATGGATGGGCAGACAGCACAGCCTTTGAAGCGACGCCGGGGCGCAAAAGGGAGGCCGGCTATGGCAGGGATCCTATTGGCGACACCGAAGAGGCCCGGGTACCACTGCGCTGGACGACAGCAGCTTTGTTTCACCCGGCTGTTCACCGCTCTTGAGACGATTTGTGTCCTCGTCACACCGAGTCGCCCACGGTGCCCATTGCGCGTGGCTGCGCGCAGAGGCCGTCCCGTAAAGTGCCAATTAATCGATACTCGGAACGACGAGAGCGCATGCCGCGCCTCCACCAATATGCGGTTGGTAAAAGGGCGCAGCACCTAAGCCTCGCTATGGGTGTGGGACAGCCAGCCTTCTTTTCCGTGGTAGGCTGGTTTTCGGCACGGTACAGCAGCCTCCACAGGTTGCAGCGCCAGCTGACATGGGGCCCCATGCATTCGTCTGCGCGCCCTACGGCTCGAGGCACACAAAAGCTGATGCCTAAAATTCGAGCGCGCGGTGCGTCCTGGGCCGCCTTGGAGACGGGCGCGCTCAATGCCCACGATGGCCGAAACAGCGCGGAGAGGGTCCAAGAAGCCAAAGAGGATGCGCGGGACCTCGCAACCAAAGCCGTTCCCGGTGTCCATCGAGTCCGCCGCAAAAGGTGTCGCGAAAGGTGTGCAAATGGGGCCCCTACTAGGGCTGATCTGCTAGGGCGATGCGGGTAAGAGGATTGGCTCGACGATGAACTAGCGCGGCAAGTGCGACTGGTGACTCATACCAGTCCATCGGTCCTTCTTGCTGCCGGCTCGCCAAACGCTTCTTAACCCCTCAGGCCGCTGATTTTCTCTTCCTTTCCTTATCCACCTCGAAGCACCACACCACACACCCACTAAGACAGTCACAATCATGGCTGCCTTTTAGCTTCCCCCGTCTCTCTCAGTCGCCTCACAGCCGACACCTTGGACCCCACCACTACACCCACCCCCACCATTTCTACCACTCCCTCAGAGTCTTCCTTCTCGGAACCTCTGAACTCAAGTCTAGCCTCGTGCAGCTTTAGTTCGCCGTCTTCCTCCCCGTTCGACTTCACGTCGTCCACCACGGCTTCCCAACAGTCAACATGGCTTTCCTCACCAGCTCCCCACGCCTATCGGCAACCATTGAATACGAGTCAACCCGCATTCGCACATCGTCAGTCGGACTTTGTCCTCTACGATCAGCCAGCTCCGGTCTCCCAGCGGCCTCAGCAGCGACAGCCCAACGCTCCTCGGCATACGTTTAACAACGCTCAGCACTTTTACGCAAATTCTGCCCCGTCCTCTACGACAGAATTCCAGCAGCCTCCGTTACGCCAGCGTCCTCCAGTCCCCCTGTTTTCCAGCTCTAGCAACACCACTCCCCAACTGCACAACGCCACAAACATGGCAGGTACGCTGCATGCTTCTCGCCCTCGAGGCTCCGAGCTCACCATGCCCGCAGATTTGAACAGCAACAACTCCTTTGACTCGGGCGCAAGCCTGATGTCCAACTTCAACAACGGAGGCTTTTCTCTGGACCAGGTGTCCGCATTCACGGCCATCAACGATCCTTCTGTTGCCGCCGGGTCTACCCGCACCGTGTCCCCCAAGGACATCTTCAGTGATGCCTTTGGGTCTGCGCCCCCATCGACGGCGTTTACAAACTTGACCTCGCCCGACGTCGGCGACTCTCCCTTCTTCAACGACAGCTTCGAGTGCTCTCCCATGTTCAACGGCGAGCCTACCATGACCGACACAAGCGACTGGTTCCCCCTGTTCCCCGAGCAGGAGACCAAGGTTCCTGACACCGCCTATGCGCCCGCCATCTCTATGCCTTTGGAGCGCACCGTCAGCAGCCAGTCGATGGAGCGGTCTGGTTCTTCCAGCACCGGCTCTCCCATTGTTCTCGACAGCTACACGCGAAGGAAGTCGTCCGTCACCAACTCTCCTGCTATCAATGGTGTCAGCAAGTCTCGTCGCCGAAAGGGTCCTCTGCCCAGCATCACGGTGGACCCCAACGACAAGGTTGCCCTGAAGCGAGCACGCAACACGCTTGCTGCTCGTGAGTCTCGTCAGCGCAAGTTTGATCATGTCACCACCCTCGAGCAGCGCAACTCTGAGCTGCTGGCCGAGGTTGAAAAGTGGAAGAGCATTGCTATTGCTCATGGATACAGTGGACAATGAATGTCCTCGTCTTTCTCTTATGGTCCCCAGTGGTCGTAAGGAGCTGGTGAAGAACCAGCCCTGCCTTTCGGCAAAAGTTTTCCTTTCTCATTGCTTTGATCGATTCGTCTTTTTTGCTTCTTCTGCCTTCGCTTCGTCGATGGTTCGTGATTATGCGCTTTGATCTTAGTTTGGTTTCGCCAGTGTGCAGTCTCCCCGATGTGGTTTTAGATTGACTCCGCTTGGCGTGAGTAGTAATGTGTTGCTGACGACGTTTGTCTGCCATGGTTTTGCGAGTGAGAGTCTTGAGATAGTCTTCTTATAAAAACCTGCTCTTCATCAATGACTCCTTCTCTGACCGTGATACATGGGTGATGCCTGGTGTTCTATGACTCCTCTGTTCCGTATGATTGTCCTGAAATGTTAGTGGTCGCGGAGTCATACTCTGTTGAATCATCTTGCGCAAGTTTGCCATGAACTATGAGCCACAACATGACGAAGTATTAACGTCCGTCCCTCCGTGCCGGGACGCACGGTGTGACGGGACACCTTTTCTTCCGGATGCTCAGGTTGCGTGTAACGTACTCAAAAATAGACAAACGCAATACGTATCTATTTTACAGCTCTTGCTCTTCCAGTGTATCACCCTCCGACGCCAAAAAGCGTGTTGTTGGCTATGCTGTCGCTCGTTCTGTCAGTGCCGTTTATTGACTCTCCTCTAATACACCCTTGTTTATCCGCGACAGCATAAAATTCTACATAGCTCGGTAGACTAGAAAGAAAGCTAAGATGGCAAAGATCAAGACTGCACACTTAAAGAGTCGACTTAACGTAAGGAGTGTGAATCCCAGCAGTTTCTCCGCACTGGCGACAACATCGTCAAAACGCGACAAGCCGGCCGTGCGACTTTAGTAGCGGCGTTTGGCAGCGGTAGCGTGCTGAGATATCTGCGAGGGGTTGCGCGCTGTAGCTGAGAGCTCCGGCTCTCACTCATCGCCTGACCTTAGACAGCTCTTATTCCCGGGCCGTGTAGGCAGCCGCCCCCGTCGCATAGAGCCAGGCGAGACGCTATAACGATAACCTTCATAGATTAGTTAGCTATTTTGCTGGCACCTTACCTATACATGCACCCTTCTGCCATGAGTTTGCAAGACAAACACTGTTTTAGTGTAAATGGTGAGGGGAGGCAGTGCAGGACGCCGGGCGCTTGATGCAGCCAGCAGCATCTTCAGCCCGGTTGTGTGCACTGCCTCACCAGGCTGCCTTCTCTGCTTTATCGTAAAGATGCCATTCTACTCCTGCTAACATTCTGCTCTCACTCATCTACCACAAAAGTTGTTCATGCCTCTAGTTCTTTAGACTAAAGTCCGAGCTGCAAGCGCCATGCGGCTCCTCCATTTAGACGCACTGGGCAGACTAATCCTAACAGACTTTCGCGGCAAGCCGATCCCGCCCTACGCTATTCTATCGCACCGATGGGGCGACTCTGAGATTCTTATTGAAGACATATTTAATGGAAACTACAAAAAGAAAGAGGAAGGCTACCAGAAGCTACGGTTCTGTGCCGAACAAGCAGCTCAGGACGGGCTGCAGTACTTCTGGGTCGACACATGCTGCATCGACAGATGGAACAACAACGAGCGCTCAAGGGCCATCAACTCGATGTTTCAGTGGTACAAGAATGCGGTACGATGCTACGCTTTCTTATCAGATGTGTCAGTGTCGACCTCGACCTCGACAGGGTCTGTCTTATGCAGGGACTGGAATATATCGCTTCGGCAGAGCAAGTGGTTCACTCGCGGATGGACGTTGCAGGAGCTGATAGCGCCAGCATCTGTAGAGTTCTTCTCGTGCGAAGGGCAGCGCATAGGCGACAAAACCTCTCTCGACCAATTACTACACAGTATCACTAGCATTCCGCTTGCAGCGCTGCGCAATTGTCCTCTTAACCAGTTCAGCATATCTGAGCGCATGCGATGGGTTAGCGGTCGCGAAACGACCGAGACGGAAGATATGGTATACTGCCTACTTGGAATTCTTAGCGTCTCTATGCCTGCAACGTATGGCGAAGGAAGGGAGAATGCGTTGGAAAGACTGCAGGCTGAGGTGGAGGGAGCCGGCCGCGCACCGTCGATCATTCCGTTCGCGCGTAACAAGTCTTTTGTAGGTCGCGAACTACAGCTTGCTAGACTACAAGCAACGCTCTTCAGCAATAAGCAGACTACCACTACGCTAGCTATTGTTGGCCCCGGCGGTACAGGCAAGTCGCAGCTCGCGCTCGAGGCTGCCTACAGAACAAGACTGAACAACAAGAACTGTTCTGTGTTTTGGATAGATGCCAGCGACACAGACAGCCTCTACCGGTCGTATATAAGTGTTGCGCAGAAGCTCAGCATTCCTGGCTATGACGATGACCAGGCAGACATAAAGCAGATCGTGAAACGCTGTGTGGTAGAGGTGAGCACGAGGCAGTGTTTGCTGGTTTTCGACAACGTCGAGGGCACAGCTGTACAGCGTAGTGGCTCGTCTATGACACAAGCTGTAGACTTGGCCGAGTTTCTGCCGCGCTCTAAGCTGTGCTCTATTATCTTCACAACAACAGAAAGCGATACGGCTGAGGCGCTTGCCCCACAACATACTATAACGCTGCATGAGCTGACGTCGGGCACAGCGCTCAAGATGCTGCAAAACCGGCTGATAAGGCCGCTGTCGAACGCTGAGCAACAGGGAGCCATACACTTGCTCAGAGAGCTATCGCATCTGCCTTTAGCGGTATCGCAAGCGGCAGCGTGTATGAATGCAGGCAATATGACAGCGCAGCAGTACCAAGCACAGCTAGACGACCACAGGGGAGCAGCTCTTGAGGACGGCAATGGCTTATCTGACAGCAAGCGGCGTGATTTGGGTCCGAGAAAGGCTGTAGCTGCTACACTATCTCTCTCCATAAGTCAAGTCCTGCAGAGCAACGCCGTTGCTGCAGAGTATCTCTGGTTCGCTGCATGTATAGATCGAAAGGACATTCCGCTCGATCTACTCGAGGCAGCTTCGCCGCAGGCCCGTGTAGATGCGATTATAATACTTGATAGGTATGCGCTCGTCACAAGGCGACCTGCTGAGTCAGCCTTTGACGTGCATCGATTGGTGCACCAATCCTTACGAGAGCAGCTGCAGATGCAGGGACGGCTTCACGAATGCACTCAACGCGCAGTCACGCAGCTGCTTCAGGTGTTTCCAAACAGCGATCACAGTAACAGAAGTAAATGGAGGCGACTACTGCCACACGCTCAATATGCACTGTCGCATAGTGAGAAGAACGATGACGAGGAGAGAACAAATCTTGCAGAAGATTGCGCTAGAGCTCTGCAGAGTGATGGACAATATAAGAGAGCTGAAGAGCTCTATATGCAAGTGATGGAGTCGAAGAGAAGAGTACTAGGTAGCAAGCACCCCAACACGCTCACCATCGTCAACAATCTTGGGTTAGTGCTAGAGAGCCAGGGCAAGTATGAGGAGGCAGAAGCGATGCATCGACGAGCGCTGGAAGGATACGAGAAGGTGCTTGGGCGCGATCACCCCCACACGCTCACTAGCGTCAACAACCTTGGGTCGGTGCTGTCGAGCCAGGGCAAGTACGAGGAGGCAGAAGCGATGCATCAACGAGCACTGGAAGCAACAGAGAAGGTGCTTGGGCGCGAGCACCCCGACACGCTCACCAGCGTCAACAATCTTGGGTTGGTGCTGTCGAGGCAGGGCAAGTACAAGGAGGCAGAAGCGATGCATCGACGAGCGCTAGAAGGATACGAGAAGGTGCTTGGGCGCGAGCACCCCCACACGCTCACCAGCGTTAGCAACCTTGGGTTGGTGCTAGAGAGCCAGGGCAAGTACAAGGAGGTAGAAGCGATGTATCGACGAGCGCTGGAAGCAAGAGAGAAGGTGCTTGGGCGCGATCACCCCGACACGCTCACCAGCGTCAGCAACCTTGGGGTAGTGCTAGAGAGCCAGGGCAAGTATGAGGGGGCAGAAGCGATGCATCGACGAGCGCTGGGAGCAAGAGAGAAGGTGCTTGGGCGCGAGCACCCCGACACGCTTACCAGCGTCAGCAAACTTGGGGTAGTGCTAGAGAGCCAGGGCAAGTATGAGGAGGCAGAAGCGATGCATCGACGAGCGCTGGAAGGATACGAGAAGGTGCTTGGGCGCGATCACCCCCACACGCTTACTAGTGTCAATAACCTTGGGTCGGTGCTGTCGAGCCAGGGCAAGTACAAGGAGGCAGAAGCGATACATCGACGAGCGCTAGAAGGATACGAGAAGGTGCTTGGGCGCGAGCACCCTAACACGCTCACCAGCGCTAGCAACCTTGGGTTGGTGCTGTCGAGCCAGGGCAAGTATGAGGAGGCAGAAGCGATGCATCGACGAGCGCTGGGAGCAAGAGAGAAGGTGCTTGGGCGCGAGCACCCTGACACGCTCACCAGCGTTAGCAACCTTGGGTTGGTGCTAGAGAGCCAGGGCAAGTATGAGGAGGCAGAAGCGATGCATCGACGAGCGCTAGAAGCAAGAGAGAAGGTGCTTGGGCGCGAGCACCCTGACACGCTCACCAGCGTTAGCAACCTTGGGTTGGTGCTAGAGAGCCAGGGCAAGTATGAGGAGGCAGAAGCGATGCATCAACGAGCGCTGGAAGCAAGAGAGAAGGTGCTTGGGCGCGAGCACCCCGACGCGCTCACTAGCGTGTACTGCCTTGCTCACCTGCTTGCGACGCTCTGTGACTACAAGGAATCTCTTAATCTGTACAATAGGGCGTGTGACGGGTACAGCGTTGTCCTTGGAGAGCACCACCCTACTACTCGAGCATGTCGCCAACACCGTAGCGAAGTGCTTTTGTCGTGTAAGCAGTCTTGACTAGCAAGTTTCAGATAGAGAGGTTGAAGCATAGGAGAAGCTAAGCGACTAGTATTTAAGTAATTATCTAGCTAGATGCATAGCTTTGTGCCAGGGCAAGTAAACTGTAACGACGCAGGCAAGACTACTCGGATTAGTATCGGACGTAGCGTCACTCAGAGGCATATGGGAGTGCATGGGACGACAAAGGGCCTTAATTCAAGCAGACGCCTATAGGCCTAGTACGAGAGGATATCAAAAATCTACAGAACAGCTAGTTATGTCAGACAGCTAGTACTTATACCTGCCGATCCGGATCTGATTCGGGTTGGGGTCGGATCTAGGTCGGATCTATGTGCCTGAGGGACTACAGAGGTGGTCGTGAATTCCGTCCGTTACATAAACCTGCCTTCCTCTTTTACCTTACTAGTGTATTTAGCAGCATATCAAGTTCATTTTAGTTAGAGTATATAATTATACCAAAGTACTTAGTAGCTTCGCATAATAAGGGTTGCGCGCACTAGAGATTGGGAACTCAAGAGTGTGCTATGATTACTTGTAGCGTCGGGAATAATAGCAGCCCAAAATATCACTTCCAGCGCTACAACCCCCAGCTATAGTGCGTAGTAAGAGTTATAGATATCTCAGCACGCTACTGTAGCTAAAAGCTCACTTAAGACGTACGGCTAGGCAGCTGCGTTGTGACGATTCTACCTTTCGCGTGGAGAAATTGCCGGACTACACACTCTATGCCTTAAATTGACTTTCTAGGGTGAGAGTCTTTATCTTCGCCTTCTCAGCTCGCTCTCTAACCTGCCGAGCTCTTGGCGAATGTACGTAGCCGCAAACGAGTAGGGGGGTTCTTAGAGAGGGTTGGTCGACAGCACTAATAAAAAGAGCGACAGCACAATTAGCAACGCGTTCTCTGATGTCGGATGGGGATGCAGTAGGAGGACTAGTGCTAGAGTATACATGCACATTGAACCGGCCAATTTACATACATCGTGTGAGCATGCCGGGCGTCCGGAAGAAAAAATGTCCCGTTACACCGGGCGTCCTGGCACGCGAGGATTGACATTAGAACCTTGTTTCATAACTCATCCTATCAGTGCCCTCTGAAATACAGTCCTTGATGTTGCAGGTGCCACATGGCTTGTGCATCATCCAAAGTCATTTCGCCTCACCCATAACCAAGTATCAAGTAGTCATCTTGCGCCCAAATTCGAGTGAGAATTTTACATCGCCCTTTTATCGATATGCTGTTATCCCTAATACCTGATTCTGGAGTTGCTATCTGGTATTACAGCGGGTTTTGAATAACTTTGCCACTGTGTCTTACTTGTGTAGACTCACGATCTGTGAAAGTGTACAATCACCAAGATGTGCCAGATGAGTCTTATATGGAACTTTCGAGAATTATGAACATGGATGTAGCTTCGCGGCGCTGTACTTTATCATGAGGTGAGATGAGTTGTGTCAGATGATTGATGAGGGTGAGAGTTTGTGGGTGTGTATGACCGTCGTGTGAAGGCGTGCTGGGCATGGAGTAGGTGACGGCTTTCACCGCCACTGTTATATCATCTCATGCTTATATATCAGAATATTACCTGTCTTACCATCAAGCAATTCTCTCCTCCCCATAGTAGGGTGGCCTCTCGGCAATCAACCAACAAAAGAAAACATCAGATGCGAACGAGTGATAGCAAACGTACAACTCTCCTAGTAGGCTACCCCAATTCGAATAATGAGGGGAGATTGCTTGATAAAACTAATCTTTAGGACTAAACAAGAAATTCTTATTAGATGCCAACAGGTTACAGGGACGGAAAAGTTCATGAGGTGCTAACAGGTTTAGGAAACAAATAACTCTCTAGGAGAGGACTACTCCCCCCCCAATAATTACCAACCTTTAGTTTTGTTTTTCGATTTTTTTTATCTTTGTAGTAGAAGGTGTAGATCCAGAGCTAACATACTCACTCTCTCACAGTCAACGCTTAGGGTAATTCTCGAGTGCCTATCCGCTGTCAAATGACCGTGTAGTAATATATTCATAGAGTCCTTGAGTACGTCTTGTTGCGCGATTTTGTTTTCTATTGGAGGCTCCTAGTGAGCAGACGGCCACTGCGGGCGTTTGCACTGAGTACGCGATCTAGGCGGAAGTGAGAGAAACTGCGTCATATCAGGTCACGCTCACACAGGTATGAAAATTCTCTCACCAGTCCGCCACCGTTACTCTTTTCTCTCACACTCAACTCGGGTGTCGGCATATGCAACGACAATATATACCCATCCTCACTCGGGAACAATGAATCCTGTAATATTTCTCAGAAGCTTTGTTACCAAGACCAAAGCATCCAGGAGCCAATGCGAAGAAAGCCACACCAGAAACGCAAGTATCGCCGTATTCTAGAGTTAGCCTCAATACATGTTCTATTTTTTTCTTCTTAACAGAAGTCCACGACGTCTCAGAGAAGGAGACGCTCGTCCGCTATCAAAAGCTGCATGATGACCATGTCTTCGAAGATTATCTGTATCAGCTTCTGATAAACATCCATACAGAAAGATATCAAGCAAAGGGTTTTGGCGGCTTGCTGCCAACGGAAGGCTCGCAGCCGCTGACGATGACGTTGAGAATGATGTCATCGCCATTATTGCGGCCTACTTCACCAGGCGGTCGGAGCGCTTCGAAATGCTGCTAGCCCTTATTGGCGACTAAGTCGCGGCGACGATGAGTGTAAGAAAGTGATTGTGCGCATAGAGCATGCGATTACTCTTACTCTCAATCAGTAGGTTGCTTTACAGCTATAAACCTTTCGACACCCGGGCTGACAGGTGAAAGTAAGATACCGAGACGGTATTTGATATGGAAGCACAACAGGCGCAGAGTAGTGTGCTGGCCTAGGATTCGCGTCTGAGTCGGCATTCAATCAATGGTGGGCACTACCCCAGCCAGTGAAGTGGTGGTGAAATACCTTCGAGAAAGGAAACCTCCAAACAGCGCTATTTGTTTCTGGTGCGAAAGTTGCGAAATGCGCTCAACTGTATGAGCAAATGAAGAGAGAAGCCAACGGTACTACAAGCCGTATACAACTCGCGCATACCGCTTCAGCTTAAGGCTCGCACAAGTATACGAGAGCGAATATGCCACCAGCGTCCGCCTTGTCAAGATATAAGGGCTCAGAGCGCATTTACAAGTACATCCCGGCCCATTCTTCTCGCCTTCTTCATTGATCGTGAGGTCATCTCCGACCATGTCCTGTTCGTAAGTTGGATTCCCAGGCAAAACCTTCCCGAAAACGCCTGCACAACACCAACATTTCCATACTTCATTGCAACAACATGATTGAAATCGATCATACAGGTATGTAATATGCACTCAGAAGTCGCGGCCATCGCGTAATGCGTCTGGTGCTAATGGGATAAATAGTGACAATCTTTGCAGTGGCACGCCTGCGCCTCCTCACAGACAATCGAGGGTTCACGAACCTTGAACCCGAGAATCTGATGACTTTAAGCAGACCGGAGATGGCACAGTATAATTTGACGTTCGCCAACGCCCCTGTGTCAAGTTGGTCATTCATGTTACTCGTCGGTTCAATTGCCTGGATGCTACGACGCCGGACAGGCAGCCGTCAATCTGCGCCATCGCTGAGCTCACCTATCGCAACACGACCAAAGCGAAAGATGGCGGATACCACCCCAAGCTCGTGAGATCAAAAAGCGGATAGACAAACCTTCGAGCGTCTAATCTTGAGAAAAACCGTCCACCAGGCCAAGTCGACGCGGATGACTACCGTGTTTGGTACGCCGTGGAATAATCATGAGCAAGGAAAAGTCGATGTAAGCCAGAGAGATAAGATCTCCCACAAAAGCAAAACGGCTGAGACCTCCTGGAGAAGATTAAGGTAACACGACATGGCTCCATCGTCGTAGCCCTCGGTGGAGGATGAAGCTCCGCGAAGCTGTGACCCATCGAACTCGTAGGACGGCTGAAAGCTAAGCATGGCCACGACATCCTAAAGAACGTTGCCTTCTTTTGTAAGTTCTCTTCATCCAGCTATGAAACGCGCATGGCTAGCCCACATACTAATTCACTCAGTCGAACGACCACGAAACACGCCATCTGGGATCAACGCCCCAAACTCATCGGCCTCCTCTATCGATATGGCGATGGCAACGTCCAACTCTTCACAATTGTTGATATTGCCGGAATCCTTGGGGCAAAGACAACTGAGGGCAAATACGACTCCTCAACAGGAGGATAAAATTCTCAAGTTCACAGATGGATTCCGAGTCACCGTGTACTATGGTGCGGTAGAAAAAAATCACGCAAGAGGATGATTTCATCTACCATAAGGTAGACTAGATAAAAACTCTGCATATTTCGATACCAGCGAAGAGAAGAACTTCGACACTATCATCCTCTCCACATATAGTACCTGGGCAACCGGACATGGTCCGTCAGCGCAAAAAAGGTTTCGCATTCAAAGCACAAGGAGTCGGACATGACCCACTTGCAAGCGAAAAAGCATTCCGAAGAGAACTATGACCCTTACACGGCAGACATGAGTTGGGATGGCCAGTTACAGGATAAGATGTTGCGAGTCATCGTCGACGAAAGTCAGGAGATACGACACATGCCTAAATAAGTTGGCACAGCCATTCAGTGGCTACGAGCCCACTATCGCGATGTTGTTACCGGAACGGCGACCCTTAATGGAGTAGAAGAGTTTTCCGGAATTATGGCTTTTACGCGGAAGCCAACCCTCGACAGCGAGGACTTCCTAGGAGTACTAGGCTTCACAGATCTCGACACAGAAGATCCACTAGCCGATATCCTTTCAGAATTTGATCCTTGGTCTATTGAGGATCGGAGTTTTTGGACGTGGACCTAGGTAATGGCCGCCTTATTGCGAGTGTAAAGATGTGGGTGTGTACTAGCTCTTGCGTACTCTATGTATACTTAAACAACATGGCCTTTCCATTAGCTCTGATAGCACTCTATCTACTTGCGTCTATTACATACACGCGAATATTACAAACCCCAATTTTTCTACGAGAGTACAAACAGTTCTAGGCGTCCCACAGCAATTTACCTTGCACGTCTTCACTGCGCTATCACCCGAACTTCCAGCTCTCGTGCAACTACGCCCCCTTCTATCACCTACCAGACATCTCATCATGAACATATCCGCTCGGTTTTCAACACCATCGCCGTCCTTGGCCGACCAGCCCGTCTAGTTTCGCACCACTCCACACACTAAGGCCTTAAGAGCCGCCATTCACATTCAGCAGTTCGTCGACAAGAAGGAAGTGGATAATGAGGTGACCCGGCTCACGAAGGACGGTACGCACTGTCCAGAGTCGGTGTTCTGGGACATATGGGATAACACTCCCCGAGTCAAGTCCACCAAGGCTGCCTTATCCCTCAATCGAACCACATAAGTTCCCTCTAGCTAGTGCCTCGTCTTCAAATGATTGTGGAACTTGTCCTTACGATAGAACTTCCTTTCGCAATTCGCACTCGGACAAATATACTCTCTCATGGTGTCATGTTTCCTTGCATGGCGATCGCGGTCATGGCGTCGGTTGAATGTGCGACCACCACATTGCGGATGATGACAAGCAAAGCGGTTTCGGGGTGAGGAGGTATCGAGAGAAGGTAGAAAGGGCTCTAGGCTAGAACCTGGCGAGCTTTCTTGGCTGGAGGTGTTTACATACTCCATAGTGGTGGGACTAGTAAAGATTAGTATGATGCAGTAGTCAATACTAGTATGAACATACACATGATTGATGCCGTGTAAGTCTGTAAAGTTGTCGTTGCTCAAGACATGAGCACTCCAACCAGAGTCCAACTGCAAGCTTAGTCCATCTGAAGCACTCCCAGCGGGGAAATGACCACTATTTAGGCACTGGTTAGTACATCATATGTCTCAGTTCGCCTTGTATACACTTACTTGGTGTGGTTGATCACACTAAGGTTATTCAGGAGACCATGTGATACCACTGCCGCTGTATCACACTCGTCAAGTAGATGCTGATGTTCCCATGAAAGGGTGTCCTGGACAAAAGGGGGGTGAGGTATGATGGTGTTCAGATTGGGCTGGTTATATGTATCAGTGGATCTACTACTTAAGTAGTATGAGTTAGAAGAACTTACATCATATAATACCCCACTACTAACATTGATCTGTTGGTAGTCACCAACTATAGCGGTTGAGTAGGTGATTGGCGTATGAGATGGTTCCAACGCCAGGTCAAACTCCTGAGAGACTTCGTTTGTTGAAGGTACAGGTAATGGCTGAGAGGCACTGTTAGGGTATAGGCCAGAGGGTTGATGAACTCCTTCGAACGTAGCAATATAGCTAAGAAGCTCAATCAAGTCGTCATCTGGTAAAGAAGACTGAGAACAGGTATCGTACGTCTGGTTGTCTAGGATAAGTCTCAAGGAAGAGAAATAAGGAAGAGTAATAAAGGTCTACTCACTCGTGCCATAGAATCAACTGCAGCCTTGTTTGTACACAAGGAGTGTAGTCTCTTAGCACGAGCGGTGGCATTTCTTTTATAAGAGTGCGAAAAAATCGAGCATAGATTCGCTTTGTGAGTAGAAAAATGGAGCGTCTTATCCTATTTATGTCCCAAAGCTCGATTTCTGTAGGGAAGAATGCTTTGTAGAGTGCCTTGTTCTCTACGCCCCGCTACTAGAAGGGGCGCTGTTAACACGCACTACGTGTCCCTCCCCTTGGCACGTCCTGTCCAATGAGTATTTAGCACAGCTTAATCACAGGACAGATTAACTTGCTTTTTACGCCACACTACGAGAAGGGGCGCTGTTAACACAAACTGCGTGTCTCTCTATTTGCCACCTCCTACCTATCAAGTATCTAGAATAGGTGAAGTGTAGGGCGGAGTAACCTGTTCTCTACGCCCAACAACTAGAAGGGGCGCTGTTAAGACGCACTACGTGTCCCTACTTACCGCATCCTGATTATTAAGTATCTTGAATGAGTTAAGCGCAGGGCGGAATGACTTGCTTTTTACGCCACACTACTGGAAGGGGCGCTGCTAACAAATATTACGTGTCTCTCCACTTTCCATATGCGAATGTCTGCCATGCAATACTATGTACGGGGGGGTTTTTTTCGTAAAATTTAGGATGTAGTGTTTTGGAATCCAAGCGGCTGGCATTACTTCCATTCCACTTTATCGCACCATTCGGCATTACACCATTAACATGATGAAGAGTAGTCTAAAATATTACATTCCAGAACATTTACGATATACTGCATACTCCTTTTTATGTCTCTAAACCGTATAGCGCCAGCTGGGTAGCAGAAAAATAGTGTGATATCATCCATCTTTGCCTCCATGTAGTACTTCAATTCATGCACACATCCTCGTCAACCTTTTGCGTTTGGTCAGAAGACAACGATAGTGCCTCCATAGCGAGCTTGGCCATATGCTCGTCGACCATGAGCTTGATGTTGCGGTATTGCATGCTGCCAGCTCCAAAGGTCGCCAGTGCGTTGCGGAGAGAGGTTTGGAGCTGTGTTGTCGTCAGTGACACGCTGAACGAGTGACATAATAGCACGGATGAAGACGAGCCTGGAGGTAGCAGATTTGTATGATTTATTTGATACAGGGTATGCAGAGCCCTGCACGACGGTAGTAGCGCAATCACATGTTAGAATAACCATGCTTCGATACACGGGCTTCATGGTACGAAACTGCAGCCCAATTTGCACTCCCAATTATATGCATGATGACTTACAGAGAGTAAAAGGTCGTCAGGCTGAGCTGGCATGGCTGCGTAGTAGTTTTAATTTTCTTTGAATTTCTTCCAGAAAAACCGGTCGCCCTTGAAGATAGGGTCAAATCAAAGGGTGGTAGGGAATAGGCGATGAGTAGCAACCAGCAAGTGAATCCAGCAAAGTGACCAGGGGTTGGCGAAGGTGGCTGTAGTCAGCGCAGGATTAGAACCAAACTGCGCGTCTGAAGGTGGTCCCCACTAAATCGGTCTAAATGATGGTTGAGGGAGTCTTGAAGCCGGCTCGGAACAAAGCGGGGCAGGCACAAGCGATTGCCCCGCTCTTTGTGGGCACGAAAACGAGGCATATCACCTGTTGAAAACCAAAAAGGAGGGGTTTAGAGGGGCCGAGACGCCGAACGCTATTGGGTAGATCAAGACCTAGTGCTCCATTTACGCCTTTATATTTATTCAAACATTCCAGTTCTCCATAAATTACTTAAGGCAAGATGGCCGAGTGGTCTAAGGCGCTGCGTTTAGGTCGTTCTAAACATCCTCCGCAGTCTTCACGGGCGTGGGTGTAAGTTATATGTTCAATTAGCTCCAATAGCAACCCGCTAATCCACAACAGTCGAATCCCACTCTTGTCATCATTCTTTTTTTGCCTCTCTTTTTGCCCTTCACCCATCTTGGGGATATTGTGGGCAAGGTAAAGGTAGATCAAAGTTGATTCATTCAGGTATCTTACCCCTGACTTTGGTAGCGCTTTAGTCAGCAGATTTTTTTTGTATTCCCCCGTTTGATGTTGCAACAGCATGTGTCCAGACCTCAGCTACAGTCAAGCAAACATCCAGCTTTTTCCTAAGTCTTCAACGTTCTAAGCTCAATATCATTTCAGCCCCCTTCAAGGTGATATACCTAGACAAGTCTAGTCACATGCTGTTAAGATAAGCTAAAAATATGGGAAACACTTCCCTAGTAAACTATTCAACTCAATTCTGATTTCAGACGAAGCACATCACTAGACTGATTGATCGCACTAGATATACTTTCTCCATGCTCTTGAATACCTTGACCAGGACAAGAACTGCAGAGAGCTTGTTGCGCCTTTAGTAGATCCACTATACCACCTCGTTTTACCATACCTCTTTCACAACCATGCGATTTCTCATTGTCGCGTGAAGCGATTGTTTCGGCCCCCACACTTTCGCACCGTGGCTTTGACGCTAGGTAAACATGCCCGCCAGCGAGATCCACCAAGACGACTAGTCTCGTGGCCAGCAGATTGCGTGAACTAACAATAACAACCTCGTCGCACGGCTAGCTGGTTCTGGTCTATGATCCAGCCTCCCAGGTGATGGGCTCCAACTTTTCCGTGGAGCATAGGCTCGATCGCCATCGCACTGGTTGATAAAAGGAGTACAACAAGATGTCAGCTTCGGATCATGCAGAATGTTTTTGTAGCGTCCCTATATTCGCGCACAGTTCAAAATGTTCAAAATTCATAGGCTGGTTCTGCAAGTCGCACTGCCAGCCTGTTGCCTATCGACGAGCGAAGAGCCTTGCGAGTGCGCCTCCTCAGGCCACCCGCCCTCTTCCAGCCCCCAATACACCCCCGGTACCACACTCGATAACCTTTGGAAGTGACGAGGAAGTGATAAGAGTGGCTCACTCTGTTATAAACCAACTTTGGCGGCGCCGTTTCTCGGCCTCTCGGCCTAACTATTTGCGATAATTTGGGTAGAGCTTTCAACACGGCTGAAGTTTTTATTTTCTGATTCATCGATCACACGCCAAAACGCATGTGTGTAGTTCAACTCGACTGAGTATAACACTCAATTTGTAAGTAGCATTCATCAGTCGCGAGACTGAATAGCCCGATTCTCTTCTCCTGACATATATCAGACTGTAAATCTAAACAAACTTCAATATCAATCGTCAGGCTGGAAACTCGAGGCTCGAGATCCCAGGTCCGTTTGCGAGACCAAGATGGAGCGCAGTCGCACAATCAAGAGCGCATACGACGACGATGATACGCCGTTAATAACATCCCCGGAAGCAACCAGCTACGACAGCGGAAATGTCGCCATGCACCCCATCGAAAGCTCGCCGCTATTCTCTCACCCCATGGTCACTTCCCCCGAGATCGTAGAAACCAAAAATGTAGCATACGCACAACTCCACAGCCCACCTCTAGACGTAGGAGATGGAATTCATTTCCCTAAACAGCGAGAAAACGCCCACCACGCCAAACGCTTCGATCACAACGAAGCGCGGAAAACCCTCATGAAGACGGGCGCTGGACGACTGCTCACCACATTCTTCTTCAGTGCCGTAATGTGCATCACGCTCAAGGGCTGGGAAGGCTTCCGACAGCCCGTCGTCCTCTCCAAAATCGACGTTCGAATCTTCAACTCGCTCACAATCGGTATTTCGCTGTGCCTGGGTCTCAACCTCCTTGCTTCACTAAAACACTACGCCTCGTTCTTCCGGTGGTCGTTTCTCGCGCGGCGCTACGTCAGTCTCGAGGTATTCGACCTCATTCTGCACTTCAGCTCGCTGGCCAAAGTGACCAAGCTCATGGTAATCTCGATGCCCGGGCTGCGGGGCAGAAAGTGGCTGCGGAGATTCCGGTGGTTCAGAGACGTGCGAGACGACGGCACGAAATGGATGTGGCTTGCGTGTCTCGTCTGGCTGTGCATCAACATCGGGTCTCAGATCCTCGTTGCACTGCTCAGTCTCTTCTGGCCGATGAACAACTCGGCCATCCCGCTCTTCATCCCAGGTAACGTCAGTGTCGCCAATCTAAACGCATGGCATGTAGACGAGAACCCGCCCAAAGACGACATCAACAGTCTCGTGAACCAGACCTCCCTCGAAGCAGCATGGACCTTCGGGACTGAAGCCATGGCATACCCAGTTTTCGATCTCAACGACGTCCAATCCGATCTCTCAGGTCTTGCAGGCACACCCATCTACGTTGCAAACGGCATGTACCACTACCGCTTCTTCAACCGCGACCCCGCGCACCCATACACAAACTATCTCAGCAGCTCGCGCAACGTCACCGCCATCGCCACCTGCGAGCAACTCGAAGTTGGCGACAACGGCACCGTCTTCGATGCTGACGACGGCCCCCTATACGTCAACGCCCGGCACTCCGGCGAACAAAACTGGACCCAGTACTATCTCACGGAAGCAGCCAGCGGTTCCGTAACCTGGACCGCCTCTGTGCCCATGTACTGCGGACCACGGTGCACCAATTTCACAGTGTTGCAGAACAAAGGCGATCGTGTCACCACGACGTCCCTCTTCCTCTGTAACAGCACGCTGGGTCCTATTTCCACCACCGCCACCGCCGGCGCCGCAAAAGACATCACTGTGCATAGTGCGGTCGACGCAGCCGCCGTGTATGGCACCGACACCTTCGCGCGCATTGCTGCCGGCGCCATGGGCTGGACGGGCATTCCTTGGAATTCATGGCTAGACCGTCAATCACACTCGTACAGTCAGGGGTCTAAGTGGTCGCCGGCGGAGAATATGAACGTGTCGGCGGTCGAGGACTTGCTCATGCGGTTTACCATTGGCGCTGTTGCTGCGTTTGACGATCACGGTATAAAGTATAATATCAGTCGGCAGACGGTCGTGCCGTCGCAGGGCCAGCAGCTCGATGTCGATTGGCCGTACGTGCTGGGTATCCTAGGCGGGATTTGTTTGATCCAGCTGCTCGCGCTGTGTCTGCTCGTGCTGTTTGCGAACCGCACGATTGTCCGCGATGATAGTTACTTTAGCATGGCGATGCTATTGCGCCCCGTGGTGATGAAGATAGGGGAGGGCGAGGGGCTGAATATGAATGGGGAGGAGATCAAAGAGCACAGAGCACTCAGGTGGAGGAGGATACGGTATGACTATATAGATGGTATGGATGGCCGCCCGAACCAAGTGACGATCTCGTGGGAGGGGCGGGACAAGAGGGAGAGTAGGGGGAGTTGGGCGGCGGGGACGTATAGTTGAGTGTTTGAATCGATACGAACGCTCTCCCGCAACTGGTGAAACCAGAAAATTTTGGGTCTACACATCCATCTTAGTTTTAAAGGTGGCGGTAGTTGTCACAGTTATTTATCACTTACTCTATTCTGAGCACTCGCGACTCTTCTTTTCACAGCAGTTGTAGTTGTCACAGCTCTATATCATATATGTGTTGATGTCTTGTCTCTATAGGAGAGCGTTTTTATTTTCCGAGCTTACAATGAGAATATTGTGGTGTGTAGCACGCGACTAGGCTGTCAGCATATGTTGGGATTTCTTTTCGGAGATAGGTGCTTTCTTTACTCAATTTACTACAAGCGAACACTGTTTACCTATCTGATTGTAGATCGCCCCTTGATCTACTTGAGCTCGATCATGTATAGTTCCTATAGACTTGACATTAGCGCAGTATTAGTACAAGCTCAGGCGCAATCTGAGCAGGCGTGACCTCAGCAAGCGCGTCATGGGCACCCGTGTTACCACTTTATTTCTCCTACGCTTCACTATTTCAAGTTTCCTAAGTGTAAAAAGAAATCATCTGATCAATATGGTCAAACAAACAGCTCTAACAGCATATTTCAAAAAGAGATCTAATTAATTCGCTGCTGACACTAGCATTGATCCTGAACCAAGGCGCACAAAGACTGTAGCAGCCCCAGTCAGTGTCAAGGATGAGTGTTGTGAGCACTTTCCCTTTTCGATACGAAGCGACTTCGACTCCCTGTTTGTTACTAGTTTTACTGGTACCAAGCAATGGAGCCGCGGAGAATCACTCACAGAATGCCATTCAACCATTCAAGCATCGTTTGATATGGGTTTGCCCGTATCAGTCAATTGGAAAGTGTAGCCATACTCAAAGCCATTTTCCTACATTCGTGGGTCTTGTACAGCATGTAAGACTGGTTCACAGCACCAGTGAGATTTCAAATGCGCTCTTTACTGGTTCAATGTTAAATCCTACAAGCGCTTCTTTGCAAAGACCATGCATCCTTTAGCGCTACTGTGAGTGTAGTATAGAAGAAGCGAATTCAAGCTATTGCTACGTCATGATAGCGTGTTCTTCTATTTTCCATTTGATAATGAATGTGGGAGCAGACAAACAGCGCTCACAATCACTTTTACTTCCCTAATACTCAACTCTACGTCTATTACCTGCACCCGCACATCGCACTCATCTACTTCAAGTCTGGTCGACCCCACCTGTCTCATCGTCTTCCTACTACTGCCGCTATCAAGATTATCGTAATTGATCTGCTCCTCCCGTGCCTGTAAACGGCAGTACTCTGACACACCTATTGTGCACATCGCATTACTATATACTAGTGAGTTGTATCTACAGCTATTTCGGAACTCAGGCTGATGAAAGGAAGCACCATGCCCGGATTATACGCTACGAGGAAGCGCAACCGCAATTACCAAAGCAAAAAGAGAGTGCGCGATGCTCTAGGATTCGCGTCTGAGTCGGCATTCAATCAATGGCGGGCACTACCCAATCAGTTAAATTATGGTGGGATACCTTCGACAGAGGGCATCTATAGACGCTACTCTTTGTTCCAGGCGCGAGAGACGCCGGATTCGCTCAAGTGTATGAGCAAATGGAGCAGGCCACTATTTACACTACAACGCACAAGAGAGGTATACCGATGCATTGGTGTGGGTACCCTACCATCTCGTCCACCAGAACACGCATTACCGAGAAGGCCGATTTTATCAGAAAGGTGTCACTGAAGTGGATCGTTACCGTGTGATGTAGGACTTTATCAAATGCGAGCTGCGAGCAAGAACAAACCGGCAAAACCTAATACAAGCACGACTCCCACAAAACCAGTCGATGAGAGCTCTTCGAATTATGAAATAATACTAGATCCATCGTGTACTACTGCCTTGGTACATTGGAAAGATGCACCTGAGAATCTGCTAGAAGAGAGTGTTGCGACTAACACACACCATCATCAAACAATTCTGCGGCTACGACTACAGTAACGGCTTCAAGAATCGAATCATGGGCGCAATTAAGACTAAAACAGCGGCGCCACATGAAGGAAGGAATTAAACAAGGTATTCAAGTGAGTCGGAGCTTATAACAAGGCAGTGTTTTAGAGACAGGACCAAAGCAAGATATTAGTACAATCACGACTCGCGATAGCTCGACAAGAAGCTCTCAAGCCAGCTAGATGAACATGGACATCTCGGGCGTAGCGAGAATAGCGAGATGCAACGCGCTCTCAGAATTTGAACCGAACAGTTTGGTTGATTTCCTTCTTGGTTACAGTAATCAAGTCACTGGCTTCGTTCATGTCCGTGAGTGAACTGCTTAAAGGCAAAACACTATAATATTATTCGAGTCAAACGTTTCCTTTTTGTTCAAAATAATTGCGTGGGACCTCAAGGGCAAACCTTCGGTTTTACTGGTCTTACGTCTCTCCATACCACCACCCCATCTCCCTTTCTCCAAAAAAAGGGGTCTACGACCGCCGTTTCTTCCCATCCAAATCAGCATAAAAATCCCACCCAAACCCCTCACTCGGATCATTAAACCTGACCTTCCTATCCAAGCCCTTGATCTCCTCCACATCCTCCTTACTGAGCTCGAAATCGCCCTCTAAATTCGCCAGAATCCTCTCTGGCGTCTTACTCTTCGGAATCACACTTCTGCCCTCGCTGATTCCCCACGCCAGCGCCACCTGCGCCCCAGACTTGTTGTACTTCTTACCAATCTGCGTCAGCACGGGGTCCTCAATCAGCTTGGCCATGTGCTTGCCAGCATCGTACACAGCATTCTGGTTGCCAAACGGCGAGTACTGCGTCACGTGGATGCCTTTTTCCCGGTGCCAGGCAGCAAAGTCGCGCTGCTGGAGGTACGGATGGCATTCGTACTGGTGGACGGCAGGCACGAGCGACGTGTTTGCGAGCAGGCGCTCGAGCTCTGCGCGGCTGAAGTTGGATATGCCGATTGCGCGTGCTTTGCCGCTTTTCACGCAGGCTTCCATGGCGCGGTAGGTGGAAACGTAGTCGGTGTCGCCGGGGAGCGTTTTTCCTGAGGCGTCCTTCGGGAAGAGAGAGGAGCTCCGTGCGAAGGGAGAGGGCCAGTGCATGAGGTACAGGTCGACGTAAGGGGTGTCGAGGTCGTGCAGGGAGGCGTCGAGCGCGGATTCGACATCGTCCGGGTGGTGCGAGTTGTTCCAAAGCTTGGTGGTGATGAAGAGGGAGGAGCGCGGGACCCCGGATTTCTTGATCGCGGCGCCCACGGCGGGCTCAGTGCCATAGACGCGAGCAGTGTCAATGTGCCGATAGCCGGCTTTGAGGGCGGTGGTTACGGCGCTGAGGGTGGTTGTTAATATTGGATACAGACTAAGTCACAGTCGTGAGATGGCGGAAAAGACAACACATACGGTTCCTGGGCCTCCTTGTCCTGCCATGTCCCGAACCCAAGTACAGGAATATCTGCCCCTGTATTGAGCTTAAACGTCGTGCCATTGTGGGCCATTCGGCGCTGCTGGGCTTGCACATGCTGGCTCACTTGTGCGAGTCTGGTCGAAGCATTGCGCAGTGAGCGAGCAGTGGTTGGGATATGCATCTTGGCCTTGGTGTTTTAGGTATATGAATTTACAGTACAGCAACTTTACTCTTGGGTGGGTTCGTGTACTTGCGACATGAGACGAAGCTGCAAGTCTGTCGTCATGATAGCGGCCCGTTCCATAATTGGATGATGTAAACAGGGCCAGGGAGAACCATGACAGCATGTGTCCCCATGCTTCGAGTCGACGTTTACAGCCAGGTACGAAATGCATGCTTATCCACCCACATGTTTCGCGACTCACAGCCAGGGTCTGAAAATAAAATGCCTTATTACCCTCAATGTCACTATGTTCTCCACGTGTGCTGCACATATTAGCTTTACACCCACGATCCGAAACAAACTCGACTCGGCATTGATTCGCAGATTATAAATTACTCTCAAAGCTTACTACTCGATTACTGAAAAACAAACCCGCTAACCACAGAGTCGTTACTGAAGGCCCAGTATGGGTGCGCTTCCAGTGCCTCATGGTCGCTATACACGCGCCCGCCATAGGCCAGACGGATCTTGGTGGTAGGGTCGAGCTGTGTAATTGTTAGCCAGTCAATCCATGATGAGAAGAGGCAAAACATACCTTCGCCTGAGCCTTGACCTTTTCCACAATCTTCGCAACAGCATCCTTCCTTTGAACCTGCACCACCGCATCCTTGGAATCATGACTAGTCCTGACGCGCACACTGAAAATCTCACTGGGGGTATCATCCTTTTCCTCCTCTGTCTCGTCCTGCATTGCCTTTCCTGCCTCTACGCTGGCGCTCCCATTCTGCTCCTCTTCCTCTTCGACTATGCCCTCTGGCTCTACCACCACCCACTCGGGAACTTTGTACTGGACGCCCGTGGCATCAAACACACCGCGCCAGACCAATCCTGTCGGGCATGTACAGCCAGTCACGTCCAGCATGGTCTGCGCCTCCTGCATCTCGCCGGCCTGGAGGTGCTGGGTCGCGAGGCGGATAGCACCCCAAATCTCCGCTGACCCAGTGACCTGTGTATCCCACCAGTCCTGGCGCTCTTTCTCCAGGCGGGCGCGCGTCCATGTACGAGAGGTGGGATCCGTCAGCGGCTTGACGCGACTGCTGCTGGTGGCTGTGGTCTTGACAGCGGCCAGGGTATTTGGCAGACGGGAGCGCTGGGCAGGCTGAATGGGTTTCAAAGGCGTATTGGGGCGCTCGATGGCATCGGGGCGGTTCCGCGACGACGAAGGAGGCGCATGGTGTGCCTGCGAGACGTGGGATGCGCGCGGCGACGCAACGGAACTGGGTTGCGTTGATGGCGCTGTGATGTTGCGCGACGACGACGAATGCGCCCGTACAGCGTCGGTACCGTCGTCGCTCTGACGAGACGCGCAGCAGCCCTGGAAAGACTCAGAATGATGCTTTGGTAATCGCGCAGGCAAGGCTCAGTGCCGCGCTGACGGATGCAATCGTACCATTGTGAATCAGTGCCCTTGCTACCCCTCAATCTGTGCCTGAGCAGGCATTCATTCGTACCATCTAGCAAGCAATGCACAGGAGCGAGCGAGTTTGCAGGTATTGCAGCAATAGGTCAAGTGTATCGGAATCAGACAATGGTCGCATGCGCATATTGGCTCTCGAGCGAGAGAAGGTAGAGAGCAGGACTGGCCGAGGCTGTGCGAGGCTACGACAAGCAGGCGAGAATCGATCGATGAAGGTAGCTGGGGTGATGCTACGGGCCTTGTGCCGTTTGTCCCGTGACGAAAAGAGCCTTGGACCTGCTTACCCCAAGACATGCCCTACGTGTATGGCGATGCATAAGGGAGACGGCCCAGGCCGGCCGAATCGGCAGCATGTACAGTCTACAAAGTGTGGTTGAGACTCCTGGCCAACCAGTGCAAGAGGGGAGCAGTTATGCACCGCCGATCGACGACGCGTATAGTCGCCGTTCTCGGCACAGCTAGGCGGCACATGGCGTCACCAGACCATCCATCAGTCGACTCACATGCAAATCACGAGTTAGAGCAAACGACAGTGTATTAGAGATTATTACGTCGATGTGTGCCCTAGTGGCCGCTTGTGTACACCTGACAAGGCGGTACGCAGAGGGTATCCGGGGTATTGCGCGATAAAACAATTGCGACCAAAAAGCCAATGGTATCAAAAAGGAGAGGAACAGATGGAGTGGTATCAGTCTAAACAAGCAGTGGGCATGAAGCAAAGAACAGCCAAAAATGGACGCCTCCTACATGTCAATGCCACACAGATGGTGGTGATCCACGTGAAAGAGTGACGAGGAGTTGGTCCAGATGCAAAGAAACATTGAATAGGAGAGGGAACCAAAGAAAGATTGATCCGAATGCGACGCCTCAGGTCTAGTCAAAGACTGAGGACATGCACATACGAACGGGGTATCGGAGTTGGCCGTACGGTCAAACAAGGGAGCTACGGTGTCTTTGCTTTTCCGTCATTCCATCGTGGCTGTCGTTGCAGAGGCTGACATCTTCCCACCAGACTTTACGCAGTTGTAGCGACAGTCGGGTTGGCGCTTTTCGAAGCATCGCCCACACTGGTCTCAGCGGGGATCTCGGCGACGGGGGCAGCAGGAGCAGCAGTCTCCTCCTTCTTCTCCTCCTCGGCAACGGGAGCGGCGGCAGGGGCGGCCTCCTCCTCAACGACGGGGGCGGGGGCGGCAGCGGCCTCCTTCTTCTCCTTGGCCTGGTTCTTGTTGCCAGCAGCCTTGCTCAGAGAGCGACCAAGGTTGCCAAAGAAGGACTTCCTCTTGTCCTGCTTGGGCTCCTCGGTGGTCTCTGGCTTGGCCTCGGTGGCGGCCGGGGTGGTCTCGGCGGTGGCCTCAGCGGCAGGAGCAGGAGCGGCAGCATCCTCGATCTGAGGAGCGGCAGCGTCAGCCTTGGGCTCAGGGAGCTTCTCCTGGGCAGCAGGCGACTTGGCGCGGTCCTTGGAGCCAAAGAGCTTGCCGAAGCTGAAGTGCTCCTTCTCCTTGGAGGGGGTGCTGGTAGCAACGACGGGCTTGGTCTCGTCCTTGTTCAGCTCAGTAGCGGCAGCCTCGTTGGCGGAGGGAGCAGCAGCGGGAGTAGCCTCCTCAGCGGGCTTGGCGGCATCGACAGCGGGAGTCTCAGTCTCCTTGACGGGGGCAGCGGCAAGACCAGCCTCGGCCTCCTTCTTCTCGGTGGTGGGCGACTTGAGCTTCTCGACAAAGGTGCCGAAGATGGAGGCACGCTTGGTGGGCTTGGGCTTCTCGGGAGCAGCCGCGGCGGCGACGGGCTCCTCAGCCTTGGGGGCCTCCTCGACAGGGGCGGCGGCAGGGGCAGCAGCAGCGGGCTCAGCAGTGGTCTGCTCAGCGGGCTTCACAACGTCGTTGGCGTCGACGGGAGCAGTGGTGGGGATCTCATCGAGGTGGGGAGCAGTAGCAGCGGGCTCCTCAGCCTTGGTCTCGGGCTCCTCCTTGACGGCCTCGCTCTCGTTCTTGTGCTCCTTGTCCTTCTTTCCGAGGAGTCCACCAAGAAGGCTGGCGCGCTTTCCACGCGAGACGGAGCGGGACTTGCTCTTGGCCTTCTTTGCCTTGGCCTCGTCGGAAGAAGAGCTGGAAGAGGATCCAGTGCGGGCTGGGGCAGCGGAAGCCTCGCCAGCAGCCTCGGCCTCAGCGAGCTTGGGAGCAGCGTCCATGCTCTTCTTGGGGGCGGCGGTAGCGCCCGCTAGTGCGGTGGGCTTGCCTGCGCGATGTTAGTGTTCTGCAGGAGAAAAACGGCTAGATCGTCCACTAGTGCCATCGCGTCGCGAAAGAAGCGAGAGCACGACTCGTCACGTACCAATCTTCTCCTTTGCCTCCTTGTAGCCCTCGCTCGACTCGATGGTGTCCTTGGACGCCTTGGCCTCGGTGATGGCCTTCTCAACAGCAACAAACCAGCCGTCGCGCTCGGCGGCGGTCTGAGCCTCGAAAGTGTGCTTGTGGCCGGAGAGCTTGAAAGCAAAGGCAACAGCGCCGTCCTTGGCCAGGTCGGTAGCGTAGGCCTGCGAAAGCGTTAGCTGGAGGGCGTGGGCGTGTTTGATCCGCTGCAGGGACTTACCAGGTTGAGGACACCGGCGGGGTGGTCCTTCTTGTCGGCGTGCTTGACGAAGAAAAGGAGGCCCTTTCCAGTCTGGCTGGACCAGGCGACGGTGGGGTGGGCGACCTCGGGCTTCTCGCCGCGAAGGTACTCGGCCAGGTTCTCAGCAGCAACGGGCTCCTCGCCGAACCAGAAGTACTTCTTGGCGAAGCGGAAGGCGCTGTCAGTGGTTAGCATATTGCAAATTGCTGGCAGAGCATGCGAGCAGACTCACTTCTTCAGACCAGGCGCCTTGTAGCCGAGCGCACCGCTGTAGATGGGCTCGACGACCTTGGCCTCCTCCTTGGGCTCCTCCTTGACAGCCTCGTCGGCCTTGGCCTCCTCCTTGGCCTCGTCTGCAGCAGGAGCAGCGGCAGCCTCGCCCTCAGCCTTGGGGGCGTCGTCGGTCTTGGGCTCCTCGACTGGGGCGACGGTGTTGTCGGCAGCCAGGACGGGGGCGGGGGCAGGCTCGGTGGTGCCGCCAACCTCTGGCTGGGCGACGGTCTTTGGTTCCTCGACGGCGGCAGACATGGTGTGCGTGTGTGTAGAAAAAATGTCTAGGTCAAGGGGGTATAGGTGTGAATGGGTATTACAAAAGGCGTACAAAAGGGAAAGCAGATACCAGGCTGTGAGGCAGACAGCAGGTTCGGGCCTTGGGCAAGGGAGCGAACAGCGGTGTAGAGAGGAAAGAAGATAGAAGAAGAGGATGCAGCCGTGGGGTGGGAGAACTTTAATGTGAGCGCGGTGTTGCTAGGTAGGGGTCAAGCAGCAGGGGGGCTCGCAGCGAAATTGGTCGTCGCGGCAGCACGTCCACTAGGCGGACCCGCCTGCAGCTAGCCTGCCGAATCGCTCCCTTCACCAAGGTTATGCAATGCTCGCCCTCTGAAACCGCGCTGTGCACGCCGCGCAGCACAGCACAGCACCGCACTCCGTCAGCGCCGCCCATGGACATGTCGACGCGCTGCCGGCGGATGGCGGATGGCCGGCGGCGGTGGGGTGACGGGGACGACACCGCAAGAGGGGGAGGGGCATGTCGTCCTGTTGGGCCACAGAGGGCGCGGATAAGGTTGGGTGGCCAAACAGCAGGGCGCTCGCAGGTCGCATGATCCCGCTGCCCCTCCTCTCCAGCTTGCCTCGAGCCATGGGCCAACCGCCGTCGACGATTTTTTTGTATCGCTCACGAGACCGGGCTGAGCCTGCAACGGGCCTGATAGCGACATGGCCGGTGACGACACTGGCGGTTGCTGCACACGGCGTGCACCCTGTACACGCCATGTACATCCACGGTACATCCATCCAGACATCCATCCAGACATGCAGACATGCAGACAGCACACTCGCCATCACCAGCCACGTGCAACACCAAGGCTGCCCGCCGTCACGCCCGTCGAGCGCTGCACAACTCGAACCTTGACGCGCCATTGCCAAGCCACGTCTGAGCAGCTCCGGCTAGACGCTCTGCGCAGCCAATCCCACGCAGGCCGCCCTCGTCCAAGCGCCGATCCCCGTTTACAAAACCCATAAAACACCCTGGCCACCAAATTGGCTGCTCTCTCGACCAGGCCAGTGCTGCCGAGCAAGAGGCTACGTGCCGCCGCCAACCATCCCAACTCAAGCTCCAGCCCCTCTGACACCGCCGTGACTCGACCCCCACTGCCACACAGCGCTGTCGTCAAGTCAACCGCTCGCCAGCCAGCCCGCCACACTCCCATATTGGCCCATCGTAATCGAGATTGCCTGATTCAGGTCCCCGCTCCCAAGCGGCCGCGCTGCAAAATTGCAAAAAATCAAATCTGACTCTTAGCAGCACATGTGTCCCCTTCGCGCCCCCTCTGATCAGCCCAAAACACCTGGCCCATGTGACTAGGGCCATGGTCCGGCTTATTTCATCCAAAGGGGCACCCACTGCGACGTGCAAACTCTCGACCATCAGCAAATCAATACCCGCATATTTGCCTGTGTGTCAGGAAAACAACACGCCGCCCCTCGACTCAGCAATTCCCGCCGTGCATGCCTGACGCTGCAAAAATCAGTCACCATGCATCCAGCCACTCTGCCATGATCTGCACTGCTCCTCCTTTCATCTTGCACCTCTCTGTGTGTCCCTCCTAATGATCCCGTATCCGCGGCACGCACAGAGCACTCGATAACCTCCGCAATGGAGATCTTCCAGAAGCCAATAATCATAGCCCGTCGAGATTCGCCCACCCTTATTTCCCGCCTCTGTTCCTGGCCGCATGTACCTGCGTCCCTTCACCGCCACACCTGCAGAAATGGCCCATGTCAGGCGCAAATTTTTGGCGACAAGATGCCCTATTGTCTCCCCGATGCAAGAGCCTCCCTGTTGTTGGTCGCTCGCCCTCCCCGCTATTGCTGCTTACCCTCCTGCATGTACCCTTCTGCTACTGCTGCCGCCGACGACGCCCGATCCATGGGTTCCATCCTATCTGAAACCATCGCATTCTATGCCCATGGCAACACGGCATGCTTTGTTCGATTCGACTTTCTTTTGCTCACTCTGCCCCTGTGGGTCTAGAAACGTTAGGTTCACCCCCACACCCATTCCTTTTCCCCGTCAACATTCTGCACGTAACACAACGTCGCCTCATCCTTGTCGTTGACTGCACCAAATCCTATCCTCGTGCCGATACAACTCACGACCAGAAAAAAAATTTCAAGCACTACGTCTCCATCTCCTACATAAGGCCACCGCCACCAGCCAAACCTTGATGGATTGAGTTTTTGCGGCTCAAATAACCAAGCTAACTTTTTGTGGATCCCTCCCCTTCCCTCCGCTCTTACGCAGGGTCCCTCACCCTAAACCAAACTAATATGTCAACCCAACCCTAGCTTATTTTTTTTCGGCCCTCATTCTCGCTCCTGTTCGTGCATACTCGCTTCCGCTCGCGAGCGCACGTGTGCATCCACATGCAAGCTGCCAAAAGCACCGCTGCACAGACTGATGACGGAATATCATAATGTTTGCAACCGCCATATTGAATACCCGCGTTATCTCACATTTCGCATGGGCGAATAGCAAATGCAGTCACGATGCTTCTTTCGCCCCGTGGGGTAAAACACCAAAAACAAACTGCTGCATCAAAACTGTCATATCGGTCTGCTCAGTTTACTTTTTGTTCCACCAAGCCAACAAATCCTAGACACCCGTTTCAAACAAAACAAAAGCCCGACTCAGACATGTGTCAAGCCTCGCCAAAAGCACTACACGTGCTCGAAATCTACGACTGTGTCACAGACTTGCTAAAATTAACCATATCCTGTATGCATCTACCGTTTTCTCACTATACAGGCGTTAGAACCCTGCTAGAATGTAATAGCCGTCTAGATAACAACTGTAGACACCCTATAAATCTTATCTTGGCATTTGAAACAGCACAAGGAGCTCGGCAAAGTGACAAGAGTAGACTAAAGTCTGATACTAGGGTATCAAAGTATCAGCGTTTGAGGCAGAATGTGTAATTGTCCATGTGAAATACTAAACCGTTTCTATATTAAGCTAGTTTCACTTTTCAGGTGGGAGACAGATGAACTGCAATGACGCCAATATGACGTGTGTTTGTGAGTGTTGAAACGGGATGTAGCGTTTAGAGTGTTAGGGGGGGGGGCTGCACGATGTGTAAGATCGTACCTGCTAGCCGAAGCATGTGATGGAATGATTTGAAAGTAGGCTAGTTTTGGATTGAAAATGAGTTGTCAATGATAGAATAAGCAATGTTTATTTCATACAGTAAAAAGAAGGGGGGTTAGTTCATCATGCCTAAAAGCACGTTTCCCAAGTCACCATTCTCTCTTAGTCTTGCCTGCGCCGTTACAGAAGTCATTATCCTCTACTAATCGCACTAACTCCGCATTGACTAACAGTAGTAATTACACCACAAGAGTAACGTTTAAACCACCCACGAAGCAGTAGGACTTTAGAAGCTAACCAGTGAAAACACTCCAAGTGGCAGGGCCAACTAAAAGGCAAAAGATGACCAAATGCTACCCGACGCCTACTTGGTAAGATCCAATCAATTCACAACAACCGAGCTTTCAGGCAATCAGGCAACGCTTGGCCATCTGGCTCTATTGGTGCCCGCACACAGCTAGACGTTATCTCTGATCATGTATGTTGCACAAGGTAGAGGGTATTAATAAGTCCTGATGGTTGCTGAGGTTGAGGCGCGTAGAGTGTACCACGCCTCAGCCTAGCAACAATACTTACTCTAACCTACAAATATTTTTTTTCTTTCTGGTTCGTTTCCGTGCTGGTATTGCTTCTACCTGTTGATTTCTAACAACCGTTTAGGCTTTTGCTCGTAATACCGATAGTTGAAATCTGAAATAGCCCTGCAAAACGCGTACCTATTCCAGATATACCTTTTTACCTTATCATAGGTAGTTAAATCTCTCTCTCTCTCTCTCTCTCTATCTCAGATTCACAACTGAACTATACGACTAACATATGGGACTTATATTTCCAGTAGTGAAAATACTCGTCTCTATTCAACTCTCCCCAATCAAAATTCCGACTTTCCGTCATCACTACAACCACGATGCCCACTTGCGTGTCTTGCGACGACACTGGGGTGGTTTACTGGAAATTTGTTCCATGTGTATGCAACAGAACCCAGGTCTTCTCAAACGACTATGTGGCTTGCGCACACTGTGTGCAGAGTCCTGGCTGGAACAAGGTGATGGAGTCCCAGGGGCGGTCTTGTCCAACTTGCCGACGTTGAGTTTGAAGCGGGCAAAAGAGTTGGGTCTCTAAGTTGGGCAGAGAGTTTTTTTTTTTTTGAATCTCGGCACATTGCGTCTTTTCGTAGCTATGACTATGGCTAGGATGTGGAGTATAGATGACAATCTCGATAGTGTGTTTTCCATACTAGGATTAACTGAGATATCAAGTGCCTAGATAGTAGAGAAGGGATTAAGTTTACATCTACTAGAAGACTTTTTCACGACAAACGGGAAAAGTTTAGACCAATGTTGAGGTCAAGGTAAAGATAGAATCTGCAGTGATTAGTTGCAGCCTTTTTCACAGACGTGCATACTTATACACGGTCACTGATGTCAAAAAAGGGACCGTAATAGTCGACATGATAGTCTTTCACCAACACAGTTTGGAGTTTACAGATTTGGTGTTCGCTTTTCGACCTTTGGCTCGTAATCGTCACCCGTAGGTGCAAGATACGAATGAATGCAGCATTCGCTTGCATATGCTTGGACCTATACTGCCGCTCCTTCCGTCCCTTTATGTGCTTTCCGACTCTTTGTTTTATCTACACAGATATCTTTCCACCACCACCCCTCACTCGTCTCCGTCCATCAACGTGTCCCACCACCCGCTCAACCCCAACCTTGCCACTACCACCCCCCTCCCTCTGCTTCTTTTTCTTCAATCGTGCATTCTGCACCCCCTGCTGCACAGCCACCTGCTTCTTCTCCTCAAACACCACATCCTTCCGCGACAGACCCGGCGTGACCGTCTCCCCCACAACCCTGTTCCCAAAATCAACCTTCTTATACCTTACACTCCACTCACACACGCCCTCAGGCGCCCCAAAACCATCAACACGTACATCTAGCGTTGGGAAACCGATGAGCGTCTCCACGCCAGTTTCATGGTCTTGTCGGAACACGGCTGGCAGCGTGTACCGCACGTCGGACGGCTCGACCAGGTCTAATGCTGCGAGGATGAAGCGATATGGGCGTGCGCGGGTTGCGTCGAGCATGTCGGCGCGGTTCTGTTGGTACGTGGGTAAGTGGTGAGCGTCCCCCTTTGTGAATATACGCAGGATGAGGTTGTCCTTGTCGAGAAGATTGTGAAGTCGAATCCAGTAGCGGCCGTCGAAGAGACGGTATGTGTCGCTTCGCGAAGGACGGGCGCCTGCAGACGGTGGATACACGATGTAGTTTGCCGCGTCTTTGCGCTCGTTCATGTCGAGCGGTTGGCGCGTGAGAAGCCATTCTCGCGGGTGCGGCAGGGATAGGTCGATTCCGTGCTCTTTGTGCTCGGGGAAAGGGGTGGGTTGGTCCAAGAATCGCCACCATACGCTGTAGACGCTGTAGTTCTTCTTGCGTATTCCGTTCCAATGTCCCTCATCGTCATCGTCCTGCTCCTCGAGCTCCGGGTAGATGCGGTGGACGGTTGCGGCAAGCTGGCCCAGAGGCGCTTTGGCTCGTGGCGTGACTAGCTCGGCGACGCGCTCCAAAAGACAATATGCGGTGTTCTTTGCCTCGACCCTGTCGGAAGTAGTCTCAATTGGACGTGGGAGGAGGTCAGACGATGGGGGAAACCGCACAATGAGACTACCTGTCTGGATATCCAGTTTGATCAAGCATTTCTCAAAAAGCTCCTTTCCGAGCTCCCTGTGTTTCTTGACACGCTCCTGCATATGTAACGAAACACCAACCAACGACCTAACACCAAGTGCCTCTGGAAGTTGGTGGTTTTTGTAGATATGACGTATGGCGTTGCGGGAAGTGAGTGTCTGGATCTGGTTTGTCTTGTCCTCTGCCCAAGCGATGCCCTTTTCCTCGCACGTCGCAATCAGCCGCGCCTTTTCAAAGCTAAGAAGCGGCCGTAGAATTTGCGTGCCTCCTTGCTCAATCGCGAACGGTATCCTCAAACTGGGAGTGGGCTTCAGCGGGCTACCGCTATGGTACACGCCATGAATGCCCTCACACTCGGGAATCCACTCTTTGCGCTGCATGGCCTGAAGCCCTGATCTCAGCCGGTTGTTTGCCATTCTCATCATGACAGTCTCGGCTTGGTCATTGGCGTGATGCGCCACCATGAGTCGGTTGATTCTCATGTCTCTGCATGCTCGGCCTAGCGCCTGGTATCGCAGGGTGCGTGCTTCAGTCTCGAATCGCTTGCGATCGTGGGAGTCAAAGTCGCCGGGCCATGTGAGAGGAATCACGGTGGAATCGATGCCAACTTGTCAAATCAGTACTTGAAAAATTGAGAGGATGCTGTATGCCTACGCTTGGAGCGCAGTTGCTCTGCTACCCAGCTCGCTTCTTCCGTGCTCTCAGGACGCACTTTATGGTCTACGATGAAGCCATAGGCCTTGGGCGCACCTGGATTTTCTTGCCGGAACTCTTTATACAGGGCAGCCAGGGCCATTGAATCTACGCCGCCACTTATGGCAATGCCTATATCGCATAGTCAGCCAGCCATTCTTCCAGCTACTTTCCATAATACCCACCCAGAACCCGGTTGTGAGAGAAGGTGCCCGGGACATCGTCCAGCAAGCCTCCGTCCAGAGCCCGCTTGAATTCATCATTCGTAACTGGTAGGCTCTTTACAGAGCTATACCACCGCAATCTCCTTACTCCATGGCTGACTGACGCAATAGAGGAACAACTCCTCAATCCGAGGACATTGCTTCTCCACATATAGGCACCAAGTACCTACGTCCGTCCTGGAAGCCGGCAAACACAAACAAGCAAGTCGCGTAAGCAACGAAAGAAAGAAAAATTACTGGTTCTGGTAATGCACGAGAGGGAGGTGTTCCGCAGCGAATTCCGAGGTAAGGTGCACGGACATGGAATTTTCTGGAAGGCAAAGCACAACATCTTTCAACTCTCTACAACATCGAGTTCTGCTCAATTCCTCTCTTCACCAACCGCCAGCTGTTCCAATTTGTCGCAATATACCCCGCTGTACTCACTTTAATCCGCCACCATGGTAAGCTCCGCTATTGCAACCTCCGCCCGCACAACATCATACTGACATGCTCTCAGTCCACCATCAAGTCTATCCGCAGCATTGCGCCCCTCCTCGACCGCATCCTCGTGCAGCGCATCAAGCCTGAAGCCAAGACCGCAACCGGCATTTTCCTCCCCGAGACAGCCGTCAAGGACCTTAACGAAGCAAAGGTCATTGCCGTCGGCCCCGGCGCCCTCGACAAGGACGGAAAGCGCGTCACCCCCAGCGTGCAGCCCGGCGACAAGGTCCTGATCCCTCAGTTCGGCGGCAGCCCAATCAAGGTCGGCGAGGAGGAATTGAGCCTGTTCAGGGACCACGAGTAAGTTTTATGTTCTTTTTGGGACATGCCCGCGCAATTGTAGAATGGACAGAGAGCTGACCGGTGAACCCACATAGGCTCCTTGCCAAGATCAACGAGTAGACGCAACAAACATAATGTAGCACATCGCGAGTAAATCTTAATGAGTTTGCTCGTTACATCTTGTACCAATACCCACCTCACCAACACCGACTACCTCCGCCCGCTTTCCGCTTTTTCTGGGTCCACGCCTACACAATTGAAATTTCACGCGAAGCGCTAGCATGACTGCGATTGGCATGTGTATATTCTCTGTGGCTTGCGCAAAAATATATATTTGATGTTATTGGAAAGCGTTTCTTCAATGCCTGTATTTACACGAACTACGGGTTGGAAAAATAAGTGGGAGGGAAAATGTGAATGGAGAAACGAAAGGACGACGACGAAATGAACAAGAATCTCTGCTCTAATTGCGTTCTGAACATGTGTTTTTACGGGTGATGTTTGTTCTGAATTCCTCATGGACAGATGCTGAACTTATCACGTAGCCAGACACCGAAGAAAAGTGCAGGTACTCATTTCTAGCATTACTCATGAGATAAAAATAAGGCAGCAAACCTCACTGCACTACCGCCTACCCATACGAAAGACCACACAAGAGCCCTTTCAATACCATCCACCTGGAGCTACTCATCCCTCGGGTATCGATACGGAAATGCCTACCAGCCTGAATTGCCACCACCGCTTCCCCACTGCCTTCCACTTCCCCCTGTCTGACCTTGACCGTACGTATCATACGCGCCACCCTGACCATACGCACCGTAACTACCTGGCGGCGGCTGCTGTTGCGGCTGTCCATAGGCAGGAGCCGCACTGGGAGGAGCACCATAATTCTCATATCCCTGCTGATAATTCGTGGGGAAAGCATAACTTGGTTCTTGACCCTGGCCACCAGAGTACTGGCCATGCGACCATCCATAGCCGCCGGCGGGAACGGCGTTGTTGTACTCGGCGGGAGGCTGGTACGCTTCGCCAGCGTGGGAGGACTGGTAGGGATGGAAGTTTGCCCACTGTGGGGAGGGCTGGGGAGAGGACGAGTAGGGTCCTGCGGCTGAATGAGGAGAGAAGGGTGTGTTGTCGCCGCCTGCTTCGCGGGACTGGCCAGAGGTGTTACCCAGGCTGCTGAAGATGCCGCCGAGGGGTCCAGGAAGCTTGCCGCCGATAGACCCGAAAAGGTCGTTGGATCCGCCGGAGGGTTTGCTGGAGTGTCCTCCGCCGTGACTGTGGCCTTGGAAACTAGATACGCCTGCTGCGCCGTGGCCGTGGCCTGAGGAGTGGTCGTGAGAACCACTGTGGTTATGGCCTGCCTTTACGGATTCAGAAGAAAGGACGTCGTTTAGGTCTTTGCCGCGGTAGTTGTGCGCCCAGTTCTTGACTACTTCGAACATGTTGACATGGACTTCGCAGTGCGGGTCCCGAAGAGCGGGATGATGGAATACGCGGGCTACGTCGTTGAGGACTTGGTTGACGGGAACATCTGGGTGGTCCCAGGCGTAGATGACGCGAGGCGCGACATATTGCAGGATTGCTACAGCGACCTGGCCAGCAGGGGCATTGAGGATGTTGGAGAAATGGTCCTTAGACAGCATGCTGTGAGTGGGGTTGGTGGACGTGGGGTCATTCCAGACTTCGAACTGGTGCTTGGCTGCCGAGTCAATGACAGCTGAGGAGCCGCTCTTCAGCTGGCCTGATGCCGTCTTGATGATTGGCAAGATGAATGGTGCAAGCAGTGACAACACGAAGATGGTGACACGCTCTGTGATAGTCTCAATCAGTTTCTCGAGCCCAGGGATCTTGGAGATGATGTTGGAGATACTCCGGACAACGTTATCTCTGAAGACTAGGATGGGATAAATCTTCGGAATGATGGTCGCAGGATCAGTGTTTGTGCCTGGGATGTCGGGTCCTGGTGGTCCATCAACAGAGCCAGGTGGTGCATCAAACTGGCCAGGCCCAGCTCTGGACGAGCTGTAGTCTCCGAATCCAGAGCGGGCGTTCTCTGCAGCTTGTGCATCTGACGAGGCTTGTAAGCTCCTTGCTTGGCTAATGAGGTCGCCAGTGCCCGGAACCATGTTCAGGGCATCGATCAGGCCACCACAAGGGTCGGACCCTCCTGGTCCAGATCTCTTTCCGGTGCCTGAAACTGCATCCACAAGGGCTGTGTTTACTTCGTCAATCTCCGTTTGCGTGATATGGTCGTTTGCCTCTCCGAGAACAGAGTGGAAGAAATCAACGCCGCCAAATGTACCAGTGACGAGCGGGTAAGTGTGCTTCCCGTGCAGGTTGATACCAGTCTGTACACCCGTATGAGGGAACACATTGGTGTATCCGAGCTCGCGTAGTACTAGCTCGGTGTAGTTTGTGTGCGCACCAAAGTCTTCTAGACAGTGCAGTCCTTGGCCGAGACAGCGGAGCGCTTCTGCGAGGTCTTCCTCTCGTCCACGCTGGCCCGATGGACCATGGGTGTACATACGGCCAAAATGGATGGCTCTCTCAAAGGAGTATTTCACGTATCCGGAAGATGTAGCCCAGTTACCGTGTTCATTGGCAATATAGTTTTTCATTCCTGTGTTCGGATCGACAGCGAGCTCGGCCTCTGATACTGGACCACGAAGACGCGGGTCATATTTGCGAGCATCCTCGTTATCGGCATAGTCTTTCTGAAAGAGTCTTAGAATCAGTGTGTTTTTGTCTGTATCTTGTAAAGCTTACGGGATTGTCTGTCTATGTTAGTATGTCTATTCTCTACTTGGCTGGCTTCGCTTACCGATGTGTTCCTCAGGCCTGTATACACCTAGTCTCTCGGCCGTGACTTCAAATTCTCCAGTCGCATAACCAAAGGACATGAAAGACAGGACCCAGACCAGCACGCGAATAGTTTCCGCCTGGTTACTGTCAGTATGCTGTCACGTGTTTCAACCAAGCTTTTGACGTACCTGGACTTTGGCCAGCGTACCAACATCAACAGCCTTGAAGAGTCAGTACATTTCAGTCGTCTTCAATCTGTCGAGCTCACTTGTGAGTAATCGCGTAGCCAGTTGCCAAAGTACACACGCTGTGCCAAACGTCAGTGACTAGGGAGTATGTTGTGGTTGCTTGCTCCCACCTTGATCATCTGGCTCTTCCACTTGTGTCCTTTCAAGCAGGCCACCGTCGCGAGCATGTCCTCGATATCGCCATGGCGCCAGTTCTTGCCCTCAATCTTTGAGATGGATGCGATATTCCCCGCGCCAAAGGCTTCGGCGCTAGTGGGCAGCAGGACGAGGATCGCGAGAGCGACGAGCAGCACATATTTGGATGAGATACCCATGGCTGGAGTAATAAGGAAAAAAGGAGAAGGAGCGGGGTCTTGTAGGAGAGTCGAGTAAGAGTCTTGGAGGTGCTGACCTCTTATCCGCTACGGTCAGCTGTTTACGTCTACGGATAAGGCGGTGCAGAAATGACGCCACACGTCACCAAAGGCCACTCAGATCAAGAAGAACAAAAAAACTGTGCCTGACTTGCCAATCTCGGTGTGCATTGGATTCCCGTGAGTGATCCTAGCTCAAAATACCCACCTTTGGCGAGGCTTTGCTGCCCGATGCAACGTTGGAATCGCTTGCGCCACAGCTACCCCACCTGGTGCCCATATGATGCCGTGAAGGGGGGCCCTACTCAGCTGAAGCCACTCCTCATCTGAGGCGTAGCCAGCCAATCCTCGACAGAGCGCAATGCCGCCTGCTGACAGGACTGCTGCCTAGCGAGCATGTCGCTGGCAGCGACCAACTTCGCGCCGTGCCATCTTGATTCTCCTATTTAACAGATATGGAGCGTGATCGAGACTTGGAAGGAGTACCTGAGTCGGAGCACCAAGGCTCAACACCAGCTATAATGGAAGCCGAAGCACAGTCAGATCGAGGCGTGTCTACGCCTGAATCATCCCAGCCGCCGCTCCTGGACTACAATGACTTCTACAAGGCCATCGCACGCGGAGAAATCGAGACGGTCAAGTCCATGCTAGACGCTGGTGCAAACACAGAGCGCGAAGCAGACGATGGCGCGACACCGTTGGTCATGGCCATATACAAGCGTCGCACCGACATGGTACAGCTCTTGTTGGAAAGAGGCGCAAATGTGAACGCTACCGTCGACGACGCAGCCCCATTGTTCCACGCAATCTCAGCAGATGAAGACGCGCCTCGCATCATGCAGCTGCTCCTTGACCACGGTGCCAACATTGAGGCGACTTTGGGGCCTTCCACGACTGTCTTGCACCAGGCAGCTGTTCACGGTAATATCCATGCTGTTGATTTTCTCATCGATAAAGGCTTGGATATCCATCGGAAGTGCGAGCATGGGAAGACAGCGTTTACCCTTGCTGCAGAAAAGGGACAGACGATGGTTGCAAAACTACTTCTTGCAAAAGGGGCAGATCTACACGACCGCAGTGCGAACAGTGGCACTGCACTGATGTGGGCTGCGCACACTGGACACTTAGAAACCGTAAAGTTCTTGCTAGAGAAGGGTATGAACCTAGAGGACCGTGATGAAAATGGATTGAGTAAGTATAAGTCCCGTGTTGAGCCATTACAAGATGCAACTGACACTATCAGCCGCGCTCTCAGTGGCCAGTCGCGCAGGTCGCAAGGAGATCGTGGAGCTGTTGATTGAAAAGGGTGCGAAAATCAACGCAATCAGTACTGTGCCGAGAAAGGCTACTCCTGCCGTATGGGCAACGGTCTGTGGCCAGAAAGAAGCGCTCAAGGTATTGATAGAGCATGAAGCGGACCTTACAATCATCGATAACGAGGATATAACCATAGTTGACGTTGCTCTGAGAAGAGGCCATGTCAAATGCGCAAAGTTGTTGATAGAGGCCATGAAAGGACCTGACCACCCCAGCGACAGTGTTGCGCTCCATATCGCTGCAACAAAATGCATGGCTGAGACCAGACCCGTTGTAAACACCATGGCTTCACTCTCTCCACATATCAGTCTCGATGGTGCTCCGCGGGGTAAATGGGGATGGTTAAAATGGGTGCTCGATCAGGGTGGTGAGCTTGTCCGACCAAGAGCAGCGCTCAATCTACTGCACTTTGCGCTGCTTGAAGGCGAGGTTGATATGCTTGCAGAGCTGCTCAGGCTGGGAATCGACCCGAACATGGTTATCTTCGATGGAGATACGCCACTCCACGTTGCCGTGGGCCGCCAGAACCGAGAGCTTCTACAACTCCTTCTTGATGCCGGTGCGGATCCATCTCGACCGTCAAAGGATTCCGAGACTCTCCCAATCACGCCGCTACATTATGCAGTGATCCGGCTGAATGACGATGAGAAGAAGGATACTTCGATCGTCGATGCCTTGCTTGCGAGTGGGCGGTGCAAGCTTATGTATGGCAACGACCTGGACTCGACTGTGTTCGCGTACGTACTGAACAAATTCGAACGCTGGGAAAACGAAGTGGCCGAAAAACTGGCAATTCGCATGGTCGAGTCCATACCAAATGTTAACAACGACCGTTCTGGAGAAGGCGCTACGTTGATGCATGCTGCTGTGATGAGCCAAAACCATGAGCTCGTCGATCTCCTCCTGCAAAAAGGGGCTGACATGAACCCGAAGGATAACTACGGCTTCACGCCGTTTATCATCGCCTGCCCAACGACTCCAGAGGACTATAATTTCATGATCTCACGAGGTGCTGATGCATTCGCCGTGGATCGTCTTGGTCGATCAACACTTTATCATGCCGCTGCCCACGGATCAATGGAATCAGTTCGATACCTCCTCGATCTGGGCTCTGCCAACAACGACAAGAACGATAGCCTGAGCGTCGAAGCTACTGATGCTCGAGGCTGGACCCCTCTGATTGCCGCCATTGCAAGGAAGCACGAAGACATAGCGTTGTACTTGCTCGAACGAGGCGCATCAGCCCAGCACCGTACGAACGACAAGAAGCGAACTGCACTGCACTACGCCACGCTTTACAGCATGCATCAACTGGTCGAGAAGATCCTCGCAGATCTCACCGTCAGCGAAATCATTAACTCGCACGACGAAAAAGGCTGGACTCCCCTCTCCCTCGCCTGCATCGCGCCCTCCCCCACCGTCGTCCCCCAACTGCTCTCTCACGGCGCAGACATCAACACCGCCAACCCACTCACATCCGACACGCCCCTGCACACTGCCTTCAAGCGACCTGTTAGCTTCGGTCCTCGCGACAGGCGCTACGGCGACCCAACGCTGGTCCTCCTCGAGCACCCGTCTATTGATCTCTCTCTCCGCGACGCCCAGTCGCGCACACCCCTACATCTCGCCGCCGAATACCACAACTACCCTGCTACCCAGCTTCTGCTCTCCAAAGGCGCGTCTCCACACGACACCGACGCCTCTGGAAAAACGCCGCTCGCTCTCTGCTCGCGCCCAGACACCGCCGAAGCACTGATCCGCGCGGGCGCGGACGTCAATCACACTGAACCAAATGGCTGGACACCAGTGCAGCATGCTGTACATAGGTGCTGGGTTGCTGCGTATGCGGTACTAGTTGAGCACGGCGCGGATCTCGACGCCAGGACGGCGGATGATGGGATGAGTGCGAGGGAGAGGATGGAGAGGATGGGTGGGGAGAGGTGCTGGGCGGCGAGGGAGGAAGGGTTTATTATGGAGGATATGGAGAGGGAAGGACGTAGGGAGAGGGCGATTAGGGATGTGTTGTGATTTGGATGTGAGGCGGTGTAGTCGACGGTCTAGATGTGTTCTTTTTTTCTCTCTCTAAATAATTTAGGCGTTGGATAGCCAGATACCGTGGATTTCTTGTATGAATCATATTAGTTAATCATCCAATATGGCGTTGTGTTGCTGAAGGTCTTGTGTTGCCATTCCTGAGGTGGTCTGAGGTTGGAAATTGACGAACTGATGGAGAAGACAGTCAGCACTGGAAACACATACACAGATGAACATGCGAAAAACAAGACAAGATTGAACGCAGCATTGACACATTACAAAATAGTTCATGTATTTTCTCTTACACTTCCTACCCAACACACGTGTGTCTCGGTCATGATGCTAGATCCTGTCTGGCCTCAACATGGGCAAATACACCCCCTCGACCTCATCTTTCTCTTCCCTCAACAGCTCCTAGTGTCCAGGCTTAACCTTCTTCGACTCCTCTTGAAGCTCTTTAATCTGCTCCTGGGTATTCTTTCCTGTCTCGGATCGATCGGCCTTAATCTATACACTTTGTTAGCCAATGCACATCCAATGCCAATTCCATCCTTCTAGATGAGAAGTAATGAGTGTATGAACATACGGCGCTCTCGCTGTCGCTAGCAAGCTGCTCTTCCCAGCTGGCCTTGCCCTGCTTCTGCTTGCTGAGCTGCTCCTGCTTCTTCTTCTCGACCTCTTCAGCGCGGTTCTCACTGTCTGTTACGTAGCAGTTAGCTCCAATTCTTGTAACCGCGTCATTGGACATCAAAGCTGTTGTTGTGCTGGACGATGGGTGGAGCACACGTACGAAGGGCAGACTCCTTGCCAGCAGGACGAGCTATTGACTGCGAGAAAGCAGCGCGCTGGACAAAGGGAAGGGGAGCGCGACGGATCGCGAAGGCACGGATAGTAGACATGGCGAATTTGGTTGTTGAGTAAAAGTTGGTTGAGAGTGATGGCGGTTGTAGAGGGGTTCCGGATGGTCGAGCTTGGGAGCTTCACGTGCCAATTTGGGATATGGACGCTTTTCAATGAAGAAAACAAAAGGACCGGTCAAGTATATACCGATAATAAAAGTAAAGACAAAGCTGGTCAAACTGGTAGGCTCAAGAAGAAAGGATGGAATTGATGGAGAAAACATAGGTTCCTCGGTTAGTGGAGAGCTAGCTCGAGAGAAGACGTCATAACGTCATAGCTGCCCCGGCCGGCAATCACCATTACGACCATTAGCCCGGCCCAACAGCAGCAAGCTTGTTAGTCATGCTGTTTTGCTTTTGCGCTTGTGAAAAGACAACGAGGCCTAGATCCGAAACCTCTTTGGGTGCTTGTCTGGCTGCAGGGGGTGCGCAGCTGACCACTCTCCACGCTTGGGAACGCATGTCGGCTCAGCTTCCCCTTGTGCCTGGACTCGTTCAACGTGGCGCACGCGGTCCATCTCCACGGGGTATGGGGGAGGCTTCTCACTGCCAATGGCGGGGCTGAGGGGGCGAAGCACTCTGTTGACATCAAACGGGCCAGAGACATGACCCCGTGGGATGGCCTGACAAACGGCATGCCAACAAACCAATTCCTCTCGAACAAGTTCATCACATAGAGAACAAGATCAAAGCCATTTCATGTGAACAAGTGCGTTTCCATTCCTAGGATTCACTGCCCTCGAATCGAGGCGTGTAATGTATGAGGAGAATAGAGCTCCTGAGGGAAAGATAAGACCAGAAGATCGAAGAAGAGATCGCAACCGCCCAATCCAGAGCGTCGTATAAATCCTCATACAATGGAAAGAACAGGGAAAAAGGAAAAAGAGAAGAGAGCAACGAAAACGACCCTGCGCCAATGACTGCGTAGAATCATCCCAGCGTCGTACAGATGTTAATGCACCCAAGAAACCGATGACCCACAACACGCTTTGACACCGCCGCTTCGCAAGATCGCGCCAACAATGGTATATACCGACCGCTTGAAACCGAGAGACCAACCGTACATAGGAAATCTACCCTTTGATAGGGCGCCATGATAATGGCAGCCGGGCGACCAAGTGTCCGACAGCAACGCTATAGAACACCTACGCCAGTAACCAAAGGTTTTCAAAGTTTTTGAAAGGTATAAGAGTAACCGAGAAATGCGACCCAAGAAAGAACACCAGTATATGTGCAGACCGCCGTGAATGCGTTAGCGCTCAAAAGCAAGAGACCAAGAGCGCTCTATCCGGAAATCATGTTTGCTACAATTGCAACGCCGTCGCCGGTTCAGTGGTAAAACCAAGATGTCGAAGAAGATATCGTAATTTATACAGGGAGAGTCGATCGTGTACAACGGATGAGGCTCCGGTGGATATCAGGAAGAAGAATTGTAGTAGTAGAAGTAGATCCAGGTAGCCACTAGCCCAGTAACAGAAGCGCTGCAAAGTTGACCGAATAGATGCTTGGTCTCGTGCCAGCACGACTTGTTTACCAGCGTCGCGACATGAACTGTTGCTGCATCTGTCGGTTAGGAGAGACGCTTGGTGGGGGGCTGGCAACAGTGCGTGTGGACGGGTCAACGATGGGGATGGCATTGCGCGTGCGCTGGGCTAGTGGCTGGTGGAGTTTCGTCTGAGCGTTGTTCTGCTGGAAGCCGACGGGTGTGTACGGGTTGGGAGCAGAGGACAGCACAAACGAGGGAGTGGGCTGCAGCTGGTGCTGCAGAGGAGACTGCTCGGGCGATCCGCTCGAAAGTGACGAGCGGTCGGAGCCAGATGAGTGGATGGACTGCAGCTGTTCATCGAGTGTCAGCGCCTGTTTGGGGCGGATTCGACGACAGGGGATTGCGGGTGGCAAATATCGTGAGGCGAGCGACTTACATCATCCTCAGTGAGCAGGTGGAAGGGGCAGAACATCTCATCGTCTTCAATGTCAAAGGAGCGAGCAGCCTCAAAGTCGCGCTTGTAGGCGATGAGGGTGGGCGGCTCGACGTTGAACTCCTTAGGGGTGCGGACTTGGCGGAACTGCTTGTTGTGCTGCTGGGCCGAGATTCGGGGGGCCCTCCGGGAGCGGCCGCTGTGGTGGTTGTGCGAGTGGGCGTTGAGGTGCTGGGCGTGGTGCTGCTGGGCACCGTAGTTGAAGAACTGCGACATGATTACGCGGCGGGTGGGTGAGAGTTCGGATGAGATGGTTGGGTGAGGGGCTGATTGTGATGGTAATCCAGGGAGCTCGACCACAACAATGGTTGGACAAAGCGGTTTAGCTCGGAGATGGTATGGAAGAGGTGCGGAGATGGAGCAGGAGATGTTCGGTCGAGGTGCAGGAGCGAGGAGTATTAACTATGGATATTGCGATGCGAGGCTGACAAGAGTGGTGGGAGTGCGGATGCAAAAGTGCGAGGAAGAAGAGCGAAAGGGCGAGGGCTGGGTCAGACGAAAGGTGTGGTGGCCCAAGCGTCTTGGCTTTTGTGGGCCAGCACTGCCTCATTGGCCGCGGATTTCGCCACCAGGCTCGCCTAGCCCAATTTGGAGTAGCTTCATCTGCCAGCGAGAGCTAGGGGGGGCTTGAACGTCTGCGCTGGGGGTTGAAGCGCCGCCGGGCGGCCCAGTCGCCCATCCCCCAGCGCTGCATACCGGCGGCGCGAACAGCGAGCAGCGAGCGTCGACGGTCAATCAAGAGCCGCCCGGGTGCAGTGAGCATCGAGGTCGAGGTCGAGGTCGAGGCCGGGGCGACGGTAGCGGCCGTGGGTGTGGCCGTGGGCGAGGGCGCGCGCAAAGCCCCGGTCGCCGCGGCGCATTATCAAACAACAATTATGCGACACATTGTGCGCTAAGAGTTGCCAGCCCAGTGAGGCTATGAGCTGGCGAGCAAGTGACCAGCGACCAGCGCCTGCGCCCTGACCGCTTCTTCCGAGCCTGTAGCTGTACGCCTACCGTCGCCAGGGGAATGCATGCCTCGAGCAGCTAGTCCTCGCAGTGCTGCGAGCTCCCCGACGATGCGCTGTCGGCAAGGGCGGCCGCATCCCAAGGGCGCATCCCGCAGTCGTCTAGTCGTCTGGCTCGCTGTTGTCGTTGCAGCAGCGCTAAGGCAGAGCCATGGCTGTGCCTGTCGCCAGCCAGCCATCTCGCCATGGTGGTTGAGGGGCTCCAGGATCCGCTGGCCATGGCCCAGTCCCTGCCGGCGGGCACCGCACATCGCTTCCTCGTCAGGACGGCCGGCTTCTGTTCTGGAATGCCAGCCATGTGTTGTGATGTCGACATGGCCGTCGGTGGCAAAGGGGCGCCGTTGATGACCTACGGCGACAAGTCTGCGACCTCTCTCATCAATCCGGCACTGTTATGGCCCCCTCGACTGCCTCGACCTCGTCGGCCAGCACACAGACGGGCCTGCGATGCGAGACAATTACTTCTGCCAGTCGTTTCCGAACACGCCCGGGCCCGCGCCAGCACGAGACCAAAATAGCGCTCACTCTTGGTTCTGTCCGGCCCGGGCGCCAGTGATCGGCGCCCTCCACCACCAAGGCCTTGTCCCAGTCCTGGCAATGGGTGTTCGCGCATTCCGTCACTCCATCTTCGCATGATGCACTATCGCCACGATGCTCCCACTGTGGGCTGCGAATCGTGCTGCTGCTTTATCGCTCCCTTGACGGTGTTCCCCTCAAGCAAAACATTTCTGTGACAGGCCAAGCCCAGGCGCATGAAAGGAGCCCTACAAGCTCGAAACACGCTCATTTGCCCATCTGCCCGCCCTCTCGACAACGGCAACTCGACGCGCCTGCAGTCAACACACATGTAAAGGCGGCGCCAGCAAGCTACGGCTAGTCGCTGAGCGCCCGTCCTGTAATACGCCTGCTGACTGCCGCTACTTTGGGTGCTGACCACCATGAATGTCTTGACCTTGCAAGGCCCTGCACCTCGCTGTGTGGCACAGGGCAGCGGTTGCTGCTGAGGCGCCCTGCTGCGCCCTCGTGGCGCATGGACATGGGCACGCTTGCGCTCTGTTTGGAGAGTTGAATTACCCATGCCCGCCGTTGACGCCATCTCAAAGACACAAAGCCATCGGAAACGGTGGTTAAGCAGACGATCCATGTTGCTGTAGCTACTGCTCAACACGATTAGCTGGTGCCCCATGTTCTGGGGTACGGAACGTCAAAACTTCTCTGCATCACCCAATGACTGTGTTCCAATGGTACCATCTATATCCGATCCCAAGCACCGAACTCCTCTAACGAGACCGAGCGCAACGGCACGTTGCTATTTGTCCAGGCCTCTAGCCTTGACGAACTTCGCAATCTGGTCCTTGCACGTCTTATCGGTATAGGATTCCCAGATTTCGTATAGCGAAATCAGCTCTTGCGTGCACTCAACAACAGCCTCAATATCCACATTGCTCTCTGCGAGCCAGTCCACCAGTTTTTGTATCCGCGCTTGCATGCCCTGGCCGCCTCGCGCGTTGCCGAGCGTTTGTAGTGCGCTGCTCATCCCCGCTGCGTTGACCTGTGAGCCAATGGGTTTCAAGACGACTGCTAGGAACATTGCTGTGATTGCAATCACGTGTGGAGCATGCAGAAGAGGAAGGTCGGTGAGATAGTGATCGTTGATGATGGACCACGCCAACGCGTTCTCCTCCTGTGTTAATTGAAATTGTGTCTGCAATTCGGCAAGGCTGCGGTATGGATGGTGTAGAATCAGCTGCGAGTTCATTTCAGATATGAGCGAGAACTCGCATTCACCAATCTTGGAAATGTCGTTGAACGATGTATCTGTAGCCTAGTTAGACATGTTTGACACGCGTTTGGTCGTGGTGTTCACCCCAGCAGTGGCGTGCCTCCGCCAGCACCATCCTAATGTGCTGTGGGCATTCCTCCATCTTGCAGGCTAGGTACAAGGCTGTGGCCAGAACCAGCGCAGGGTTCGTCCTTCGAATCTCAACTTTTGTATAGAAGCGCCGCACATAGACCTGGGCAGTAGCCAAGGCCTGTTGCCGGACACCTAGGGGCCTAGCCATTTTTGACAGTTCTGTCTGTATCAGCTAGGTCACAGGCCTGCTACACACAACTTACGGTGAGAGAAGTAGATGCTGAGATGTCTTCGATCCGGGAGAGGGTACAGGTTGACAAGGTTGCGCTCTGCATCTTCCATCCGCTTGCGCTCAAGAGCCAGGTCTTGCTTGGTGAAAGTCCAGAACTTGCGCTGGGTAGACTCCCAGTAGCTGGACGACATGTTGGCCGCCTGCTCCTCTGTGACACGTACGTTGGTGTTTGATGATGAGTGCCAGCCGTGTATCGTTGGTTATCTATGCTTCTTTCTTTCAAGTTGTTTGATCTGTGTCACGAATGAGGAAACGTCTGCAGCCGGCGGTTTGATGATGCCTCAGGCCGGTGCAATGATATCAGGAGATGCGGAGTATTGACCTGCAAAAGCGGTCTGAAACTTGCACAGACAAAGTCTAGTAAGGCTGTAGATGAGTTACGGCACGTTGGAAAGCATAGTAGAAAGCAAAAGTAGCGGTGGTTGTCTATGCCCAATCATATGCGAGCGAATGCCGCTGTCGTTCGTAGCTTCCACCTCCCCTCTGCCTCGGTGTTAGCGGCGTTCCGGGCTAGCCTCTTTTAGCCCGCCCTCCAAGCTTTCAGACTGACCTCATACCCCACGTCTCAATCCCTAAGAGCTTATATCCTATCTGCCAGCCATTCTACCCGTATTCTGCCTCATCCCGGTGTCTTCAGCCGCCCTTCCCTCGCGTGTCGCGACCTCAGCCATGATAGACCGAAGATAGCAGGACGACAATGGACACACAAAGCGCAAGCGTTAACGACGCCAGGGTGGATAAACTATGGTCGACGCTCGACACGCGCAAACAGGGCCACCTCGACCTTGCGGGCCTCAAAAAGGGCCTGCGCAAGCTGGATCATCGTAAGGATACACACGCCTCACATTGGTTGCGGCGCTAACAGGACACTGTAGCCTTGAAAAATGCGGACCAGCTGCTGGATGAGGTGATGGAGGCTGTCGATACAGACGGAAACGGGAGAATTTCGTACAACGGTGGGGTGGTTTTATACGTATTTGCTCAATTCCCCCGCCCTGCTGACACTTGGCTCTCTAGAGTTCCGTACCTTTGTGCACGAGACCGAAAAGGAACTCCTCCGCCTCTTCCAGAGTATCGACTACAACCACGACGGAAAGATATCCAGGGAAGAGCTACGGGCTGCGCTGAGAACTGCCGGTCTCACGGTTCCCAACAGCAGTCTTGAGAACTTCTTCGCCGAAGTCGATACCAATAATGACGGAGTGATCAGCTTTGAAGAATGGCGGTACGTTGCGGAATACATGTTTGCGCAAGCTGGCATTTTGTTCTTTGGACACTCTTACACAACAGTACTGACCAGCTCAAAGAGACTTTCTCCTGTTCATCCCCGCCAGTGCGCCGTCACTGGGCGCGGTAATGTCCTACTTCTCTGCGACGACAAAAGTAAACCAGGAGGGAGATGTGCTCATCAGTGACGACACAATCCAAGGCCTAGGTACTGCACAGCGTTTTCTTCATTTTCTATTTGGTTCCCTTTTCCTTGTAGCGCACACTCCGCCCTACAAACCCCTTCCACCAGAACACCACGCGCCGCTCGATGGGGGATCAACTTCCAACCCGGCGCTTGCCTTCCAAGGTACCCTCCCGCCACGATCTGATGAAGAGAAGACCAAGTCTTCTCTCGAAGAGATACGGGCAGGAATCATAGAGAGCTTAGGAACCATGCTGATTGCTTGTGTTCCCAATCCAGGCTATTTCGTGGCGGGAGGCATCGCAGGCATTGTTTCTCGCACCTCGACTGCACCCCTCGATCGTTTGAAAGTCTACCTCATAGCCCAAACGAGTGTGGCAGAGGAAGCTGTTGTCGCGGCGAAGCATGGCAACATTGTCCGGGCTGCCATGAATGCTTGGAGACCGCTTGCGACCGCCACCAAGGAGCTATGGCAGGCTGGCGGCATGCGCAGTCTCTATGCAGGTGAGTATCCTGCTATTCTCAGAGTTTTCATTGTTGGGTGGGCTCAGACTGACACGGGTGCCAGGTAATGGCTTGAACGTGATAAAGGTTATGCCAGAATCGGCTATCAAATTTGGTTCATACGAAGTAAGGATGCTTGGGGAGTAACAAAGCGCGTTTCTAACATGCTCAGGCTGCAAAACGCATCTTCGCTAAGATCGAAGGTCACAATGACCCTGCAACTATACACTCGTGGTCCAAGTTTGTTGCAGGAGGTCTTGCTGGTGCGTAGTATAGCTTTGTGTTGTGGATGCGAGTGCTAAAGACATGTAGGAATGGTTTCACAGTTCGCCGTCTATCCCATCGACACGTTGAAATTGTAGGTGGGGCTATTTCTGAGATGCTACACACAGCTAATCCTGTCCAGCCGCATGCAGTGTGAGACTGTCTCTGGCGGGTTACATGGCAACCGCCTGATCTTCGCTACCGCAAAGAAGATGTGGAATACAGGGGGCATTGCCGCATATTACCGAGGACTGCCTATGGGAATATTTGGCATCTTTCCCTATGCGGCACTTGACTTGGGTACATTCGAATATCTCAAACGCTACGTGGCCCGGCGCAACGCGAAGAGGCTTGGGTGCCACGAGCAGGATGCAGAACCCGGTGGCTTCATGACGGCAGCTATTGGCGGATTCTCTGGTGCATTTGGAGCCAGTGCCGTGTACCCACTCAACCTCCTCAGGACACGATTGCAGAGCCAAGGCACAGTGCTACATCCCAGGACTTACACCGGCATCATGGACGTGACGAGGCAGACGATTGCCGGCGAGGGCGTGAGGGGCCTGTTCAAGGGTCTCACGCCAAACCTTCTCAAGGTGGTTCCTGCTGTTTCTATTACCTACGTCGTATACGACAAGTCGAAGCGGGCCATTGGTCTGCCATGAGCGACTACTTGGAAACGTAGCGCTAGGCCCCGATAGAGCGGGGTGGCTGACCACGTATACATGGCCAGGCTGTCGTACAGCAGGCCGAGCCTGTGCTAGTTTAATCGCATACTTGGATGCCTGGAATCCTTTGAGAGACGAGAGAGAGCGACTGTTTTTCGTTTGCATATACCAAGACAATGATACCCCCTCCGCAAGCTTGCCCGAAATCGAAAAGAATTGCATGATTATTGTATCTACTGAAGGAGTAACAAAAAAAATTAAAAATGTGTTCGTAGGTATAATGAGTGCGTGCAGACACGGAGCGTAGATTTGATCATGGAGTACTGTCAGGTATAGTAGATTGTTGGTGGATTTCTATTTGTATACAGAGACGACCCACAAGCCACGACAGCGGCCACGAATGACGAAGAACAAGAAGAACAACTCTTTTTTAACACCTGTATTGTATCTAAAAAGAGATAAATGCAGTGTATTTGGCTAATCTGCCGGAAGGTAGAACAAATTGCCCAAGATAGATGAATGATGATGATGATGATGATGAGATAGATGAAGGTGTAACTCTAACGCTCCGACTCCCCAAAACGCCATGACATGCCATTAGTATAACAACCCCTGCGTGTTCAACTATGGCTCCAGCAAAAGAAAAATCATATGAAATCCAAATGAACCCAGTGGAGACAAGATAAGAAGAGAAGGAAGCGAAGTCTCACTTCGTAATCACAATCAACAGGACTAGAATGATAATAAGCACCACGATGATGGTCAAACTCCAATTATCTTTTGCCTTTCGGGAAAACCGGTCTAGGCGACCGCGAGCACGGTTCAGTTGCGCTTGGTGGCGGTCCACACCCTCTTCGACATCATCAAGCAGCATGACGTGGTCGTCTAGCTCGTTACCTATCTGCATGCTGAGTTCGCGCTGGCGGGAGATGCTTTCGCCTAGACGATCCAGCTGGTCATCCTGGTCGCGCAGAACCTGGCTGTGATACTCGTGAATCTGCTGGTTGTCGAGGTGCGATTGGTCTGGCGGGGCATCTGGATCCTCCGGGTCGTCGCGGTAAGGGAAGAGAGCGGAGCGGTTGGCAGCGTCATCGTCGGCGGTGGGGTTGTCGCTGAAGCGCACGGATTTGGACCGGCTATTACTGCGGATGCTGCTGTTCTTCTTGGTCTTCTGTGCGGCGCTAAAGTCTGCGGCGAGTGACGGATCGTTCGGGGTGGTCAGGGTGGGTGACGAAGGAGAGGCCGAATGATCGAATTGCGCGCTGAGTTCGGCGAGTTGAGCGCGCAGGCGGGGCAGTTGCGATGTTATGGACCTGAAGGGCGCATGCTTGTTGGTAAAATGTAATGCATGTGGATGTGTCGAGTTGCTTACTCGTCCAGTTTGTCTTGGACTTGCGACTCGAGCGATTCAATGCCCGACCGCAATTGCTCGAGCGAGCGCGAGATCTGGCCATCCTGGCTGTTGGAGGGAAGGTTGAGCGACAGGGCGCGCTGTCGCTCGAGCAGGGAAAGCTTGATGTGGTCGGCGAGCAGGAATAGTTGCGGAGGGTTGGTCGCCATGGCTGCGGTGTTGGTGTTGTCGTGGTGGTGGTTGTGGTTGTACCAGGGACAGGCGCCGGAGCCAGCGACGGTGACAATGCCGCAACACCGAGGGAAGGCACATGATTGGGCCTAGACAACTACCATACCTCTCCACAAATGGTGGTCTACAAACCCGCCCTCTATTCGAAAGTAGCTGTAGTTGTCACAGTTATTTATTATTTCTTGCATGTTGTAGACCACTAAGACCGTTAGACGGGTTATTGCAGCAGCCTAGGCGGCTCTCCCGTAACTAGTAACCGGAACATAATCGTCTACAAACCACTGCTTCTGAAGGCAGCTGTATTTGTCGCAGTTACTTCTCCTTTACCGTGTTCCTAGCACTGACAACTCTAGTGTTAAAAGTTGCTGTAGTTATCGTAGTTATTCTTGCTATATCACAGCGTGAGCAGGCTCGTTTTGATTTTCCGGTTTTACTAACTGCGGGAGAGGCGGGGGATGAGACGACTGCAAGGCACGAGGTGACGACAAGCCTACTCCACTGACTTGCACGTGGGCCGATTGGCGGAGAGAGCATCCAAGTGCCGGCTGCAGGGCGACTCCAACACGTCGCCTCGCATTTGTCTACTTTTGGGGCCATGTGCATGCCTGACCGCCCTACGTTCCCAGTATTTGCTTCTGGCGCTCGCCTGCTGCCAGAATAAAACGACGCGCCAGGCATCCTCGACTCCCCCGCCTCCACCATCACGGCCTCTCCCTCTACCATGTCGTCTCTCAGCCCCATTCCGTTTCCAGCCGACCGCCGGTCGTCGCGCTCCTCCAGCGCTGCCAACGAGCACGATGAGAGAATGACGGTCGGTGGCCCTCCTGGCAGTCCTTCGCCGCTGGCTCTGCGTGTCTCCAACTCACCCTCCTCCAAGCGTCGACCGAGCCGCGTGATCAAAGTCCCGCCCGAATTTCAGAACCTCGAGTACCTCACCGAACCCGACAGCAACCTCGTTTGTCTGATCTGCCACACGCCGTTTGACAAGCCCGTCCAGCTCGCCTGCGAACACTACTTTTGCCGCGAATGCCTCGACCATGCCTGGGCACCCCAGCCACACGGCCGCCGAACCTGTCCCACGTGCCGCCGTGCGGTTGAAACCGACGACGACATACGCCCGGTCCCCAAGATTGTCGAGACCATGCTCGACGAACTCATCGTCAGGTGTCCAAACACAAAGGCCGGTTGCAACTGGCAGGCCCAGCGAGTAAATGTGCGCGACCATGTTATGCTGTACTGCGAATACACTCCCGTCATGTGCTCAGCAGTGGACTGCCGCTTGCCGACCACCCAGAAGGATTTCCACAAAGGCTGCCTGCACTACACTGTGAACTGCGAAGACTGCCATACCTCGCTCATGAAGAGGGATCTCGAGGTAAGTCTGGCCTATAACAATTGGTGTACATCGACTAATTACTGCTATGACGTAGGAGCACCAGCGAACCACCTGCGCAAACCGCCTAACCTCCTGCACGCTGTGCTCCGCCGAAGTGCTCCGTCTAGACCTCAAGCCACACATCAACAACGAATGTCCCAAACATATCATCTCGTGTCAGGGAACCATTGTGGGGTGCAAGTTCCATGCTGAGCGTGCTCAAGTCGTGGCTCATGAAAGTTCCTGCCCAATGGCAACAATGGCGCCTCACTTCCGTGAGCAGCAAGCCCGGATCGAGAGGAGCGAAGCGCGCATGGAGCCTCTTGCCAGGAAGATTGGCATACTGGAAGATGGCCTTGCGAACATCACCAACTACCTGTATCCGGCCAACGGAAACGACGCTTCCTTCCCTGTCACCGATCCCTTGAATGCAAACGACGCCGACCCTCAAGCGCCAACACCAGACTTCCGCCTACCGCCAGCTTCGTTTCCGCCTGTTCCACCAACAAATGATAGCAACTCTGCTCAGCCACCTTTCGACTCGCAGATCCACCATCTCCTTACGCTCCACGACTCTCTCCGTGAAGAAGTCTCTCGCATCGCAAATGCGCTTACTGACCTCGATGGCCGCACCAACATGATGATAATCAACGAGAGTCAGCGCGCCAAAGACGAAATGCTGCATGTCAATGCCGCCATCAGCAACATGCGCATGCACCTCCAGTGGGTCGTGAGTGCAACTCTCCAGCAACGCTCTAATGCTGCCGGCAACTCCAGGACCCCAGCCACCACGGCTGCAAGTGTTAGCAGCAGTAACGCGACACGCGCCAGTGGCGCCAGGCCGGGACCCAGTGTTATGTCGCAGAGCCCTTTCCGACGTCCGAGTGATACTAATCGGCAGGACACCAAGTTGTAGTCCGCCTTTTTTATTCTTTATATTATTGCTAACCGCAGATTGGTTTACGACATGACATGAATATAACGAAAAGCAAAATTCGGCGTTTTCTTTAAATCACGAAAGGGCATCAACGGGCTGGGCCAATGGTGGTGGTACTTGCAGGGAACTTGGCGTTCGCTTTATTCTTTTTAACTTGTTATTGTGAAAGGAGTTTTGATGGAAACATGGCTTATAAAATCTGGAATGTAGATATACCCCCCTTTTTCCTCTTCTCTTTCTCGATCGGGTTCTACACGGAGGACGCGTAAGACGCACAGTGCAGTAGAGAAGATGCGTTGGTTGAAAAGGTAGAATGGAATGAGAATGCCATGAACATGGCCTGTCCTGAGCATCCTGTTTCATAGAGCAAAAGAGTGAATGTTTGAGCGTGCTTAAGAGGTAATTAGACGAGATGAATACATGAACAGGACATCTTAGAGCTATGTATTTGTCACAGAGACCTTTTACTTTCAAGAGCAACAATATATATTCTAGCTTTGAGCAACAGAATCAAACATAGCATGCTAGTGTCACACCCGCAAGGAAACATACTGAAGCAGACCAATCTCACCACATAATCCAAGCAAAGACTAAAATTTGCCGCAAAAGAGATACATTCCACACGCGAGCCCTTATGGAAACGACCGCTTAGCCAAAGTCCAAGCTCCCTCTGTGCCATCGAACGACGTCTCTACTTTCAGGATAGGCTCTGTGCCTTTTCACCTTTTTGCAATTTATCCAATGCAAGTCACTAGTTCCTCTACCAATCTTTTCTACCTCTCTGCTGAGTCTCACGTTTGTACCTCTTGGGTCCTCCTCGCTTGAACCACCATCTCTGGAAGCGACAACACTGCTCTTCCTGAAACCGTGATAGGTCAGATGCGAAGCTGGTATCCTGGGAACAGCGAATCTGATAAGATTTGGTAGAAGCACTGCAGAAGCTGGATGTATGGCAGGTTATTGCAGCTGCTCCTTGTGGAGGCGTTTCTTGCATGTCCTGCTAGTTGTGCTTTGCGTGTCTGGCGGCAAAGTTTCTTCAAGGAGTGGTGGTTTGCCGAATATGTTTCCTTCTTGGAATCCGTATTTTGAGGGTTCTTGGGCATGCAGACGAAACGTCAAAGACGCGAATTTCGAGTCGACTTTGTTACTCCTGTTGGGTTTTCTGACCATACTGCTCCGGCAAATGCTGATTTTCTTGGGAGGTGCTCTCGACCCTGAGAGATTGCCCGCAGGATGGCACTGCGTTCCGCATGTCCGGCTATTGTCATTTGACGTTGTCACCAGGGAGATATCCAGAGACGTAAGTCCTGCGCAACATAAACGCCACAAACTCATGTGGATGGACCGGCATGAACGCTTCCGAAACCTCCCCTATTCCCAAAGCCCCGTCCGCCGCCTCGAGCAGGCCCTTGGGGTTGGCGGACGGGCTTTTCCTGCGTATTCGGTGTTGACGGGCGACTCGTACTAGACTCCTTCTTTTGCAAATGTACTGAGCCTGGCTTGGGGGTGTAGCTAGGGTCAAAGAGCTGGCGTGCGGGAGCTGCTCCTCGCGCCGGGGACTGCTCGTTGCTCGATCTGGGTTGGCTGTCCCTTCCGCCACGTCCTCGGCCCTTCCCTCTTGTAGGCTTACTCGGTGAATTACTGCGGGAGTCTTCGGTAGCAGAGGCGGCGGGCGAGCCAAAGATACGCTCGCGTGCTTCGGCGTACTTGCGCTCCTTTTCTGCTCGCTCCCTCTGTGCGCGTGCCTTGCGCTCTTCAAAGTCTGCTTCGGCCTTCTTCTTACGCTCCTCTTCGCTGTCGTCATCTTCGAGGGTCATGCCCGCCATGGTCCGAGAAAGAACCTGAGGGGAGGGCTTGCGCGCGAGCATGGTGACCTTGGGTTTGAATGTCGCCACGGCGGGTGCGGGACGTACTTCCGGGTACCATTGGGGCTCAGGGTTCTCGCTTTTCCACGCAGTCGTTAGCTGTGGATGTTGTGACGATGGAAGAACAGAAACCTACGCTGCCTGCCAGAGCTGCTTGTTGAACTCGGCATGCTGAGCCCTGAGTTGTGCCTTTGTGAGTTTTGGCTTCGGCTGCTCTTCGGCTGGCTTCTCTTCTTCTTTCTACAAGGTGTGAGCGAATGCAGGCAAGGAAGAGGGGCACATGTACATCGGCGAGAGATTCCCAGTCGTCGTCCCAGGCATCGGCGAGCGCGTTCTTGGGTGCCATCTTGTGAGTGAGATGTTGTTCTAGCCGTTGAGAGGAGCACGAGAGCAGTCTGGTGCGCAACAGTCGACTTGGGCAAAGAGTAGTTCGGGTGTATGGGTATGATGTCGCGGCCAATATTTCGAAGGCTCCACCCCGGGACCCTGGTCTGCAGCGGGAGCTAGCCACCACATCCCGCGATTAGATAGCTTCTGCCCTATGTCATTTCACTGCTGCCTCGCCCACCTGCAATCATCGTCTTGCTCGCTGTCGCTAGACTCGGCTGTTATAATCTCACGACGCGCTCCAACATGTCTGGTAAGTTTTCCCTACCAACATTACCCGACATGCCTGTCAAGCGGCAGCGCATTGAGTTAACGCTCCCAGACCACGATGGAGACTCCACCATGCACTCGTCTCCCCGCAATGCCTCAGACGACGAGATGTTCCCTGACGAGGCGCTCCCAAACCCTGCCACACCCCATAACACAAACCTCGCCAGCGTTAATGAGATCTCACCCCCAAACTCTCAGGCCCAGACTCGCGAGACATTGGGTGTAAACTCCAACGGCAAGCGCCCTTTGTCTGGCGGTACAATGCAGTCTTCGGCCACCAGCGCCCCAGGCACAGGCGGTGTACATCATGACGCTGAGACGGGCTACCAGTGGAGCAAGCAGGAGGACCAGCCAGGCTTTGAATGGTTGAACACAAGGGCGAGGGAAGAGGAGAATAGAGCGCTGGACAACATCGTCGACAAGGGATACATGATCAAGCGTGAGTGATATGTCGTGAATCCAGGCAGAACCGGTTCGCTGACATCTAGGCAGTGCGATACGGTGATCCACTAGATCCGAGCGTGGCTCCGAAGCCGAAGCGTTGAAGCAGAGCGTCAAGTCATGGTGCTCAACGAAGTGAACAAAGGACTGGATTGTGGTTATTCGATACATGGAAAGAAGTGGACCGATGCCGCTAGACCAACGCGACTGCGAGTCATATTCTAGCGCGTTGTTAGGCATTGAGCCATACGCAGAAGTCATAGGAAGCATCTCTTATACGAGCAGGTGCAATATGCCACCAGATAGCTCTATGCTTCCATCCATGAACAAATATCAATGTTCAATCAGCTTCTCTTGCAGATCCATCAACTGTTGTTCAGGCCTGGTCAAAACACCCGTCCCATGCAATGATATCTTCACAACAACACCGAGGCACTCCTTCAGTCACTGTCGTTGCCATCGTCATCGTCATCATCTTCTTTGTCCTCCTTCTCCTCGAGCGGATCCTCCACCAGCCGCTCCTCCTCAACCTCCTCTTCAATCTCGTCATCCTCAACCTCCTCGTCTTCGACATCCACCGTCTCGTCCACCTCTTCCTCTGTAACGTCTCCATCCGCATTTTCCCCGCTCTCCCTCCTCGCTCTCTTCGCCGCCCTTTCCCCATCGTCCTCTGCTCCCTCCATGACAACGTCTCCGTCCGCTGCCGGTTTCGTAGGCGTCGATGTCTGCGCACCTCCAGATGATGATGCCTTTTTCTCCTCGCGCACCTTTTTCCTATACGTGTTGCGCTTGTCGGCTTGTATGCTTGTGAACTTTGTGACTTCGGCTTCGAGACGGGGCAGCATAAAGGCGAACTCAAGTTCCTGCATGGCGTCGAAGACGTGGTTGGGCATGACGGTTTTCTTGCCGCTGCTGAGGGCCTTTTCCGCGGCGCTGTCAGTCGCTCAGTCAGTGCTTGCTCAATAGTACCGCATGGGGCCAGTCACATGAATTGTATACACGGTGGCTGAGTTCAGAGAGGCGTACCATGATGTGATATAGTTAACAAATACCGTCGCACTCTTGCTCATCGCTAGTAGCGCATCTTTCTGTATCTGTGTATTTGGTGGCAGCACGCCCTTTGCCAGACGCTGCACTATCGACTTAGGCAGGTTCAGATCCTAGAATCGCGGTGTCAGCCTGGTGCTTAGATTTTGGCTCCGCATGCGCCGCACCTCGACACCTAGACTGTCATCCCGTGGCGCTGATCTTGGTGCTGCAGGACTGGGTTCGTTTGACACGGGCGCTACGTTGCTTTTCTTGGGAGGCATTATGCATTCAATATCGTCGCTGTAGGTAAGCTGGGGTATCTAGGTGTATTCGGGAGCTATGCGACTGCGAGGCGGGTCGGTATGTTGGTTGGAAGTGGTGGGTGCGAAGATGCGATGCGATAGTTTTAGCGGGACGCGTGAGCACGCGTTGAGGCAGGTCTGAGCGTGTGTGGCTTGAGTAGCGGACAACCCTATGACGCCGCAATTGTGCTGAATGTAGAAAATTATTGTGAGCAACGTTTTGGTGTAAAAGTCTTTTTTTTAGTGAACGAAGTGTGTGTTCCAATGTCAAGCCTAAGTTGCTCGCATTTGACGCCGATTTCGATAAGGATTCAACAATCCAACTATTCGATCCTCGTTCGAAATTCAATCAGAAAATGGCATAGCGGCCCTACTGAGTTGGCTAGTTTCATCCGGGGACTCTGATCGAATTTATGTCTGAGAGATTATCACGGCCCAGCCATGTAGTGTAAAGATACCGGTTTCTCTACACAGCCCCTTGGAATATGTACTGGGGATCGGTCCAACATCTACAGCGATACTCTTGATGAGTTGATGATTATTTCCCGCTATGCAGCTGATGGTCCAACCCCTTTGTACGTAAATTGGTGTTTATATATACTCTAGGATCACTTCCATTTTCTAGGACTTTGGCCGTCAGTACATTTCACGACTTCGAGCTGCGACTACACTATGGATGTTTCACTATCCTTCCTTGTTCATGTCTCGATTCGTCGAATGTTCAAACTTTAGTTTGTTTGAAACTATAAATGTGAACTAGGCATATCTACTTAAGAAAGAAGGAACATGACTACACCAACTCTTGGTGTACCAACATGGTCAGATAAACAGTCTTTACCACAATAGTTCAGTCACTCATGAATTCTTGTAAGCGCACTTCTCAGTTCTCAGAGACGCGGCGTGGATACACAATGTATCTGGATTGCGAAGAATTCAGTTTAGATAACCGATCACACGATGTTTACGTTATTTTCATGAATCTGACAGTGACTTGTGGGGTTCGGACGGAGTGGTCTCATCCGATTATTTCGGTACAACAAGAAGCCGACATCTGACGTAACAATTTAGACTGTTTGGATATACAAGGGGGAGCTGACGGAATTGCGGGAAAGCGGGCGGTACCGAAAAACTTAATCTATACAACTCCTAGGAGGAGCACGAGAAGAAAAAAACAAGCTCATAGGTGTGGCTGAGCAGAATTGAAAGGGAAGGACAGATAAGTTTCACCAATCAATTAACACATCCAACACAATCGATCATCACATCACAGCTTGGTACAAGTTCAAAGGTAGGAAAGTATCAGCTTAGGTATTAAGTAGTATTTGTATTATTTTATTTTTCGATGGTATACAAAGCGCGCAAACCCAAACTTGAAGACCCTTCATCGTTATCCCATTACCATTCCTCGCTCGTAACCATTTTACCCGAGCTCATATCAGACATCAATATAATGAAGACATGGTGGTAGTAATTTACAAAGCGAGCATGGCAAGGGCGGCGGCACCAATGATACCGACAGCCTGAGTAGCCTGGGCGGCGGCACCAGTGAACTCGGAGACAGAAGAAGGCGAGCCAGAGGCAGCGCCGGAAGCGGTAGGGGTGCCGGTGGGGGTGGGCATGGGCACGGGGGTGCCGGATGCCTTGCCAGAGGATACGACGGATGAAATGACGGAGGAGGCAGCGGAAGCGGCAGAAGAGACGGCGGAGGTCGCCGCTGCTTTGGAAGATGAAGGAGCAGCAGCAGAGCTAGCCTGAGACGAAGCAGCCGCGGAGCTGGATGGAGCGGCACCGGTATCGGGGATGGTAATTGGAACACCAGCGGCCTGGCAGGTAGACTCGACAGCAGCGATAGCTTTTTGCTGGTCGGCAGCAGAGCAGGCACCCTGAACGCAGGGCTGGACCTTGGAAAGGAGCTCGTCACCCTTCTTGCAGTGGCAGGCAAAGTCGGTGAGAGCTGCGCAGCCGTCGCTGGTAAGGGGACCGACGAAGCAGGCAAGCTGATTGGTGTTAGTATGAATCTACTTGGAGTGAAAGCAACATGGAATATTGTAAACTTACAGCGCACTGGGGGATGTTGTCAAGCTGAGCGCTGGCAACAGAGGCCAAGGCGATGATGGAAGCGATAGTGAAGGTCTTCATTTTGACGGTTGGTTGGGCTTGGTAAAGCGGTGAATAGAACAAAAGCTAATGGTTGTATATAACGATAGTAGGATTTGTAGACAGAAGCAGAGGAGGTTACCAAAGGCTCTTTATATGACATTGGGGTCATGAGGCGCCCCATGTCTAGACAAGGGAATATGCTTGTACATCGGTAGCCTTTGGCTCCACAAACTCGTCTTTGTCGCAAAAGGATTCTTGCCTCCATCAAGATCTTCGAGAACCCGCTGGAGGTATTGCTCGATGTGGCAACGCTAGGTGACCCTACCCCAGACTAGACCACTAGTTGCGGCTGCATGCACGGAACTGCAGACGGCGAAGTTTATTGAGTGCGGAAAAGAGGCGCCGGGTGGGATGAGCAAATGATGGATGGCAGATCCAGATGCCTGGAAGGGATGCATTGCCGCGTCAGCCCCTAGGGCTCATTGCTGGCTGCTGGCGAGCACACGAGCATGGTGTGTAGTATTGTGTTGAGCCAAGCCGCGATCCACCAATACCATAATGAGACGTCATTGGCTCACCACAGGGTCACAACATTGGTCCTGGGCTTTTTTCAGGGGCTAAAAGTCGGTTGGAGTGGCCGGTGCTGGGCCTGGAAGACTACAGGCTGTTGGATGTGGGCTGTTGATTGGAATTGATGCGGTTGTGGCCCGGACATTAACCTGTCCAGGATTGGCGCCGACTAGGAAATCCGGGGCAGCATTGGCAGTCACGGGTGTTTGCCAAAACGCATGTAATATGCCAATCATGCCTGGCCTGGTGCAGTACGCGAAATAAACAATTTCCTGCGGAGCGATGCATCGAAGCCGGTATGACCCTTGGGAAAGGGGCTCTACATGTGACGTGCAACTGCAAAACTCGCTTTTGCAACCCCGCAAATCTGAGTTCCCATTCTTGGTCAAACATCCGGGACAGCCAACACCCTTCTCTTTCTGGCTAAAGCCGTTTGGAAATGGCTGAGGAACCTAGTCATCCACCCGCCCGGATGTGTCATCCGAATGGCCCCCATTGTGAACTGCATGTGAAGGATTTTGTCAAGGCGGTTTGAGTGGCGTGAGACTGGCAGGCTTGCTGTACCTGCGTCTGTCTGTAAAATGGTCTTTTCAAGCCGGCTTTACTTTACGATCATTGAGGGACCGCTCGTCGTCTGATGCGATGCGGTCAACGTCAATGGCCAATGCAATGTGATCTTTGAACGGCGAGGCTTGTGCGTTCCTGCGTCATTCTTATGCGGAGACAGCTTCCTTGTCTGGAAAGATCTGACGGCTCGGTCTGCACGTAGCATTGACTTCCTCGGCAGCATGTGCTTGTCTCTAGCCGCCCTCGAGCAAAACAGCTTGGAAGATGGAGCTGTAAAGCGGAGAACCCGGGAGATCTGGGGAAACAAGCATTGTCCCTGAGTCTGTGATAGACAACAGAGCGTAGGCAGGGCAGCTAAAGTCCTTCTCTGTGCCTTCAGGCGCTGGCCCTGTGGCGATGACTTTGAGGAGGCATTAAGCAGCGCGCATTAAGTTTGTTAGCAGTACTCCAACAAATGGTTTCGTCGTTCACATAATTTGCGCCGCAACGGCACAGAACCTGGACAGCGACAAGTCAGTGGCGCTCTGAGTCGTATCCTTGCGTGGTCTGAAAAACCTGTACGTACGTATGCACGCACATGCAAACATTTCAGGCAAGGTGTAGCGGCGTCCTCAAAGCATGACAACAGATCCAATGCTAAGGCTCAAGACAGCGCTTCTGCGACGATCTTCATCGAACCCACTAGAAACCTAGAGTCTTTGCCTGCGCCCTGTCCATTCGGCCTCTCCATCCAAATCCTAGCTGTCATATGTAGTATGTGCTGTGTGAGTTTAAGGTTGTTTGGATTCCTAGCAATTCTGAGAAAGCGAAATGAGCTTTGTTTTTGTGCTTGAGCTACCAAACGCGGGAAAAAACTTTCCTGATGGGTGAGCGCATTTTCTGTAGAAAATCGGCCGATCCGAGTACGAGAGCGTGACATCCGGAAGCCAAGGCGATAGAGAGGCTCATCTTGCTATGTTTTGGATTCAAACGAGCAATCATGACTGTGCTATACGGTTCCTTGTCTTTCATAGTCATTGTCTAGGTGGAGCTTCTCTAGCCTTGCTTGATGCTACTACACTGAGCGAAGCGAGGCGAATGTAGCTGGCATCGTACGAGGAATGCGCGAGGGACAAAACTACGGTCAAGCCCACACAGCCGACAGAGACTGAAATGAATCATCATAGTACGAGTGTAATTTTGCGAGGAGTTGGAGTCAGGGCTGTGAGTCCAGGCATTAGCGATGCTTGTCATCTTGGATCGAGATACCATGCCAAGCCTAACTACCATGTGATTCCACGCATAAAATGGAAAGGCAAAGACATACGACAACGAGAACTCACTAGAAAGAAATTGCTCCAGTAAGTAAATCTAGATGGCCCATGACATCATGTGTCAGATTTCGAATAGTGCATCAATAGTCATTGTTTTTGGCAAGAATGATTATGCAAGCACAAAAGTGACTAGACCTGCCTTCAATGACCACTGCTCCATATTTACAAGGGAAGCTGAAATGGTGTGAAGAATTCATGAAAATACTCCTGACTATCCATGGCCTTAGATTAGAAGGGTAGTCGTCTTGCGCATTACGATCTTGCATAACTATTAGTAGTAGCATAGATTGGTGAGATGAGATAAGATCGATCAAATCAGATAAGATAAGATGCAAGCTGGTGCAGGCTCGGTCCAGGCGCGCTAGTGAAACTTCCGTCGGCGTTCGCGATCTCAAGTTCATGACGAAGTGTTGGCCTCCAGTCACAGCCAACGCCCCAATACGTGAGCTACCCTCATCGCCGCTCTCGCTGCCGCTTTCGCCTGGATCGCCGTCTCCTTAGTGTAACATCCTCCCATCGAGTTTCCCGACAACCGCAATCATGGCCGACACGGCAGCTTCGCGACCTCCCAGCACGGCGGAGCAGCTCGTACGGGTATCCTCCAAGCGGACGCGAGAGATATTTGCGGCCGACTTTGCTTCGTCCGCAGCATTGGACCACGCATCTAACAGTAGCTTCTCCATACACCCCACCTCGCCAGCCCCCTCGACAGCCGCAGAGCAAGTGGGCGTCGCATCGCGCATTCGCAGTGAATATGAACACGTACGCGAACTGCCACCTGCCCTTGCAGCAAAGATGGCGAGCGCAGCGTCCACAGCGGCGGAGCGCCGCAAGAAGATCAAGGCGCAGAACGCCGAGGAGAAGGCCTCAGACCCCAAGATGCAGAAGATGATTGAGGGAGCCTCAGAGAAGGCGGATAAGGCGCGCGACGCGCAATCAATGCAGTTGGCAGTACGGGCCGGAGGAAAGGGCGCCGCTCCCAACGCACAAGGGCCTACACCCAACAGAGATCCGACATCCAGCTCGCTGGTTAGGAAGGACGTGGTCAGACAGGCGAAGCCGGAATGGCATGCTCCTTGGAAAGTCAAGACGGTTATCAGCGGTCACATGGGCTGGGTGCGTTCCGTGGCTATGGAGCCTGGGAACGAATGGTTTGCAACTGGTGCAGCGGACCGCACCATCAAGCTCTGGGATCTTGCGAGTGGTCGGTTGAAAATCACCTTAACAGGACACATCTCGGCAGTCCGAGGCCTTGCGGTAAGCCCGAGGCACCCGTATCTTTTCTCTTGCGGAGAAGACAAAATGGTCAAGTGCTGGGACCTCGAAACCAACAAAGTAATCCGACATTATCACGGCCACCTCAGTGGAGTCTACTCGCTTTCGCTTCACCCAACAGTAGACGTGTTGTGCACAGGAGGGCGAGATGGTGTAGTACGCGTATGGGATATGCGCACACGCAGTAATATTCACGTTCTCGGTGGCCACAAAGGAACAATCTCATCGATCCAATGTCAAGAAGCCGAACCGCAAGTCATATCCGGAAGCATGGACAGCACCATCCGACTCTGGGACCTCGTCGCAGGAAAGACCCGGACTGTGTTGACTCACCATAAGAAGTCCGTCCGCGCGCTGGCCACACATCCCACAGAGTTCACTTTCGCCTCTGGCTCTGCGCAATCTGCAAAGCAGTGGCTATGTCCTAACGGAGACTTCATGCAAAACTTCTCTCCTGTCAACAGCATCATCAATACGCTTGCTGTAAACGAGGATAATATGATGTTTGCCGGTAGTGACAATGGCGAAGTCTCCTTCTATGACTGGAAAACTGGCCACCGCTTCCAACACACAGAAAGTATCGCACAGCCTGGTTCCCTCGAAGCAGAAGCAGGAATCATGTGCTCGACTTTTGATAAGACCGGTCTTCGTCTTATCACTGGCGAGTCCGACAAGTCAATCAAGATATGGAAGCAGGATGAAGATGCAACTGAGGAGACGCATCCCTTGGACTGGAAACCAACATTGGGACGGCAAAAGTACTGAGCGTCTGACACTTTTGTTTGAGAGTTTAATCAACATGATGTTTGTGCTGCGTAAGCAACTAGGAGTTTGGGAAGAGCATAATGGCGTCAAGACTGTGTATTACTATTCGGATTTTTTCTACTCCATTTCATACCATGCATCAGTCAGAAAAAAGGAGGATATACCATAAGGCTGCAATGGAGATGTTGAATTTTTAACGTTGTTTGGAGAGAGCCTTGTTACTGTCAACATGCATTCAACGTTCAAGGCTCTGGGGCCTATCTGACACAGATACCACACAGATGCGTCATTGTTTGTCGCCTTTTCAGTTTGCCGAGAGCCTCACATCCTGATGTCCTGAAGTGCGGATCTCCGACAACTGGTGAAGCCGGACAATTTAGCGTAGTCTACACACCCACCCTAGTCTTACTTTGTCAAAGTAGCTGTATTTCTCACAGTTATTTATTACCTACTATTTTCTTAGCACTTGCGACTCTCCTTTTAAGATCAGCTGTATTTGTGACAGCTATATATCATCTCTGTATTGATGGCTTGCCTTTGTAGGTGAGCCACTTAATCTTCCGGTTTTACTGGTTGTGGGAGAGTGCGTTTACACACTCCTATTTCCTATTGCAGGTGCAGGATTGCTCCTTCTATCGTCACTATGCTTTTCGTGTTTGCCTGATTGGTTATATCAAACCATCTTGACAACTCAGCCCCAACTGCGAGGCTCCCTTTACCCCCAAAAAACAACTCAACGACTCAAATCCTTCTCATTCACTGTGACTTCCACGTTTGCGACCAGAATAAAGACAGTCGACTCCTTGTAACCGCTGGCACACCTGCCCCGAGGTGGTTACACCTACGTATCATGTCTGACCGTGGTGGGCGAGGTAGGCGAGGCGGAAGAGGCGGAAGAGGCGGAGGTCGAGGTCATGATCGTGGTCGTAGCCGTGGTCGCGGCCATGGTCGTGGAGGCAATACACAAATAAGGCAGCTCAAATTAGAACTGGGGAGACGGAAGAACATCGTCAATTAAGGAAGAAGTATGGCTCCTGGAGGCGCTTGCTTAGTGAGCCAGTTGACAACGCCAGTGTCAGGCGGCGTCTCTGGGAAGGTGCGCTCAGTATACTAGAAACCGGAGATCGAGACTGGTGCCAGCAACTTCCGCAAGACATGAATAACAAAGAAGAAACTGGACACGCTCACATCCTCGCCTTGCTAGACACCAAGGTCAGCGGTACTGATTACTAGACCTTCATCGGCGGTGCACGCAACTTCGCACGATCACACACACGTCCCTCCTGCGCTGTCTAGCTGTTGACACTCATGTCGGAACCATCTAAAACCTCTTTTGAGGCGTCAATGGAAGGAGAGCAGTCTCCTTTCTCCAGCGCCTTCTTGGAGCTCTGTTGGCAGCTGGAACGACAGGGATGATTGTACACTCAACACAAGACAACAAGATAACACCTCTCGCGATTTGGAATGATCTATTTGAGCTGTTGAAGAGTGAGCTTAGGGCACGCTTCAATGATGCAATCTCTGAACTGGTCGACTCTATACAGACTGCCACAGATCTGTTCAAAGATAATACATCTTTACATCTCACAACACGTACTCTCAGCCGGCTCAATGAAATTCGAGCTCTAATAGCACGCGCTCAAGGCCTTCTTACCAAAGAGAGCGTTGGCGACAACACTACTGACAATGAGGGAAACGCGTCCTTCTATCCGCGTGACCTGATCGTACCGTGCAATCGTTTCGACAACAACAAGAAAGACATCGCAGAAGTGTTTATATTCCCTACTCGAAATGAGATAATGAGCGACTTGAAAACTTCCCTCCCATATACGGACCCTGACCGGCCTCACTTCCTCAATGATCCTGTACAGCGCCACATCGATACTTTTTTCAGGCTGTACCGCCACGATATCTTCGATGAGTTGAAGGAATCTTTAGCAGGCATCATGCATGCAGTGACTCAGGATCCCAAGGTGCTGTTCAATTCAAAACTGAACATTGGCGATATGCGCGCCTATCATTATGTTGGCGCTCGGGTCAGTGATGTCACGCTATACAAATGGAAGTGCCTGCGGGTTCAAGTTGAGTTTCTTCAACCAGATGCGATTCGAAAGAAGACGAGCAAAGAAAAAGAGCAGTAGTGGGAAGACTCACGAAGATTCGATCACGGATCGCTGCTTTCCTTTATGTGGTTTCATGATTCTGATGTTCAGCTCGTCTTTTTCACAGTTTCCGAAAAGACTGCCAATTCCAGGAACGCGCACGGATTGACCTACGGCCAAGAGATGGCCTGTATCACGGCAAGTTTGGTCATGCAAGATCGAGCCACAGTCAAGAACTTGATGCGAGCGCACGTCGGAGGAGCTCGCGGCTTGCTTTTGGAATTTCCCAAAGTAACATCTGCTGAATTCTCTCCCATCTTGGAAAGTCTCCAGGAGATGTATCGATTGAATCGCCTGCCATTCCAACAGTGGATCGTGCCACCCAGGAACAAAGGTCCACTGGAAACACAAGAGATGCTCCAGATCCCTCCACCTTTGTACGCGCGTTCTATCGGCTTCAGGTTCTCTTTGCTAGCTCTTCATGCGATGACGAAGTTCTGCTTAGCAAGCTTGAAGCTAGGACTCAGCTCGACCGTGGGCAATGCCAGGCCCTGGTTGCGGCACTCACTCGCGAGTATGCATTTATACAAGACCCTCATGGAACTGGAAAGAGTTATATGGGACTTCAGATTATGAAGGTTCTATTGGACGTCCAGCAAAAAGCAAAATTGGGCCGATTCTCATAGTCTGCTATACCAACCATGCCCTAGATCAGTCTCTTGAGCACCTCCTTGAGATTGGTGTGACAAAGCTCATCCGAGTTGGAGGGATGAGTAAATAGAAGAAGCTGTAGTACCATAACCTTCGCTCTGTGAGCACCTCGGAGTCCAAGACGAAGTCAGAGAGATGTTTGGTGGCTGCAAACTACACCAAGATGCATGAGAAACAAGAAGAGTCCAAATTAATACTCACTTCACTAAACGCCTTGGGAAAGCGTTTTGAATGGAAAAAGCTCAAACACCACATTTCAGAAGAGTACCCAAGGATATACAGCCAATTCTGTTGTTTCGAGGACCAAGGGTTTCAAATAGCAGGCCGCCATCCATTCGATATCTGGCAATCAGGCATTGAAAAATATTACACATTGCCATCCGCAAATGTAATCGACCGAATTATGCAGAAGACAAACGAGGATGTATACTCGCTGATGATACATGAACGCGGCGCTCTGATGGCGCATTGAATCGAAGCAGCTCGAAGCAACGCCATTAGCGAGTTCTGCGACATAGTCAAATATACTACGGAAACTTAAAGCGATTCGAACAAATTACACGAAGAGCTGACCCGACGAGTGCTTGAAGAAGCGCATGCCATAGGAGTAACGACGACTGGTCTTGCGAAACGAATTTCGGTTCTTCAGAAAGTGAAATGCAATGTTATCATCTACGAAGAAGCAGGAGAGGTGATGGAGAGCCACATGATCTCTGCGCTGCTGCCAGACGTTACACATGTGATACAGATTGGCGATCACCAGTAGCTTGGACCTTCAGTGAACGACTTCCAGGATCTTTCACTGGAGAGCGAGCGAGGGAAGCTCCACCAGCTCGATAGAAGCCAGTTCGAAAGACTTTGTGTTGGTCAGCCTGGACGACCTCTGACGCCCGTTGCGCAATTCAATGTTCAACGCAGGATGCGCCCGCAGATATCTTCACTGGTTCGCGAGACCATGTACAGGAAGCTTCAATCTACCCGATGTAGTTGGTATGCGCCACAATGTCTTCTGGTTCGACCACAAAAAGTTTGAGGACCAGGATACAAACAATTCTCACATCACCAAGTCCAAGTCGAAGTCGTGGGAAGTTGAAATGGTACATGCGCTAGTGCGACACATTGTTCGCCAAGGCATCTATAAACCCGAAGATATCGCGGTGTTGACACCATATACTGGTCAACTTCAAAAACTACGGGCCACCATGAGGAGAGAGTTCGAGGTTCATCTTAGTGACCGCGATCGAGAAGCACTAGAGAACGATGGGTTCACAATCGAGGACGACACTCCTGAAACACAAGGATCGCCTAAATTCAGAGCAGCTAATTGCGAGATCTTGGAGAAAAAGAAGCTCTCTGAACTGCTGAGAATTGCCACCGTTGATAACTTCCAAGGAGAGGAAGCGAAGATCGTCATCATATCACTGGTACGAAGCAATGGCAAACAGAAAGTTAGCTTTCTCAAGACAACCAACCGTATCAATGTCCTTAGCCGCGCAAAGCACGGAATGTATCTCATGGGAAATACATAAACGTACACAAGCATTGAAATGTGGCAGAAAGTCATTGCCATGCTCCAAGCTGCCGGCTGTGTTGGCGCGAAATTTGCCTTGTCCTGCCCTCGACATCCTGCGACACCTATCGAAGTGCAAGAGCCAGATGAATTCCACAAATACAGTCCCGAAGGTGGCTGTATGAAAGCTTGCATTGACCGACTGGATTGTGGTCATCGATGTGGAGCGAGATGTCATTCAGAAACTATGCATCTAGCGTTCCAGTGCGAGCAGCCGTGTCAACGTCGATACCAGCCTTGTAACCATCCATACAAGAAGACCACTTGCGGAGAGCACTGTGGCAGATGCATTACCAGATTGGACAACATGCAGCTTCCATGTGGTCATTTCAAGTATTCCGTCACCTGCCACCTCACTCAGGATATCGCTAGCATTCCTTGCGATGTCAAAGTCCTAAAACGCATGCCAGGTTGTGGACACGATGTGATTGTAGGTTGCTCTTTGGATGTTTCTCAAGGATTCATCAGATGTCCTACACCGTGTAAATCGCTGCTGCCCTGCGGCCACCCTTGTTCCGGGACTTGCGGTCAGTGCTACAGTAAAGATATCCATGGCCAACCACAAGTCAAGCATTTCAGTTGTCAAAAGCCATGTGGAAGGAAATATGGAGCGTGTAATCACAATTGCATGCGTGTGTGTCACGATGGAACAGATTGTGGAACATGTCAAAGCCAGTGTGAAGTAAGTTGCGCGTATGCATTTCTAACGCATTCATTTAACATATCGTAGGTACGCTGTAAACACACCAGATGTGCGAAAAAGTGACATGGACCTTGCACGCCGTGCATTGAGCCATGCGAATGGTCATGCGAACACCAGGGTGATTGCACGATGCCATGTTCAGTGCCTTGTGATCGCCTACCCTGCGACGAGCGTTGCACTAGGCTTTTGCCATGTGGCCATCAATGCCCTAGCGCTTGTGGCGAGGATTGCCCTATCGATTACTGTCAGCAATGTGGTACGAAGTCCGAAGAGCAGCCAGACATGATCATGATGTTATGTTATGCCGACATTGATCTCAACGAAACACCCATAGTCGTCTTGGGTTGTGGCCACTTTTTTACAATTGAAACTCTCAATGGCCTTGTGGATCTGAAGGACGTTTATGAGGTTGATAAGAAGTCGGGGAGATTCATCGGCCTCATTGAGAATGTTGAGCTTTCAGCAAGGATTCCGCAATGTCCAAACTGTCGAGAGCCCATTAGGCAGTACGTGACACAGCGCTACAATCGTCTTATCAATAAAGCTGTCATTGATGAGATGTCAAAACGTTTTATCACCAGTGGACAGCGGGAGCTTCATTCGCTGGAAGCCAGGCTTGACGTTGAGCGAGCCAATCTCGAAGCGTCGCGGACAACTGCCATTCTGGCATCTCCAATCCTGACCAACAATGCAGTCTCAAGTGAAATGAAGACGCTATATATCGAAGATATGCTCAAAAAGAGGCATTCAGATATGATTAGACTATTGAATGTCGTAAAATCATTCAGACACAGAGTGAAAACTCAACGTCAGCCAGCATACAAGCTGCACCAAGCCATTATGCACAGCATTCCGAAGAATACGGCCCTTGACACAAAGCTGTCTAAGCTGACGCTGGGCCCGTGTTCCCAGTCCGTGGAGCCTGACCGCGATCAGCGTGTTACTCTAGGCGGTAGCTTACTCGAAATCAAAGTGCGATATTTGGAACTTGAAGACAGCTTCGAACTTATGCGAGTTGTGAGACTCGAACATCTGAACAGGGTGATATCATTCAGGCTCAGCGGAAGTTAGCCAGGAACAAAGACTGACCAATTCCTTGGGGACTACGAGGAATTGATCACCGAATGCATGCTTGGACGGCTTCCCAAGCTTGCCGTTGAGGCGTCCTTATATTATGCCCGCATTGCTCAGATGTTCACCTATTTGGGAATTTCCAAAGGTACAGATCGCACGCGAGCAATTGGTTACCGCAGCACTGCCAAAAGGCTTTGAACAGAGGCGAGGGAGCTTTGCAAACGCCCGTTCCGTAGTCTAGATGCCCTACTCCAAGCCATAGTAGCCTCAGAAGAGATGCTGAACAAGGATTTTTACGAAGAAGTTTCAAAGGAAGAACTGGAAGCTATCAAAACGGCAATGGTTAGTGGACCTGGAGGAATTGCAACACATTCTGAACACTGGTATAACTGCGTGAACGGACACCCACTAATTTATAACGAGTATGCTTCCGTAAACTTGATACTAATCTCATTCAGTTTGCCATCGGTGAGTGCGGTATGCCAATGGAACAAGCACGCTGTCCCGAATGCGGTGAGGCTGTCGGCGGCCAAAACCATACTGCAGTTTCTGGAGTTTCTCGTGCAATTGAAATGGAGGGATTAAATGGGAAATGTTTGCATCAGCTCTCGGCCCCAGTGAGGCATAAGCAATGAAGTACGAGAGAAACCGTAGTGTCGAGAAAAGCAATAGTAGTAACCTGAGGTTTGTTCTATCTAAGATCAGGTGTAACGTCACACAACGCATCCACCTCTCACTTAAGTATAGAACAATTACACAAAGTTCAATTTGCGGTATACTCAATATTCGTGCCACTTGGGCCAACCGGGAGTAAATCTAGGGTTCATGCTGGAGACTTAAAAGAGTCGATCCTTCTATCAAATTGTTGAAAGAGACAAAAGGGTGTAGATATACGATTGCAGGTGGAGAGGATTTAAAAATGTTTCTGTGGGATGTAGAGTATGTAGTGGGTGGTACGCAGCATATCTACCGTAGAGCACTGCAAGAGGCACGGCAGCTGCATAGTCGGCTCCCCACATTATCGCAAGAGTAGGTGGTAGCCATCGAACAGAGCGAGTATCTCAACAACTTGTTGGCAGCAATTTAATCATTTGAACACATCGATACTCTTTATCGCTCGCGGCTCGTTTAGTATTTGCAAAGCCCTGCACTCTCTATTAAACACTTTCATACTACACCACATTCCGACATCTCAGCAACAGGAACATCTCCCGCGATGCAAACCCCGAAGCCTTCTGCGAACCTGCAATCATCATCTAGAAGCTCTAATAGGAGTCTACACGATATCCAAGGCCGGCTGTTTGCCATTACAGGAGCAGCATCAGGTATTGGCCGCGCAACAGCTCAACTTCTCGTCGAAAGTGGAGCCAAAGTCTCGCTCGCGGACAAGGACGAGGGCTCTGTTATGCAATTTGCAGCAGAACTAGGAGAAAATGCAAAGGGATACAGAGTTGATGTTACAAAAAGGGAGGAGGTAGAGCAATGGTTGGGGCAAGCAGCCTCGCAGTGGGGGATGGACTGTATCGACGGTAAGCAAGCATATTTTCAACGAAAGCATCACCAAGAAAGCAAAGAGATACCCATATCTGTAGCTTCTCTGCTTCAACACGTCTTGATACGAGCAAAACACTGACAAATACGCTTCACCAAAAAACAGGTGCTGTGAATCTCGCCGGTATCTCAGGCCATCTCGCATCCGCCAAAGACCACGATGCCGCCAACTACGCGGCTGTCTTCTCCGTCAATGTTGAAGGCACGTTCAATTGCATGTCCGCCGAACTGCGCAACATGCGCGTCGCAAAAGACGGACTACCGGGCGGCTCCATCGTCAACGCCGCCTCGATAACCGGTCTCGTCGGCAAGCCCAACTGCTCCATCTACTGCGCCTCGAAACACGCAGTCATTGGCCTTACCAAAGCTGCTGCGCGCGAGCAATCAGAATCAGGCATCCGAATCAACGCCATTGCGCCGTAAGTAGCCTGTTCTTCTTTTCTGGTGTTGCTTTTGCTCTCCACCCCCGCTTCTTCTCCTTCTCCCCTGGTGGATACATGGGTGGATACCTACATCGCGCTCGCCGTCCTTGACGCACATACCCGAGCTGCATGTACGAACGCCTCAGCTTCTGGGTGTGCACACGTGCATGCGGAACAACAAGCCGCAGATTGATGATTGTGGAACGAATAGTCTGCTTACGACATGTCTGTAGTGGCTTTGTAGACACGCCCCTCATGCATGCTCTCGATGCGGAGCTGGGCTTCGCGCTGCCGAACGATGCAGTCTTGGGGCGCCGAGCGCGCCCAGACGAAGTTGCGAAAGTGATTCGCTTCTTGCTTAGTACCGAGGCGAGCTTTGTGACAGGATCGGTGTATCAGATCGATGGAGGGATGGTGTGTTGAGTATATTGCGTGCTCGAGGGGTGGGAAGCAGCTAAGGGGGGTTGGATGGGGGAAGGGGATGCAGAAAAAGAAATATAGGTAGTGGGGCCAAGCAGAGGAATGTGCCGAAATGAACAAAATAACGGGTAAAAGCTGTTGTTTGATTGAATTTTTTTGTTTTTTCTTTAATGCTGGAGGGGTCAAAGAGAAACACTTGGTGTAGCAGGGGAAGTTTGGTAAGTGCGCGGGTGGAAGTGGGCGACCGATTATTGCTGAATTACTTTGGTACCGAAGGACGGATATCCTGGCGACACGTAAGGCTGCGTCGCGCTGACCGATATGTATACATCAGGCCATTCTTGGGAGAAGAAGGAAAATAGGGCAAAAGGGTGCATCTGGGGCTTTGAGTTGTAATCGGTTCGGCTGGAAACCCCGTACACAACAGGGAAAGCCGAGATAGGAAATCAAATGAACCAGCGAATCAGGACTGCAGCGTTGAGAAAATATCTCCGTGGCGGCCTTATTGTTTACGGTGTCGGGTAGTGTTTTACTTTTCTTTTCTTTCTACGATCGCGATGACGAAGTGCGAGTATGCAAGGGAAAATGAACTATATTGTTTTTGTTGGGTTTGAATTAACGCATCTGTTCTGTATTCTGTGGCGGCAGTAAGCTAGCTACAGCTACCAGAACGCAAGCAGTAAGGTAGTGAGAAGAGTGAGAGAAGGCGCAGCTGATAAAAGTATATCCCGTGAACATTGTCCGAATGGGGATAAAGCCTCTAGAAAAGGAAAGCAATTGATCTTTCCACCACACCCTCATCATGAAGCAGGATAGAGCTAGAGCTATCTATCCCAACTCCCAAACTCCTCGTCTCGATGCTTTCGCATGTTTCTCGGCAGTTCTGCTGCCGCCACAGCACACGCGTACATCCCGCTTGTTCGGTAAATCAAGCCATTTCATTTCTGATATCGTCATTTCCCAACCTAGCTCTACCTGCTCGGTACGGCAGAGTCGCGTATCGCGCTCGTATGCACGTACATGCCGGCAAGCATCCGCCCAGCCGTGCACGATAAGCTTGAACAATGAGGAGAGACGTAATGGCAACCGACGATGCGGGCAAAAAGTCTCGTTCTCGTCAACTCTAAATCGTTTTTTGTTCGACATCCTCTGACGGCGAAGAAAGTTAAGTTAATGCAGATTTTCTTCTTTCCTTGGAACACTGCAAAGTAATGATGAAGCGGCCTTGGATTGTTTGGGAATTCGCAGAATGAATCGATTGTTTGAAGAACAGAGGGTCGTCAATCTTTTTTAATTTCCGCTGCATGGATGTGTCTTAGTTCTCCCTTATTTGTGATAAAAAACACATGCCAAGTACATTGTGATTCTTGGAAATCAACATGCATATTTTGTGTAAGCAAGTCTCTCAAAGTGGATGAGAGAGCAAAAAGGGAGCAAAGCTAGGACTGTCCAGGTGTAAAGGTACTAATGACATGAAACGAACAACTGCATCGTATCCCCAACTCGCCTTGATGTCAGAGGCAGAAAATAAAACGTAAAAACACGTGGGATACCTGATTAGGGAAGTACACACGTATCTTCAACGGTACCAGTGTTCTCAACGGTATGTCACTCGATGGACGAGTCAAGTGCTCTAACAAGGATTGGAGCCAATAGTGTCACTCCATGAACTCACAACTCAGGGCTGAGATGTTGCTTGATTGGCTGATTTGTCAAACACAAAGCTTAAATCCACCTGCCCGTAGCTCATTGGACAAGCACTTTGCATCATGCAGTCGAAGATACTACTGTGTGGCTGAGACGTAGATAAAGCAACATCCCTACTGTCGTCGTTGTGAAAAACTGTTTTTGAAATAACTTGAATTTGTACTGAATCGCTTGCTAATAAGCATTGTATGCTTCAAGGTACACGGGCGGGAGGTATGCTTTCCGTGCCGCTAACTAAACTTTAATATCCCCGACTATTATCGGTCCCTCCAGTCCCAAGGACAGGAGATAATTCCCCGAAAACAACCCTCAACGAAGTGTTCGTATGTGCCGCTCGCATTACTCATGGCTTCACTTCATTTCGTGTACCCCCATCTTAGCAAAAACTTTCTCGTGTCGTGGATCTGTAGGAAGTGCTTTCACAATGACTGCCTCAAGCTCGCGGTGCGATCCATTGGAGCCAATACGCTCGCGATACTTCCACTCTGCCTCACTGTCGCGGTCGGAGAGTGCAATGTCTTCACTTGAGCCAGGAGTGCGGCGTACACGATCCGCGACTGCCTGGGTTGCGGAGACAAACCAGGGGAGACGACCAGTGGGTTTGACTAGTTTGATGAGATCAGCCCAGGCTCGTAAAACAGGAAGGTAGGTGCTGTCAGTTGACATCTGAAACTTACTGGTCCAATATTCGCGGCGATCCTCGTCATCTGGTACGATATGGCCTCTGGAAATAACTTTCGTTACGTAGATCATGCCGTTGAGGGCCGTGTAGATCATTAGCCCCGCAATCAGTCCATAGGCCGCGCTATATCCGAACGGGATAAACATGACCGTCACAAAAGCAGGCACGGCGTCTCCGATGTAGCGCCAGTTGATCGACGTGATTTGGCGCATCATAAGGCAACCAACCTGTAGATGGATTAACAACGAGGCCAAGCCAGGATTATTCAGTGAACAACTTACGAGGATTAAGGTACACCCAGTAGCCCAAGGAGGAATAGATGCGAAGATTGGCGCAAAGAACATGGACACCAGGAAACACAGTCCACAAGTCATGGCTGTCAATCCTGTTTTCCCGCCTTCTGCGATCCCGGCGCCGCTCTCAATGAAAGCAGTGACAGGCGAACAGCCGAGAAGGGCGCCGATGGAGATGGAGAGCGCGTCCGTGCAGTACGCGATTGTTGACCTGGGGAAATCCCCAGTTTCCGAGTCAACAACGCCAGAAAAGCGGGCCATGGAATAGAGTGTGGCCGTGCAATCGATAATGTCGACATATAGGAAAGTGAAGAGAGCGAGAGCGAAATGGCCCGATTTTTCGGCAATGTTCCAGTCCAGGGCGTTCAGTGTACGGTTGATAGGCTGAAAGCTGACTACCTTTTTGAAGAACTCAAAGCGATTGTTGCCGACTTCAGTATCGGGAAAAAAGGTCACCGGGGTCCCTCGTCTGAGAAAACGTCAGTATATCTGGACCCTCGTAGACTTGTCGTGTACGTACGGCCATGAGATGAAGGATACGAGGAGGATTGCCAGTATCATAGCACTCTTGACTTTGTAAGACATCAAGTACGCCGTTAGAACCCCACCACCCATGATGCCGAGCCACATCTAGGTGCTCTGGTTAGCTGAGCCTTGTCGAGGTATTACGAGACATCGTACCGTAGGAGAAGTCATTTTGTGGCTTTTACACGAGCCAAATTCGTCCTTGAATTGATCCGGGCATCCAGCAATATCAAGTGGTGTACTGCTTGAACCAGCAATAGCTCCGATACCGGCATTGTTGCTCAGACCAACTTCAGCAAGGAACAGTCCTATGCCGCAAGCGGCTGCAATTTTGAGCGATACAGGGATGACCTTAACGAGCCATTGCCGCATTCCGATCAAGGACAGGAAGATAAAGATCAAACCCTCTACAAAGACGGCAGTGAGCGCGAGGTCGTAAGAGATGAGGCCACTTCCATTGAAACCGACGATTTGGTAAGCAAAGTATGCGTTTAGCCCCATTCCAGGAGCGAGGCATACTGGCATATTGGTGAGAAAGCCAAACAGGAAAGAACTAAAGCCGGCTACTGCTGCTGTTGCGGTAATCAGATTGCGGTTGACCTCTGAGCTGGAGTTAGCCACGGTTTGAAGTACGTTTGTAGAATGATCGTGCCTTGTTTGCATAGGAGGTACTCGTTATTGTTCACGCACAAGGGGTCGGTTTTGTCGTTGCACACACAATTTCCACCGGTATCTGCGAGAATGGTCGCCTGGTATTTTCAGTAAAGGGGTCGACACTGGATGCTGATATACTGACATTGACAGCAATGATGTAGGACATAGTAAAGAAAGAAGTGAGGCCAGCTCGAACTTCGGTGGTAAGCCTAGTATGCCTGATCTCATTCTCCTATCGTCCATGTTAGCAAATAATGCGGAAACAAGAGTGCCAGTGGTAAGACGCACATGTCCACAGCCTTCAAGGCGAAAGATCCTTCCAAAAGTCGACCTCCCTACATGGGCATTGAAAGTGTCAATGTAAGTGTGGAAAGATTGCATGGCTGCAAATTTGCAAAGATAAGCCAGGTGTGGAGGTGCGGATCTTTGCTACGAAGGGGCAGCCAGAGGAGTGCAAAGGATCGGCCTCCACCGACTATATGTCTCGCGGGAGGCGAAGCGTAAAAGAAAGCATGAACGAGGCCCAAGAAAAGCAGATGCTGTGTAAAGGATTTCTCGACTGTAGCAGGCTAGATCGAAGCCATAAGCAAAAGGCAGACAATAATGCCACTGAAAGATAACACGAGATGGAGGCTTTCTTAGTCTTTGAATTGCCAGGAAGACAAACTGACTAGGCTTAGAAAAGCCGGAGACCAAGTCCAGCTAATTCCGGCGCAAGGGTTAAAACGCCCCCCGAACTTGTTCCCATATGGGGGAACAAGGGGGTGACGCAGTGTCTACATGGGTGTCCTAGGCGTCCTGTGGCACCATGAGCTACGAGCCCCGTCGATTCCGCGGCGGCAAGAGCGTTGTCGTGCAGACGAACCAGATTTTGTGGTATGGTGCGCGCGGGTGGGGGTAATAGCCGTATGCTGTGATGGTGAGCTGGATAGATGAGCGGAAGCGAGTCAGGGGCTTGGGGAGCCCAGACCGGGTTAGCCAGGCACCCCCGACGCAGATCAAGATGTGTCGATCCTGAATGCTCGCCCCACCGTGGCAGCAGATGACGGGCGCTTTGAGACTTCAGTACGAAAGCGACCGTCTTTGCGCCATGCTGCTTGTTTTTTTACTTGACCACTAACAGGCCCGATGGGCAGGTCAGAGTTCGCGCCGCTGCGCCGGGTTGGTGGCACTTAGCCTGCTCGACGGCAACGTCCTGGGATCAACACTGATCTCCATTCGAACGAAACAGTTTCCCTTGTCACGCATGCCGGCCGGTTTTGTGGGCGGCCAGGGTACAAGAAGACGGCCCACGATGCCTCCACCTCCTTACCAAACCTGGCGGAGTTGCCGCGGACTGCAAAAGAACAGGCCGAGGGACTAATTGATTGCGCCTATCGCGCAGGACTGCAGTACATGCTTTTTCCGGGGAAGACCCGAGCCAGATAGAGAGAAGCATTGCGCGCTCTTACCACGTGTAGGCGCATATGTACCCAGCATTGAGGATGCCATGTCCAAGTACGCATGCGCATTGCGTTGAGCAACCGTGCGCTTAGTATCCGAGCACGGCAGAATGGGGTGGGCGGATATGCGCACTAGGGCATGTGGTTTGGCTCGGGAGCCCTGGTAATAGATTTGAACTATGTCCTGAGAGGTCAATAACGCCACATTCCCCGTAGTGCGACAATGTCTTGTCGATTGCTCATATGCAGTGGGAGCCAGGTGCCGCTACGTGGTCCGCTTGACAACCGCGATACCATTTGCCGGGAAGCCTGGGGTGCCTGTGTGTTGCTGTGCATTGGCCGACGAGACCAGACTCCGTTCTGCTCACAAATAGCCTTCAGCCCACGCTCTGTGCCCATTTCTTGAGGCTGTCCATTCAGAGCGGCCCCACTAACCCCACTGTCCCTGTCCCTAGCTGACCATGTTCGCAACTGACCTACCGTTGGAAAAAGAGCCAGAGACCTTTGGGTCGCGGAGAGAGCGAAAGGCAAGAGAGCGATCTGCCAGGCCGCCGTCCATTGATACTTCTAGTGCCTCGAGGAGCTCCAGAGGCTCCCTCTCGACCGACCGTGAGCTATGGTGGCCGGCGAGCTTGAAGAAGGCACACGTCAAGCAAAAGATCTCACGGCCTCCGTCTGGTCAAAGTGATTCTTCGCAGAAGACGTTCCGTACTGTACCAGGGACAGTAGATGTATCAAAGATACATGAGTTCAAGGATCCAGCGCTGCAACCAGGATGGACGTATACTGGCTCACTTTCTGCCACTCTCCCATCCGGAAATTCTTTACATCTGGACGAATGCCACCAAGTCCCGGAGCTGGAAGGCGATACTTCATCTCGGCAATCAAACTCCATTTCATCGCACTTCTCGCGTGAGTTAGCAACCACTGCGCCAAACAGGAAGTCGAACTGATCCTATCGTGTAGATGATCAAAGCGATGTAGTGACACCTATTACAGTCGAAAGCGACGATGCAGCCCATCAATTGAAGATGAGTCCCGACTCGTTCGTGACCAGTCGAAGCCGCGCCAGTTCATTCACTACTGAGCCCACTGTTATGACGATGTCTAGCACGGATGCGATGATCAAGAAAAAACCGTAGGTGCTGTACGCTGTGTCGCCGTGCACCTGTACTAAACCTTTCTAGCTCGCAAAAGCGAATAGAGTATACGTGCTCGAAGCCGAGAGCATTGGAACCATACGACGGCATCCAGAGCCAAAGAAGCTCGAGCGACATTCGAAAGACGTCTATCGACTCGAACATGTCCAACAAGCCGTTCTCACAGTGGCAATGCCTCGCACCGCGTGAAGCCCCTGTGGGAATACAACTCAACGTGCAACCACCGGCCTACGGCAGCATACTTTCTTCCCCTAATAGCGAGCCTATGCCACTTACCCGGTTTCAGCGCTTCATCCGCAGAATGGAGTCTGCGGGACCCAAGGTTGTACTCGATCGACTCAAGGAGGACTGGCAAGAGGCGACTAGTGATGGCGTTGATGAAGAGGTATATCCATTGGATTCTCGTGTGAAAGATGCCCTTGCTAATTCGATGTTAGCTGATTCTCGAGAAACAGCTTTGGCTCTTGACTGGTCTCCAGATGCAAAGCGCGGGACGGGAAAAGAGCACCCCTAGAGCAGAGTGCAACACGGGCAAGATCCTGGAACTATATGGAAATCTGTGTAAGTTGATGTCGTGCTCTTGTGTTACGCTGTTGTGCAAGCTCTAACGGTCTTCATCAGCTGAGGTATACCAACTGTCTGCTATGCACCCATCCCAAACCGTGCATTTCCTTACTACAAAACCACAGCGACATGTTCCCCTGCCCGGCAATGTGTCCTACCTTACGGTACGCAAGTTTGGTTCTGTCCCGCTGCCCTACCCTGAAGACTACTTTTCTCACATTAGGGCATCAACATTGCCCTCCCTTGTGCCATCGTCCGAACTGCCCGAGTTGTTCAGTGAATGTTACAAGCTACTTGCTCCTGGTGGCTTCCTGGAAATCCGAGTAATGGATGCGGGACCTGTACGCAAGACAGCTGGGCCATTGATGCGCGCATGGATCGAGGACAGGCTCTCTGTCAACTTGGAGCGGCTTTTCAGATGCTCCAAACCATGCGCGCTGCTCCCTGTGTGGCTGACAGACGCTGGCTTCGAAATGGCCGATCAACACGATGAGCAGAAACTGACCCTGCCGTGTGCTTCTGACCCGGTGTCTGCAAAGGTCGATGACGAGCTTTCCACCATTATAGGCCGCGCCTTATGGAGAGATATATGGGGAAGTTTCGTAGACGACTCTCCTGGTGAGCCCAAGTGGTGGTGGGAAGACAAGGAGATTGTAGATGAGTGTGTGAAGCGCCAGACCGTCCTTGAGTGCAGGACAATCTTCGCCTACAAGCGATGAGTAACCTTTTCTTCAAAAAGGCGATTAATGAAGGAGTCATGCGTAATGGGAGTAATGGGGTCAGATGCTTTGTTTGCGTTTTATTGGAGGCTAGGGATACCCGATTTGTTACTGTTTTTACTTATAGCTCTCTTGTAATACTACATTTCCTTTGTGACCAGTGACCTAGGTTTGACAAAAGGTGTGCAATGGAGTCATGTTGAATTGTAAGCTTTGCTACCCCGCCGACTGGAAGTGCAGGTACAGTATCACGTGATAGCGCGACATGTCCCTCGCGCCCCTCTACAGAGAGCATCTTGAGTCCCAACCTCGCTCCCATCGCGGCCATCTCATGTCACAATGAGTCGCACAATGAAAAAGAGCAACATGCCACACGCGACACGACTAGTTTGATCTCGATAGGATTTCAGCTATGTCTTCGCATCTTCCCCTCTGACCTCAGCCGCGACGTCCGTGCCACGTACTTCGTTTCAGCTGCGTGGTGCGCGACGCGCTGTACAGTCGCTACAGTACAAGATCAGCCACTGTGTCGGCATTCCTGGGGACACCTCTTCAGCCATCTCGCCTTTGCGTCTTTGCTCTGCCAATTTCCTGGGCTGAATCCCAGTGGCTTCTCTCGCGATCCCTCCGCCACAAGTGCATAGCTTCTACGACCACTCGACCCCTTCCTCACCACTCCATCCGTACACGAGCCCTCGCCGGGCCTCCACCAAACCTGCATACCGATTCGGCCTGATCCCTCCTATTACCCTATCCCTGTCCATACCCAAGCCACGCCTCTATATATTTCCACCGAAAAGGAAACTCAAAAAAGAAGGATGCTCAGCTCATTGGGGACCAAGCTCGCACTGCGAAAAGCCGGATTAGGAAACATCTCGCTTCCAAAAACAGACAACTTGTTTGGTGGCAGCGGTGGTGGCAGCACTTCGAAAAAGGGAGCCTCATCAGACGACACGGGCATTGCCAACCCTTTTGCCAACGTACAGTGGGGAGTCCCCAAAGCCCTGCAATCATGGACTACGCCTCCGCCGCCACAGAACCCTGTCCGTAAGCCGCCGGCGATAGGAGACCGCGCACAGTCGCATGCGAAGTTGCAGTTTCCAACAGCGGATGGGCGCCCGACAATTCTCTTGTTTCTGAGATTTTGTGGATGTCCTTGTAAGTGCAATGTTTTGGGGTTTTTGATATTCGGTTTTGAGGAAAGAATACACCAAAGAGAAAGAGGAAAGAAAAAGGGCCTCTGAAATGAAATCGCCCCACCGCACAGCAAGTTATAAATCATAAACAGAATCTAACAAGGACAACAGTCGCCGAAAAACTCCTCCTCCGCCTCCGCGTCCTCGCAAACCGCTACACTTCTGTCCGCTTCATCGCCATATCGCACTGCACGCCTGCCGCCACAAAAGCCTGGCTGTCGAGCTTCGGTGGCGCCTGGAACGTCGAAGTCATAGTCGACCCAGAGCGCAACCTGTACGCGTTATGGGGCCTGGGTATTTCCTCATGGGCACACGTGCTGCACCCGCGGAACGGCTACAACCAAATCATGCTACGCAAGAACGAAGGAGTGTGGGGCCATGAGGTGGGCGAAGGGGCGTGTAGATGGCAGGTAGGTGGAGCGTATGCGATTGATGGGCGGGGCGTGGTGACATGGGGCGGGCCGATGGAGTCAGTGGATGAGGAGATACGGTTTGAAGATGGGGTCAAGACACTAGGGTATGGGGATTCGAGAATGTGAAAACCAAGTATTGCGGTGGTGATATGTATGCATTATCACACACGTCCAAGTGTCTATTCTATATACAAGGGTCTATATACGTGCGTTATCATCTTTCTCCTCCGTTCACATATTATTCTTTTCTCTCTGCTCCCTCCGTCTTCTCTCATCTTCTTCTCTGTACCACATACAATATACAAACGCTGCAAAGCTAGCTTAATGCAAGCAAGCAAGCATCGATTAGGCATTACCCCGTTCCAACCAAAAAAGGGACAATCTTTTCCATCCTTGCTATACCAACCCGCTGCTCTTTAACAAGAAGCCAAGGTATGGATCGGTATGAAGGAGGGCCAAACCAAAAACATTACTCGTACTCGCGAAAAATTTTTCCGTTCATGACGCTTCATCAAGGCTAGGGGCCGTCGTCGATGGTGATCGTGAATGTTGCCGTGCCACAACCCCCATGCAAGTGGCAGGGGGGAAAGGGAGGGCTAGGTATCATGTCTACAGTGTCTTCGCAGGATGAGAGAAAAGAGGAAATGCAATAAACAAACTGACAAACAAACAAACAAATGGAGAGCCGTAAACATCGTTATAGCAACATCAAGGCAGGACGGAGAGGATATGAGGCGAAACACGCGGTGATGCGCGTCCGGATTCCGTTTCCGGGTTCCGTCATGAGGAGCGCTTTTTTTTTTCAGAAAAGTGCCGTTGTGGGATCCAAGTTCCGAGTTCCCGGGAAAACATGAGGGGGAAAGCCCGGCGGGCTTGTGACCAAGAGAAACAAAAAAAAACAGCAGGAAAAAAGAGTTGCGTACTCTATTCCTTTGTTTTTTTGTGTATGTCCATGGTCGATCTGCTGGCGCAAAATGCTGGAGAAAGATGACCGCTCTAAAAGTATCGATCGACAATGTCGTATCCGCTGCGGAGAGCGTACTCGACAATCTCCATACCGCTGATAGCGCTGGCATAGTACGACTTTTTGCAGCCCTGGAGGGCGTTGTATTTCTTGTAGGCACCGGCGGCAAGAGCCTCTGTTTCAAAGTGGGGAAAGTAATCCCACTTGCGGAAAGCTTTGACGTTGTCTTCGCCAAAAGGAAGGGGAGGGGCCGTGGCATTGCGGGGATCCTTGTTGATATCGGATAAGCTCTCAATCAGTAAGCGTTTAGCGGCTGCTTCCGTCTGGAATTCGTAGGGACCCCAGGACCAGGCGACCGAGACGTTGGATTGCTGGTTGAGACGCAGAACAGCGACGGGCTCGCCATCGTTTGGTGGAGGCACATTGGGTGACTTGCTTGCAGCAACGTAGGATACACCGAAAGGAAGGGCCAGCTCGACCGCCGAAGAGTAGTATTGATGCGTCGTCACGTTGGAAAAGGTGTCGTACTCTTCCTTGGTCAAGTCGACGCCAACGCGTTCCAAGTTTTGGATGCTTGGCGGGAAAGCGAAGATGACCGATGAGCATTCTTGTTTGTTCCAAGAAATAAAGTTGCCTTTGGGGGTAGTGTAGGTCACAACCGGGTTGGGTCCGGACCGGTCTACGCAGCGGACCTCGGAAGAGGTGTGGATGGGCGTGTTGCAAAGCTCCTTTTTGGCATACTCGACAAACATTTTGTGAAAGTCCATGTAGTAGACATTGCGAATGCCGACAAAAGCAGTGAGGATGTCGGGCGTGAAGTACTCGAGGATGTAGAGCTAGTCAAACGTTAGCGCGTTCTGTATGCGCGATCCCTGCAAGAATTTTTGGTGGGTCATGACGTACAGCTGGGACAATGTTGATATCGCCGTAGCCGTAGAGCGCGACGGCGTTGACGAGCAGGATAGGCAGGGCCGTGAAATTGTTCTGGCGAAACCATTCGGCGCCGGATACGGTGAATTCGGGTGGGACGCCGTTCTGTTGCGGTGTTAGCCTAGTGGATTCGGCGCGACAAGGGAGCGCCATACCCGGTAGTTGAGAGTATTCATGGGCCGGAAGCGCTGATTCCACAGTGCAATGTATCTCGGGACCTCTGCAGCGACTGTAGCGGTGAATTGGGCGTTCAAAGCAGGATAGGGCATGATGTTGCCGCTGGTGAAGTTGTAGATGTACTGGCTGCGCGCGCCGGCGAGGGAGAAAGGCTCAATGGATACATCGGTCTTGTTGAGTATGCCAACCGTCTCGGTGTAGGTGGCATTGGAGAAGAAGGCAGCGCCGAGAGGATGGAAGATGCCTCTGGGAGGGTGGTCAGCGGCGCCTGATGCGCCTGAGGCGAGCAATGGCGCGTAACACTTACTGGTCGTCATACCACGCCTGGCATTTCCCCCCTACTTCGGCTTGTTTGTCGAAGATGACGGCGCTGATGCCCTTGTCTTTCAAGCGACCAGCCGCAGCAAGGCCCGCAGGACCGGCGCCAATGATGCAGACGGGCTTTGGCTGGCTGTGGTGAGAGGCGGTTGGGGCTGATAGGACGAGCGAGGGCAGCACGAGCAGAGGCAGCACGAGGGACCACATGGCAGCGACGGTGGAGTGCATGTTGGGGGCGTGGGGAGACAATGGAGAGAGCATGAGAGGAGAGGATGTACCTGGCAGCTCGGTGCCCATATAACAGCGGCCTTGGGCACGGCGGCTTGCGTCGTCTGGCTTCCTTTTCGGACGTCGAGTGCCCTGTAGGGCCAGGAGCTGCGCGGTGCGTTGGCATTAGACGGGATACAAACCGGCTAGCCCCAGGGCCTCGCTGCCACTTCTGACGCCAACTGCTGATGTGCGGCCATGATCAGGCCGGCGCGGGCACCCAAGGGCTAGGTTTTGCGCTGCAAACGGTCGTGCACCAGAGCATTGGGCGCCTCCTGTGACGTTTGGGACGAGGGTCTGCAACCTGGGAGCCGTCGTCGAGTTGCTTTTTCCCGTCTGGCTCCGGCCGCCAGGCGACGAGGCAAGCTGTGCGTTTGTGCGGCGGCCGACGCGGATGCTGCAGAGGATGAGGAGGCCTTTCTACCCTGGACCCAAGCCAGCGAGAGCGTCGAATGCCCGGGAAGCGGTGAGGAGACGTGTATGTAGGCGCATGTCATGGTGCAGCAGCCATGCAGGCCGCGAGTCGCCAAAAGTGGTGCCAGCCCTGCCTCGCCTCTCAGCCCTGTCGCTAGTCTCCCCGCCAACGTTTGACCTCCAGCCGCCCGCGTTCTCGGGACTGGTTCCTGGCTCTTCCAAAGCTTCCATTGCCCGACCACCACCGTCCAAGGCCTCCTTTCTCGCTATTGCAGACTGCCTGCTGTTGCACCTCTGCCTGCACGGCCGCCGCCGCCGCCGCTGCTGCCGTGTGTCGCTACGCTGCCCAGAGGCAGACGTCACCCCTGGTCGCCGACGTTGCTGCGCCCGTTATGCCGCCACAGTGACAACTCACCCTCGGCCTCCCAGCCTCGTCGGCCAGGCATTGCGGCGACTAAGATTTGTGCCTGCAATATCAGATGCCATGCGCGTGGTGGGGAACCGTCATGCCCTGACATCATAGCCCTGGCTCACAGGCCATCCAAAACACCAGTAGACGAGCGCAGGGTCGCGGTTCAAAGCACAGCCCAAAAAAAGATGATCCGTGTCGCACCATGGCCAAGCACAGTCAGCATCGCATTCATACCACCAGTTCGTTGCAGCAAATTCGCATGCATGCGCCCGTCGTGTCAGTCGTGCTTGCGGCCAAGTGCCACTGCTTCTTACTCGCACAGGCGACGTCATCTGGTCAGGTTAAATCTCAACATCAAGCGCATCTGGTAAGCAAGCACACCTGCATTCTCAGCCTGCGGCTGCGTCGGCGTTTGCACAAGGAAGCAGTTGCGCAACAAAGTATAAAAGAGACCGTTGCCCTGGTGGGCTGACGTGATGGCATTATCTGCTACCGTACTAAACGCCTCGCTAAGAAACGGGAAAGAAGAGACTGGCATCGTGATGCGCAGATGACCGCCCAAAGAAGAAGAAGGAGAAGAGGACAAAGAAAGAAGGAAAGAAATGAATGCCGACTCCGAGAGGCCCGCCCATCCATGGGCATTTCCATGAGCGTTGATCGTGGTGATGAGAAAAGACAAATGAAAAAGGCCGTCCAAGGTGCGAGTGGCCCAGCCTAGGCACCAGGGAGTCCTGGCTACAGGCCGGTCCGACTCGACACCCTCAACGGTATGCGAAGATTAAATAAAGCTATATTGTACTGCGCCTCGCGATCAGTACATGAAGGATTTTTGCTGCTCAATGTCAACCTCAAACCGGCTCTTGTCTGTAGAGCCGCTCATCGGTCGCTCCGAGAAGCCGCTATGATGGGCTGGATGGCTGGTAATGGCAAGCCCAGGTTGCGACTCATTCCTCTCCGTCAATCTCCGTGTGTCCAGCTCGACCTGGTCAATGACAGGTGTGATCTTTTCCTTCTTTCTGCTGTGCTGTGATCCGGTAGCATATCTCGAGCCCTGTTGTCTTGCCCGATGTGGGAACAGCAGTGGCTTGAGCGCTGGAATGCATCCGCAGATGACACCGACGTTGGTTTCGACGGCAGTCCATACCCAGATCTGGTATCCTTCCCAGGTAGCATCGTAGGTTCTGAAGAGCGTGTAGTGGACCCAGTAGGCTCGGAAGCTGCTGGCAACAACGATCAGGCCACCAACCGAGAAGAGAACAACCAATCCGATGCGTTGAGTCCATGGCAGCGAGAGCGTGAACAGGGTCGGGATCGGTAGTGCGTAGATCATAAAGTCGGTTACGACGTTGAGGACACTCTGTACGACGAGCGGGGGTCCCTCGGGAATGCAGTCGCGGTGGTCCGAGTTTAGCTTCCAGTAGCTCGAGATTGGGCTACGGCTGGTCAGTATCATTTTAAAGATATGTTGGGTTGGACACACTCACATGCATTGTACCCACAGAGCAACGAGGAAGACGACAAAAGCAGCGAAGACGAGAGCAAAAACTGCCCACACCAGCTTGCGGAATATGGACTTTTCGGGGGCGATGCGAAAGTATGAAACCAAAATAGACATCTTCACCGTCGATGATGCGAGGACGAACAATGTTTGGCCTGCCATGGATGCCTGGACAAGTTAGTATAGATTTTTTGGGCCATGAACCAACACTGCCGTACCTGTCTGCCAACCATCATTTCGTGGGGCTTAAGATCCCAGACATGGCGATCCCATCCATACAGCTGAGATGCCATGATGACAATAACGGTAGTTCCTGAATGACGAGTCAGTCATGATGAGGCCTGATGCGAGCCTGCTGGGGCGAAGACATACCAATGCTGAAGATCATGGCCACAATCATCAAATAGTCGTCATACCAGCTCTTCTTCAGCCATGATATCCGCACCCAAAGCCTGAGAAAGACTACTATCATGGCAATAGGGAGCAGTGTCAACTCGACAATCATCAAACCCGGGCCTCTGGTGACGGGGTTGACATAGTTGGGCTTGGGCCAACTCAAAATGACCTCCAACGGGGGAGATCTCATGGCGGGCGGCAGGCAAACAATGGTTCAACAAACAACGTAGATGTATGTACTTGAGCTCGGTGATGATGGGTCAGACTGAGGAACGAGCGTCATCAGCGTCCAAGATGCACGGGACTGGGCATGGCCAGGAATATAACCCTCTGGCAGGACTTGACCGTGCACACAGACTCGACTCCGTGTGGAACTCGCCTTCACTGGCGAGGCGAGGGGGGCATGGTACTCGGATACACAGGAAAAGTTCGTGTAAGCTGCTCTATTGGTAGGCGCCGACGGCAGCTCCGTTGCGGGTGCTTGGACTGGTGTCGGATTGGCCCGCAGGGGTCCCGGTGCAGTCGACACAGCCCGCCAGGCCAGCGCGCTCCGTGACTTGCTGGTACTTTGGGCTACTGTGGAGAAGCGAGCAAGCAAACGTGAGCTGAGGGTGGAGCGGGCCTGTCTAGGTCCAGGTATCTTTGTGCTGCGGCTCATCAGTGGCTGAGAGGCACAATGAGCGTCTGGCCAATCGCCACCCAGAAACCGGGGACACCTGTAAAGGCCTCTAAGCCTGGCGTCTGTGCGCGTCGCTGCTATTCGACGTGATTTGGGCATGCCCATATGAGCCCATACTTTGGATGACCGACGGCGTCGTCTAGATTGCCGCAAGCTGGCAAGCCGTTGCTGCTGCTCTACCAAAATGGCCGGCTCACCCTCTCCCCCACGCGCCTGTCGCGTGTCGTCGTTGAAGGCCCAAAGGGTCCCGTCTTTAGTCTTTGCCTGTTGTGGCGAAGCGCGCTCGGATCGCCCGCCAAGCTGCATCGGCCATCCCAGAAACACGGCAATCCCACGAGCGAATAACCTCACTCCATCCCACCGCAACGTGATGACCCCATCCCTACAGGCGCTGCGCTGCGGGTGCCGCATAGTCGACGGCGTCAATGGCCCGTATCCCCTCTCTCGTGGCGGTCCTCATCGGCTCCTCTCCCTCGCCCCCAGCACCTACTCGCCGTGAAAAATCTTAACTCTTCCTGGTACCCGCTATTACTTCGCCTCTCTGACAGTCGTCGTCTTATTACTGCCCTGACCAAATTAACGACAAGGTACTTGCAAGTCCTGATTTAGTCTACCTTCGAGACTGGACCATTGCTGGTACCGCCACGCACGCCATTCCGCTTGCAGCAGCTGTCAAAGTCCAGGTATGCCTACTCGGGCACGGCGGATAGCGATCCACTCCCGCTGAAAGATGCACGTAAGCTGGACCCGCGTAGCACACTCAACCAAAATGGTTGAACAAAACCCCTGCTCCTGGTCCCCATCCGTCTCAACCTGCCATGCTCTTCCCAGACTTTCTCACTCCACCCAGGCCCTCCCCGCGACCCATACTGCCCTGTCCCTTGGGATCGGCCTCTGGGCCCGCTGGGTCAGCCAGCCGTTATCCACCTGAACCGTCAAAAGGCTACTGATCCTTCATCACATAGGCCCGTTTCTTCCAATGGCCTGCATGCACGCATCGGGTTCGCATGGGCATCATCGTTGCACTGGCTCATTGGAGGGTGTTTTTTCAGCCCTCAAGCCTACGCTACCAAACATCATCACGCATAACAATGACAGTAGCAACAACAATAAACTAACATCTCTCTTGTCTCACTCAACACTCCTAGGCCCTGGTAAGTGGGGTGCGCCCTGAAAATCTGGCCAGCTAACCTCAGCTGCTATATGACGAAACTTCTCTTCCACTTCTGGTTCTCAATGCTGCATCTTATTGGGTGATGGCCAGGTCATGTCATTCAATATCTCCTTTCTCTCGGCATGTTATCGGTTCTCGAAAAGCATGGATCCAGCGCCGTGTGCCGGGGCTCATCGGGATCATAGCACGAACCATATTACATTTTCCGTCGAATAACTCATTCCGATACGCCAGCCAACGAAACGACTCTCAGCTTTGTAGCCAAGAAACCCTATCACCTTGCCGTCAAATACTACTGGGTTTTGACAGGGTATGTGCTGTCGTTTATACAAAAGAGTAGGAATAGTAGCATTTCATCTCCTCTCGCCCTGATCACCACCATCTAGCCCGATCGCGCTACCATCTTCTTCCGCAACCTTATTAGCCCTACGCTAAACTTATATCCCGAGCTAAGCTCACAAAAAAGGTCAAAGTGTGCTCGCCTCGCGATGGACGCGATCCAGGCACACAACTACCGACAGCAAACGTCTTAGGGCTCGCACGTACCTTTTGAGGTGGCGGAACTGCTTCCCGCTTCTCGCGTACAATACGGGCTCCGACAGCGAATGAGATGCATGTGTTGACGTGACGAAGCAATCCTTCGCACCAGAAACATTCTGTGGGGAGACCAGGCTGGCGTGATTCCAACGCCACGGATAGAGCGGGAAGGAAGCTCACCAATGGCCTTGTCCATCCGTAAGATGATGATGAGTCTTGGTTCTGTTTAGTCACTATCACATCTTCATTTGCTTACAGCCACCGCATGGGACATGCAATTTGGCAGTGTTGATCAGGGGTGGCACGATTGCGTACTCCATGTCATTCAATACACAGACCATCTCGCACATCCACGTGAGACCACTTTCGCGGATCTGCAGGAAGAAGAACTACTGCACCCCACACCTTTCCCCGTACTTTTTCAAAAGTAACCGGATGCAAAGTCAAAGCGCTTCGTGCACGGTGTGGGATAGAGAGGTTCTTTTTGGAGCCGACTAGTTTGCTGGCTCGTGCACTTGCTTATCGATGGTATTCATGATATAATTTGCTCTCTGTATCTCTCCCCGCTTCTCTTCTTACGGAAAAGTATTTGCCGAAGTGAGGCAACCAGGCTCAGACCTACGCTGCCATAGACACGAAAGGGATAGTAATCAACTAGATAAGACACTACTCTTGTTAAAACTCTATTCAAAAAAGGAAGAAATTGTCCAAAGTCCATGCTCTCATTTCTATCAGATCCGCCCCTTCTCCGTAACCGCATGCATAGTAGCCTGCACATGCGTCGCTGGAAGCGTCATAATGATGCTCACATCACCGCTCAAGCTCTTACCTCATGTACCTGCAACAGATCCCAACATGACCCCCCCAATGCCTTGCACGTCATACTGCGCAACAAGCTCGGATGCTGAATCCTGGCTGAGCGACCCGAAGTGTTTTTCAGGAGAGGCAGCTAGAAAGATGATGACGGGCCTGTCGTTGAATTTTTCACTTTCATCTTCGTTCAATCTGTTGCCAATGACGAGCTCTGTCGTACCCCTCGGACAATGATGTAGTCGTATGCGGTCGTGCTGTGGCAGCCGCGACTGTTAAGGCCCGAAGAGTAAAATGACGCATGAATGCACTTCGAACGAGGTGAGTGGTCATTCATTCATAATATATGGACCTAAACTCACTGGGTGCGTTTTGAGATGAGTATTACGATGACTGATCTTTATGGTGGAAGTCCTCTGGCTCTTGGGTATGACTATCAGACTCTGTGGTCGAATGGAGTAAACCAGCAGATAGCACAATCTTACATAAGCCAAGGAAGCTGTTTATTATGAAAGGTCATTTACTACCCAGTCGCTCCTTGGTGAAGCAAAGTGCATTTAACTACGCCAATTCCATGCAGCAAGAACGTCCTTCAAAGACTAGAGACTACTCTTGAGTCAAAGAAAATCATCAATTATATTACAATGAACCCGTCATCAAGCCATCCGCTCATGGCCCCCAAAATAACGCCCTCTTTTGACATTCCCACACTCCAACCATCCTCACCTCATACCACCGCCCCCATCACCGCCGACACCAGCACCATCCCCAACATGCCCAACCCCATCTTGCTCACCCCAACCACCGCCGCCGCACCCTTCTCTCCCGTCTCCTTCGCCCCACCCGCACTCCCCGTCTTACTAGCACTCTGCTCCGGCTTCCCCGTCGCCGTCGCCGTATTATTCGCATTACACTGAATATCCGCTGGCCTCGCCCCCTTCTCCATAAAGCACGTCTGCAAGTCGCGCACGCTCTGGTCCACGCTCAAACAGTAGTATCCGCAGCTGCCGCTGTTCCATTCTTCCACCGGCGCCGACTTGCAGCACGAAGAGAGCACGGAGGATGTGTTGGAGGGAACCCCCGATGTGCTGGTTATTGCGCATGCGGCGTCCAAGGTGGGGAAGCGGGTGAAGTCGGCTTGGGAGCAGGAGTTTGCGGTTGCGGAGGGAGAGGCGGAGGCGGAGGTGAGAGACATGGTGGAGGAGGTTGACTTTTTTGCCCCGTGTATGTGCGTGTGATGCCTTTTTTTTCAGTAGAGATGTGCAAGTGTACGAGCGACGGAATGGGTGGTGTATGTGCGCGCTGAGAGTTATGTGTATGGAGAGTAGGTTGGGTTGTTTACAGAGGATTAAACAAGGGACCAGCGCAAACGGATTAAATAATTTCTCAACCCAACGACCCACGTCACGTCACGAGAAGCTTCTACCTCCGCCATTTTCGCCCTGTTCAGCATCTGCGCTCAGCTGCTGTGACGTGAGGCTGGGTGCTTGGTACGTTGCCGGGGGGAAAGTGGCTGGTGTGCGCCCCACTCGGCCGGCTTCCCGTATTCTTATATGCTATTTTTGGAATGGTGTGATGGCGGGCGCCCGGCGAAGGACGGGTTGTATGTGCATTGTGATCGGCTGCTATGGCTGCGAAAAAGGAGAGATTTGTGGAATACGGCGGTGGAGGCGGTGTGTTCATACGAGTGGTATGCTTGATGGGGTTTTGTGAGATGTGCTTGGTGACGAGGGAGACGCTTGGGTCAAGGGCTGTCTCACCATCAGCACAGTCTACTAAATAAGAAAGCCGAGCAAAAAAAGTTCCTTATAGTTAATATGTACAGTTATATAAGGTGCAAAATATTTACAATAGCACGCGGAACGTCGCGAATTTACGCCAGCTTAGCCTTCTCCATCTCAGTGGCAGCGTACATGAACGCACCAGCGCCCTTGCCGTCATTGATCAGCGTCTCAACACCAGTATAGTACTCGTACGAAGCATCGCCCTTCAAGCTTCCGACCGTCACGGTACCCGTGAAGCTCAAAGTGCCATTCTTCTCATACTGAATAAAGTCCTTGGTCAGCAAGTTCCACGCCTTGGTCGCTGGCTGTCGGTAGCTCTTGTCCAACAGCCCCAGCCTGACGCCCTTCATGTACGAGTAAGTGAACATGGCAGTTGCACTCGACTCAATGTAGTTGCCCTCCCTTCCAGCAAGCTCCGGGTCCATAAGGAGATACCATCCACCCTTGCTGTCTTGGACGTTCTTGATACCCGCAGCAAGCGTCTTGTAGTAGTTGAGGAGCTTAGCGTAGCCGGCGTGCGTCTTGGGCCAGACTTCCAAGACTTCGACAAGAGCGACAAAGTACCATCCCAGGGCACGGTCCCATACATAAGGAGAGGCACCAGTCTCCGGATCCGCCCAGACAGTCGACTTGTCCTCGCTGAAGCCGTGGTAGAGAAGGTTGGTGGTCTGGTTGCGGCAGTGCCTCTCGATGAGGTCGAATTGCAGCTGAATGTCGTTCCACGCGGTGATGTTCTGAGGCTCAAAGTACGATGTGTAGGTGGCATAAAAGGTATCGGCCATGTAGATGCCGTCTAGCCACATCTGGTTCGCGTAGGTAGGCGCGCGGTGCCAGAATCCGCCGTCAGGAGTGCGTGGCCATCGGTTGATCTGTTCACGCAGACCCTTTGCTGCAGTAACGTACTTGCTGCTCTTGCGGCCCTCCGAGTTCCAGAAGTACAGGATGTTGTTTCCGATGCGGATATCGTCAAGGGAATAGAATGTCGAGTTCCAGCCCTTAATGACACCATCGGCTGAGACGAGGCTAGACACCGAGTCAGAGACATACTTGAGAAGAGCGCGATCGTTTTGTGTGGTCGCAGCCTTCTGGATGCCCTCGTGGATGACCGAGGCGACGTAGTGGTTGTCAAGGGGCTGACTCTTTGACAAGAACGACGAAGCCATCCATGTAGACCATGGCTTCTGAGTACCAATGGCTGCGGTGCCAGCCAGCGTCAAAGACAAGGATGGGATATACATGGCTACGAGACGGTGCTTCAAATAGGTCAAGGGTATCGAAACGAAGCTGTGGACCTTGGTGTAGCAAAAAGGAGCACCTGCGGGTATCGGGTCTCGCTTTGTGCTAACACGACGACCTTATATACGAGATGCATCGCTATCGTAGTAGATTCGCATCCTTTTCTTAGTACCCGACCCTAACGCGTTTACTGTTAAATTAACCTATGCGGGCCTTGCCCAAAGATTCTGCCTCCCCTTGAATCCTTCGACGCGAATGGGTACTCGAAGGATTCCGGCCTTGTCCATCATGTACTATTCGGGAAATGGCAGGTGGGTACTCCGTGGACAGCTTGGCAGTGGAGAAACTGGTGATTGGAGGTACTTTGTTCAACCGTCTACTCTTCATAACTTATGTATGTGACGAGACTACGCCAGTGCGGAATATCTTGGCCACACCGTATTGTAGATGTTGCACGAACTGCATGCGAGGAGACGTTGGTGGTGGTCGTTGAAATGTGGAGTCAGGAGAATGACCCAAGAAGGGGTTCGTCTGAGAAGGGTTAATGCACTTCTTGCTAGTGCCATCAGGCCTGGCAAGATCACGGCCATATTTCTTGTCTCGCCTTAAATTTGCCGATTTTCCACGCTTGAGCCTAGCCTCGTCATTTGCTGTCGAATGATTATGTCAACAATCGTCAGCATTTAGTAGACGAAGGTGCTCGTATGCTGCATGCCACGATGCATCTCTGACTGGTCAGCAAAATCTGATAGCACACACTGGTTGACGCGTTGAGGTTGGTTATTAGGTGCTGACAGGACGGCTATGCTAGAGAACCCTTAATGCATCGTTACGGACGGACCGTGCGGACACCGAGGCCGGCGCGAGTCAGTGAGGCGCCAAGCGCCAAGCACCATCTCGGAGGCGGTTGAATATTTCCTGAGAATCGTACTACGTACATTGTTGAGTACGGCAGTTGACTCCAGGTAAGCAAGAAGAAACAGAAAAGGTATCGGCTCAGTGGTGGTGTTTACACTGAATCCTTGCATGAATACCAAGACACTGTTCCCAGAATATGTGTTTCTACAGTGGACGTATCAAAGTAGGTAGAACATCATATCGTTTCGTGTCCAATCAAAAGCTCGTGTGTTCATTTTCTCGTTTCGAAACTCAATGTATGGCGTCTGATATTCGTCTGTCATACCCCACACAATCACGATGGTCAGCCCGAAATAGCACCGAACAGTACTAGATACATTCAATTGCTTCTCCTACATGGAAAAACATCAAACCATGCCAATGTCCAAACTTCAACCAACGTTCTCCATCCAATCCATTCAAATCAGTACCCTAAACCTCCAAACTCGCACACCAAAACTCAGTTTTACAAACCGTTGTCTCCTCCCCCAGTATCCCCCCTACAAACCTAAACGTTGTCTCTCCATCCCTGAAGCACACAAACTCTTCCTTTGCACCCGTACTCGGCTCTAGTGTTGCACCGCCCGCAAGCTGGCTCTTGGGTAACGCATCAGCACCCCTATCGATCCTGCTTTCAAATACACCTGTTCCGTCGAGCGTGACGCGGCGCGTGAAGCCTGCCCATTGGATTGCGCGTGCGGAAGCGACTGTGCCGATGGCTACTGGGGCAGTGTTGGCGGGAGTGCCGGAGTAGAGGATTGCGGACGATGAGGTGGCATCGCTGCTAAGAGAGCGTGTGGTGCATGTTGTAAGGTAGATGTTGCGAGAGGAGCTGAGCTGTGTGGTGCGGGATGTGAGGGGGAGTGGTGTGGTGCTGGCGAGACTTGCGAGGGAGAGAGCGATAATTGCGTTGGTAGTGCTGAGATTATGCATTGTTGATGTGCTGGTGTTTTGGTGACTCCAGTTGTTTGTTGTAGGTACTCTCTCGAGTTGAGTAACGAATAGTGTGATAGGTACTTCTATATCGTTCTCCTCTGTCCTTAGCAGTATTACACGATGATCATAATACTCAAGGGGAGAGCGTGCTTATTTTAACCTCTCATCCTGTCTCCTGGCTACCCAGGTCCCCGGTTATCATCACCACTCCGACACTCAATCGATACCATCTCACTAGATTCCTGAGCCTAGCATAGTGTTTGAATGTACCTTTCTCATCTATCCAAAATAGCCTACAGGATACATCCGACAAATATGTTGAGTAGGAACGCAAAATACACTAAGGCTGACAGGGTTTTTCGAGTACCTACATATAACCATATGAGGCTCTTGCATATACGACCAAAGCGGGGGTAGCTATTTGTATCCGAAGCCTGTACCTACCCGACAATATGGTACGGCTGTTCCCATCGGAATATCCAATATCTCGGTAAGCCTTTGCTGCAGTTGAATGCTATATCTCAACCCAGAGGGTATATCACGGCTAGACCAGGGTACTTCAGCCGGCGGCTCAAACAATCAGGCATGCTTCTAGACGCCGTCATCCGCCACAATCTTGCTATTCTTGTGCTCAATAATAATGACAACAATAATAATTCTAGCGATGATCCGGAACAACCCCATCTGATTAGTTAACCAAGGTAGACATGTTGGGAATAAGGAACTGGTTGAATCTCTGATGGTATTTGGAAACGATTACTATGTGAAGATAAATCAATGACTTCAATTCAACAAGCCAGCTGCAAGAGCCTCCATGTCCTCCAGAGTCTCAAGCTCCTCCACTCTGTGCGCGGCCTTGGCCTTCTTCCGCTTCTTCGCAACCTTTTCTTCGTCTTCGGAGTCTGACTGGAACCACTTCTTCGGCTTCTTCGGCTGCTCTTCGCGTTCCTCCCTCTCTGAATCATCGTCCTCTTCATCAGTGTACTCTGCATCTGCCCTGAAATTTGCCAAGGGGTCTTCACCAGTATCTGGAAGTACCACACCTGCATCGCTGGCATCATCATCCATGGCCATCTCGGTCCTCTCCCTCTCCTTGCGTTTCCGCAATTTCTCTTTCCGCTTAGCCTTGGCAGTTGCCTTGTCTTCCACATCAGCGTTTTGAACTTCTTCTCGTGCTGCTTCAATGAACCTCTGTCGCTGCTCTTCTGGCAAGCCCTTGGCACGGAATTGCTCTTCGTCTTCGAGTTCGTAGACCTCGTGCGGGTTACCTTCATCATCGTAGATGAGCTTCTTGCCCTTGTCCATGAGTTTGGTGAGCTTCTTCTTAGACTGAAGAAGTTTCTCGCGGCGATGGCTGTCAATGACAATGGGTTGGGACACGCCAGCAACGTGGACAACGCGCCCACCAGGGGGAATGAGTGGATCCTTGTCCATATTGAGGTCCTCTGGTTCGTCATCGGCTGGGATTCGTCGTTTGACGGCCATGAACTCGTCGTCGCCTCCGTTGGTCGCCGCACCAGCTCCACTGAAATCGTCTGCCTGCGCTTCTTCGTCGTCATCCTTGACGAGCTTCTGATAATGCTCGGCCAGGACATCTTGGTTCTTCCTCTCGAACATACGGTCGTATTTGGTTCGCACAGGCTTGGCGGTCTTTGCGACCTCTTCCTCATCTGAAGAGTCTGAGACTTCGATGGTCTGTCTTGATGCTTGCTTCTTCTGCTTGCTGTCATCGTCCTTTAAGAACTTGATCCTAGGTGTTCCCGGGAGACCCAGACTCGCCGCATATGCCTCCAGATTGTACTCTTTCAGCCTAAAAACTTCCTTGTCTTTCTGTAGGTAGATGGACTTGACATGTGTCATGAAAGCCTTCTGCCCCAAATACTTCAGGGCTGGGTCCTGGAAGCACATATTCTGTAGCTGATCCTTAATTGACTGGCGCTTCTTTTGTCGTACGTTGATCATCTCAATGGGTACTTTCTTGGCTTCCAGGCGCTTGAGCATACCCTCCTCTTCGCTGGGTGCTAAGAAAAGTACACCTCGTCCTTCTCGGTTGTATCGCGCCGTTCGACCAACACGGTGGATATAAGTATCCACATCATCAGGGCAGTCAACTTGTATGACAAAGTCCACCGCAGGGAAATCCAAACCTCGAGCTGCGACGTCGGTCGCAAAGAGACACGAGTATTTAGCCGAGGAGAATTTGGCGGTTGTGTCGAGACGAGCGCCTTGCTTCTGGCGGCCGTGAATGTGCAAAAGCGGTATACCGGGCTGCATGTGACGAAACGATTCATAGACGAATCGAACGGTTTTGGCTGATGAAAAGAAGCAGAGAATCTTTGACTTCTTGCTTGCTTGAATAAAACTCCACAGGGTGTCGAGCTTCTCTTCGAGAGGGCAGATGATGTAGTTCTGAGTGAGCCCCTTTGGTGTTGCGGTCTTGTCCTCGGCGTGTACTGATACATATTCAGGGTCCTGGAGACTCAAGCGTGCAAGATCCGACACCTTCTTCGACTGGGTGGCAGAGAAGAGTAGTGTTTGCCTCTCCTTTGGCAGATATTCAATGATTGCATCCACATCTCGCTGGAAACCCATATCCAGAATCCTGTCTGCCTCGTCCAGCACCAGCATTTTCAGGTCGTCAACGTTGAAGGCGGCGGTTTGCGACAGGTGCTGCAGCATTCGTCCGGGGGTTGCGACCAGTATGTTCATTTTGGTCAAAGCCTCTCTCTCAGCCTGCAAGCTCTTTCCACCAATGAGCAAACCCGCAGCAAACATATGACCATGTCTTCCGATCTTGCGCAACACATCGAATATCTGGATGGCGAGTTCTCGAGTCGGGGATAGAATTAGAGCGCCCAAACCTGCATCTGGTCCAACATGCTGCAGGCGGTACAGGTTCTCCAGGACGGGGATGATGAATGAAAGAGTCTTTCCACTTCCCGTCTTTGCAGCACCTAGGATATCGTGGCCCTTGAGCGCGAGCGGAACAGCTTTGGCCTGGATGTCGGTCATGACTGCGAAATGCGCCGACTTGAGGCCTTGTTTGGTCGGGTCGGAGAGCGGCAGATCGGTAAAGTCTTTGTAGGATCCATTCTTCGGGTCCTAGTTCTACAGTCAGCCTCGTATGTTCTGTCAAACGACGTTTTCGCAAGCCTACCAGGTCCTGAACCGCCTGCTCCAGTTTCTCCACATCAACATCGTCGCGTTTCCGTTTCTGTACATTCTCACGCTTCTTGACCTTGGTCGGCCTCGTGCGACCGGTAATTTCAGGTGCGACCATTGTGCCGCTTGGTCCCGTCCTCGAGGCGATTGGGTGTTGAGACTTTCGCGTCGCATCTCAAGAGAACTTTTTGGTGGAGCATGAAGTGGTCTGTGCGCTTCGCCGCGGGGATTCCTAGGGCTAGGCACCGCGACTTGACCTTCGCCATTCGCTTTCCCTTCCTTTCCACCTTCACTTTGCAGCCGTCGTTCGACAAACAAGGCCAAGCACAGCGCACAAGCTCGCGCTCAGACTTAGTCTCATCACTAATACTCGACCTGACGGACAGACTGTCTCTGACTGTAAACCTGTAATCAATCTTACCAGTGCATTTGCCTCAACATGGCCGACATCGACGCTGAGCTTGCGGGAATTGGCAAGGAGCTCGACAAGGACGCAGAGATTGATCGTATCCGCAGCGTATTCAGCCTTGATGCCTACGCCGTCCTCGACCTCCAACCCGGTGTCCCCGAGTCCGACATTAAAAAGGTCTATCGTGCCAAGTCTCTCCTCATCCATCCCGACAAGACTAAGAACGAGCTTGCTCCCGATGCTTTTGACCGCCTCAAGAAGGCCCAGACCGTGCTGCTTGACGAGAAGCTACGCGCCGAGTTAGACGAAAATATTGCTGATGCGCGCGCGCTGCTGATGCGCGAGAAGAAGCTCACAGCCGATGACGAGGAGACGCGCTCCGAAGAGTTTGCGAAAGAGTGGCGGCAGAAAACCATCTGGGTGATCAGGGAAAATGAGATGCGGAAACAAAGACAGATGAAGGCAGCTATGCGCGAGGAGGGCAGAGCACAGCGAAAAGAAGAGGAAGAGGCCAAGGAACGCAAGCGTAAGAGAGAACAAGAAGAAGCCTGGGAGAAGACTAGGGACACTAGAATCAACAGCTGGCGCGACTTTCAGCAGGGCAAAAAGCCTGATGCGGATGGCGGCAAAAAGAAGAAAAAGAAGGTTAAGGCTCTTGGATGAGCGTATGTGCCCATCGTCATGACCCTGCAAATCTTTGCGATGCCTTACCATTGCTGTATAAGCCAGCACTCAAATGGTAGCGTATCTTGACACACAAAACGACCAAATATGTCGTCTGCCATCACAGAAGATAACTCTGGTCCCGCGCCTAGAATCCTGTGTATTCGAAACTCATTCAACAGTTTTCGATTTTCTCGATACCCAATATAGCTTTTCTCTTCAATATCCTGCGTCCTTTAAGGCAATAGCGATGGTCATCCGTGGCAGAGACAAATCAGGTTGCATTAGTGCAATTAAATATATGAACTTGTCATTACCATCAATCCATTATCTACAGGCACGTTCGTTTCTCGAGTGTGATTGAGGCATGAAAGAAGTATTACGTCTGCCTCGTTCTATTCGCATTGAAAGCATTTCCACAGCCATAGCTATTTGAAGACCCGAAGTACAAGTCACGCGTGCCTCTGCCCATGCTCACCTAAGTCAAACAGACATCAGACCACAGAAAACAGACAATAGCCACACTCGCTACATGACAAGCGAACGTAAGTGGAATAGCAGCTCCTCACTCCGTGGACCAAACCACTCTTCAAAACAAGAAAACCCATCGAGTACAAAATGCATATATCCAAATTCCTGTAGCTAACTCTACGTTTCACACGCGGATCAAACCGCCTGAATAAAAATAACAAGTACAAAACACAAAAAACAAAATGGGGTATACGCTTCATGTTACTCTTCACGTCTTAGGGCCTAGCAGCCCTCCTCCCCTACGCACAATTCCTGCATACATGTTGAATGCCACATTTCTTCTTCCCCTTTTCACCTCAAAGTAGTAGCGACCTGGTCGTGGCACCCCGCTTTGTCTCAAGATAGAAACAGGGAAACAAAAGAGTTGTTTCGTGGAGTTTGTTTTTCTCCGATGGGTACGCTGCCCGCCGGACATGAGAAGTGCTAAATGCACAGACAGATAGACGTGTGGGTATGAGATGAAATAGGGTAAAGATGGCGATGCAAAAACACAAAGAAAGGAGAAGATGACAATGGCAATACATGATGAAATCTTTAAGCGTAGCTGTGAAGTGTTGAAATGTAGAGCAAGCGAACGAGCGAACGACGCTGCCTTCTTATGAGGAGCTAGGAAACAGGAGATAAGAAAAGTGAGGAAAAGAGATAGAGAGAAACAATGCGAAGACATTCCCATAAAAAGGTGTATTCATAATAGAACCCTCCAAAAGATATCCATGAGTTTGACTGAAATAAAACAGGCACATAGCAGTGACATGGACGGAAAGAAAAGACAAAAACACTAATCAAAAGCTTTCGTCATTCCATCCCCATCGTTCGTAACATGAGTTGGAAATATGCAATAGCATGCACTTTACTCCGCCTGCAATTTTTTCTTTGCTCTGACATAGAAGTTATACAGAGGATTCTCCTGTCCAGCTGGTGAATCCTACTGTTCCCTCTCTCTTAACCCCCAACCTTTGTCCAGCAGTTGCGAAAAGAACTAGCATTCTTCCCACCGCCTATTTACTCCAACATCTCATGGATATTCAACCGCCTCCGTTTCACCGTCTCAGGGGACTCGGGTCGTGGCTGTGGAAGCTGCTCAGCGCCGCTAGACGGAGAATCTCGAGGTCGCAAACGCTCGCGTTCTTGGGTGGCACCAAGACTTGTTGTTTCGAGGTGTAGAGGCGAGCCGAGGGGTGGAGGGCCCGTTCGAATCGGTGGGAGCTGCAGTCCCTCAAGGCGTGCGGGTCGGTTCAGTTCGCGTAGAGGCTCCGAGGATGACGTTGGCGGTCGAGCGTTCGATGTGTAGGGCGAGGGATACGCGCTTGCGGTGGGTTGTGCGGGTGGCTGGTAGGTTGGGAAGTATCCGGTGTCCGCGCCTGCGGTTGGAGAGTAGTTGTATGATGGGCTACTACTGTAGGAACCAGGGCTGATCATCGGCAGGGAAGTTCGGACGGCTGAGAAGTTGGAATAGGGTGAATTTGGCACAGAATTGTTAGAAGATGGTCGGCGGGACTGATGCGGTGTAATATGTGATATTGGTGCGTTCGTTGGTGCAGGTACTATCTGCGATGCGTTGCTTGGTGTTGGAGGAGCAAGCTGCTGAGTGAGAAGACTTGGGACCGTTTGCCTAGGTTGTGATATCACGACCAGCGTGACAAAGTATAGGGAAGTCTTCGCAAGTCGGATCTGGACTTGCAGCGACTGGTATGGCTCAGCACCAGGCGCGCGAAAGCTGAGATACATAGGCCTGTTGGTGAAGCCCTGAGTGACATGGTCAATGTCTTGGTCCGAAACAGCGTCCATCACTGAGCGCATGGGGTCCTGCCCCACAGGCGTGATGGGTGCCATATAGGCTGGCTCACGCTCGTCGCGTTCATCACGCAGGTCGTTGCGCAAGCGCTGAAGACTGTCGCTTTGTCTGGCTTCCAACAGATCGCCAAGGTGTTTACCCCTGACGTCTCCCAAAAAGGATACCAAATCCGCAAAGGCCTGATTTGTTTTTTGTATCATCAGGTCCAAACTCAGATATGCGACTGGGAGCTTTTGATACGCCGGATTCGGCCCTGTGCTGTAGGGCAGAGGGAGTGTCCCACTGACTGCATCTCTGCTCGTAGATACCGGCAATGGAAGACTAGCGTTCGGAACGTCCTGCTGGTGGGCAACACCACTGAACATACGCTGAGGATCAGGGCCTCGAGACGGGATAGATCCGGGGTATCCCGTATGATGGACAGGGGCTTCTGGAGCAGTCGGATCGCCCAACAAGTGGTTGGGTGGTCTGCTTTCCTCCATCCTGGTAAACTCTCTGTCATCCCTTAGTCGTGGCCTTCCTCTTTTCTTGTGTTGCACATCTTTGCATGTTTCCTGTGACGTGTATTAGCACCTCCAGAACAGATTTGTGGGTCCAGTGTGTCTGTGAGGGTAAAAGACTACTGACCTGTTTCCCCGAAGCCACACAACGGCCGCAAGGACGCTGGACGTCGCAACTGAGATGTGCCTTCTTGCAGTTGACACATGCTGAGGCAACATGTGCCTTGGTCCTTCTAGCTGGCTTCGCTGGCCTGGCTGGAGGGGGTGCAATCATTGCGGGTTGCTGGACCATGGGTCCTTGATGCTGAACAGCAGCATAAGGTGGCAAACTAGTGTTTGGGTAGCTGTATCCATAGCTTTGGGGAATAGACTGTCCATAAGACTGGTGTTGCAGCGGCCGTGCAGGTTGGTAAGTGAGTGCTTGCCCCCTGGGCTGGGATTCCCCAGGGTACAGTGGTCGCTGTGGAGGAAGAACGTGTGCGGACATTGATGAACGTGGGTCGTAAATGGATGGTGGCGCAGGAGGTTGGACAAGGCTATCCTGCCGCTGGGATGAGCCTACAGGTTGGGAGTAAGACAGGCGTGCGGATTCAACAGGCTGTGCTGGTCGACGAGCCGGGGATTGAGGTTCTGACATGGGCGGGGAAGGGTAATCCTGATGCGCAGACCTATGAGGACTGAACTTTGTCCGGAATTTGGCCAGGCCGTCTTCAGCTTCCGCAGGCCGCCCAAATGGCGTAGAAAGCAGTGAGGTCGGACCGGGTAGAGCCAGGCTCTGCATAGCTTGGCCACTATGCGCTCAAACGCTGCGTCAGCAGCGGGAGCACAAAGTTTTGTTGGTGTGGTGTAAGAGAGAGTTTGTGTGGAGATACAGCTGAGCTAGAAGAACGCGCAGACTTGCAGACCGCGCGTCAGATTTGCGAATAGAAACGCAGCAGAGCAAGAGAACGTTATTCAAGCAATTGAAGCCAGCCTGTGTGGAAGCTAGAGATCAGTCAATGGACAAACGAAAAGAGGAAGTCATGGCCATGAAGGACAGCGTTGTTTCCCAAGGAGAAACAGCTCGCGAGTGTACGACTAGGTACACCCTGGACGGCCCTCAATGCCGAAATGACGGCATGCCGTAAGCCAGGTGGGAAAAGAGAGCAAGGCTTAGAGTTGCGAATGAGGAACAGGTTCTTACAATTACTCTTTTTGGTATCAGGGTCAAGTAGGTCCGAATAGTGGCAGAGTATCTCAACTAGACTGTCGTAACAAAGCAGAAGACGACGGGCCAGTGATGGGGTTGACTCGACTGGAGCTGCAGGGTGATGGGATGAAGAGGAGGAGAGGGGAGGCGATAGTATGGACTGACACTGTGGAGCCAATGGGCCCTTCGGGATGGCGAATCGTAAAGCAGGCAGGACAGACGTCTGCACCCTCGGCGGGCGGAATATGCCCCAGTAATAACCACGGTCAGTTATGGGGAATTCTTGCTCACAGATCTTTGCTCAATCCCTGTCAAGTCGTGCATGAGGGGCCTCCCAAGAGACGGGGGCCGCGTTGAGTTCCGGGCAACGGGAGCAGGGGGAGGATGCGTCTCGGGGACGACGACATGCTTCCCTCGTTCGGCTGATGGTTCTTCGACATTTTTGCTAGGCTGGGTTTCCCAGACGGTCGATGCACCCGCGGAAGCACCTATGCACGTCCATTAGCTGGTAGTGTGTGCATGGGCAGAGCGGGTTGGGGTGCCTTGTCAGAGGCCGCTCGACAGCCCCCTGCTTTCCGCACCGTCTTGGAACCGGGGTGTGCTAACGGGATATGGCTCGCGCTTCTCTACAGGCTATTGCACCATTGTTTTGCGGCCGCCCAGGCAAACTTTCAATTGCAGCATGGCACAGGTCGGGGGACTCGCCCCCTGGTGCGCGGCGTGCGCTTATGTGCGACCCAGTAATTGCCTTTGTTGCTTGTTTAGGCAAACACGGAGGTTCGAAAACGTGTAGCCCAAATAGGTATCAGGGACGGCAAAGAATGCAAGTCATTTGAACCAAACCATGACGGCGTCTTAGGAGCCTTAGGGTTAGCATTGCGAGAGTGAGAGGCCATACAATTGTGGCTCTCAGTGACAGGCCCGCGGCTCTGGTGCACTACTGCCACCGCGACGCTTGTCACTGTCAGTCGCGCGTCAGGACCCCTTCAGACCAACCACCGCGGCGATCGCCTCGCTCGTCTCTTCGCACCGACCGACGGTCGCAGCGGAAGTCCTCGCCTCGCAGCGGCTGCTTGTGCATTGATTGCCGGGGAAAGCTTGCTCAGGGTCCCTAGTGGTCATGTTGCGACAGCCCTCAGCGCGATGTTCTGATGACGCACATGCCTGGCGCCAACTCTATCTTTGCCCATACACGCTGGAAACGCGGCCACTGCTAGGATCGACGCTTCCGTGCGGATATGTCTGGGCAGGGCAGCGGCCTTTGTGTGTGCGTGTGCGTAGGTGCGTATTATGTACGCAGTATGGGGGGAAGGTGGAAATTCCCGTCGTTGCATCGCGTGAGGTCCGACTTGCCCGCAAAAGCAATCCGTCATTAGCTTCTCAACCCATAGAGACGTGCTCCTTGCCGCAAGTCTGAACATTCGTCGCATCTGTGGGGCATGTAGCTTTGTCATGCGACACGCCATGTCTTCCTAGCTGCATGGCGCCGGCGCTGTAAGCTTATATGGTGCGGGTGATGGATCTGGCAGATGCAGTGTGCTCGGGGGATAGCATGCGCGAGCGACGGTAAGCTGCATCCGAGGACACATTATTATCCCGTAGTCACTGCTAGCGAAGCTTCTTTACAGCTGAGCAACCATCCAGAGAGGCGCTTACACACGGATTTCCTTTGTGCGGTTGCCCAGCCATGGGTGCATGAGAAGTCAAACAACGGACTCATTTGCCCTCTAGACGATCCTCGTATGCGATCCTGCCAAAAACCTAACACTGGACTGTTTTCAGTCCCAACCGCCCCAGGATCCTGCGCTAGAGGTGGCGTCCAGTGCTGTTTGCCAAGCGAAGACATGGTGCCATGGTCAAAGTGCGGTACAGGCATATCATATATTCCATTATAGACATCCTGTCGCATTAGCATGGCACTGGGCACTCAAAAAACTCCGGTGGGTGAATCGATCGAAAGCTGGCGCCCGGTCGACGATCTGCCTGCAAACTGCCCGAGGCATTACGGGCAGCATGGCTGGTCTTATTGGCGTGTGCGCAGCAGCATTGACGATGCGGGGCCGACGCCCTAGACGGCGCGCCGTACATTACAGGTGAAGGTCGTCCGAGGCATGTGACAGCCTTCGCCCTTGGGACCAAAAGGTTGCCTCGCTTGGATGCTGCCAAACGCCATACAGACCAGATAAAGGCAATGGGAGCTTCGAGTGGCAACATCGGCATTAGCGGCCATCTCGCTTGCTGACCAAATCTACGAATTCAGAAGGTAGAACGGCGACTGCGGCAGGGCAAACATTCCGCGCCGCAGCCCACAAGTGGATAGCCTTGCTGACCCGTGGTACATACTCGAACTCGACACGCGGAGCTGCGGTTAGCTGAGCCGAGAGCCGTGAAGATCGGTGCCGTGTCTAGGATTGTATACCATGGGCACGAAGCTCTGGAAGAGCTTATCCACGAGCGAGCAAGAGCCATGTACAGCATCCATTGTAACCCACTGCCATGACAAATATGGGATTGCCCTGGCTCGACCCCCAACACGACCTGCAGCGGTAGGGGATGAGGGCACAAGTGTTGGATCAAGCGAGCCACAAGCTCCAGCGTCCTCGCCGTCTTCTGGAGACATCCCTCTGCACATCTTCACCCTGCTCTTTCGCGGCATGAGCCGAGATCCAAAACGCAGGGAGTATGACTCAGTTCTGCAGGAGCGTTTCTTCCCACCCTCGCAGGGGGGCATCGCACCATTATTTTGACTTTTTTTTACGGCCGAGAGCTCGCTCGATTTGGGGGTTAGGCAAAAAACCTGGCAATGTCCGGCGGATTTGCGTGTGATTGGTGCCCCCCACCACGGAAAATATACTTCGTGCACTCAGCCGAGGATACCAGCGCAGTGGCCCTGAATGCCAGGTCAGCCATTTAGCCTGGTTGGAGGATGATGACTGTGATCCAAAAATAATCTTAGATAGCGGATATGGTGTCGTTAGGAGCAGGTCCCTATATCGCCTATATAGATTGCTTTCACCTCCAAATACCATTCGCCGGAGCTACGGCATCCGCATAACGGCCTGTCCAGGATTTTGGGACTGCTATCCTGCAGTGGCGGGCCCTACCGCCACATTTGTGCTGTAGTTGCTGTTGGGAAAACATGTCCACTTGTCGACAAAATATACCGGCAGACGCGACAAATCTGGCTGTCGAGGAAAATACGGCGTTCTGTCGGTCCTGTCACCGTATCATACTAGATCTCGTGTTCGTACTGGTTCCACACGGCGAGTCGCTCGAGTCAGCCGCATGGCCACGACCCGAAAATTACGACAGACTTGCGGGCGGGATCTACGAACCGGTGCTCAGGACACGTTGTGCCAAAGTAGTCTCAACCAGGGGCCCTCGCCATCCTGTCCGTTGCTCCTGGGGGTCCTTGCAGGCTCGCTCTCCCTTGCTCCTTGTGCTAGGGACCCATTCTCGATTTGCGACTGGGTGCGGGCCGAGAACGTCCAATGCTGGCTTTGCCGCCTCGACATGTTTGTGAGCTCTGTTCTCAAGAAGCTGCCTGGAGCCTTGGTGGACATGTATGTGTGTGTGTGGGGGGGCGCACGACACAATGAGGCTCATGGACGGCCCCCTTTCCCCCAAGGCGCCCTGCAGCACACCTCGCAATGCGTACTGTGACAGGCAAAACCCTGCAGGCATCCGCTGCTGACCCCCCTTCCGAGTCTACTCATTAGGCCCGCTACGGAGCGAGAAATTTCCGCCCGGTAATATGCTACATATATCAACACCTAAGCAGCAGCCGTTTACCGAGATGTGGAATGTGACGACGCTTGCATCCACCCGATTAAAGCCACACAGTCTAGACTGCGCCGCCCCGAGAGCACCACGCCGCAACCGTTGGAGTGCTCGCGCGCACCGATGTCTGATCCAGGCCGATGATTTTCATTCAAATTCGTTTGGCGCTTTACAGAGCAATCGGTCCGCTGATAGCATAGGGCGTTTTGAATATCAAAAAGCCGTTGAAAAGTAGCGTTTCGTATATGCGTGGGCGACCCCGAGTTGGAAACCTGATTGTAGGCGTAGGGCCGGCTACATGTTTCTCTTTCACTCAGGCCACCCTCAGCAGGTGGTGCAGTCAGCCAGCCGTAGTGTAGCATGCTACACGCTCGCTTGCAAAGAAAAAACAACGGTGGCGGCTTCTGGAAGGACGTCGGGTGAGCCGCAGCTGCACGCGTGCAGGAGGATTCGCCGGCTATTGAGGCCTGGCGGCGTTGGCGCGAAATAGGGAATGGTGGTGTGCGAGCTGGCATTAGGCTGGGTGGAGAAAGGAATATTTCGGCTCAAAGAAATCTCCTCGATGGGATATGGAATGACGTGCCTGCATCAGCTGTATCCGATGCCCGCCCCTGTCCAAACATATCCTTGTTTCGGACCTTAATGAGGTGAGTAGGTACGCCTTCACCCGATCCGGCGCACCTTTAGACGCGGTCCCACGCCAGCCGACGCTTGCATTGCTCCAGGTTAGCAGTATGTAAGTATGTATTGTATGTAGGTGTACACAGACCCGTAAAGCTACTACAAGTCGCCGAAACACAAAAGTACCAGCGGGGGACCTGGCCGCTTCCACGCAGGGCCATCATTGTTTTTGAAACCTTCATTTCTCGTCGACCACTGCGATGTGCGCAAAATAAAAAAGCCACTATTGAGTCAATATGCACGCTGGCCGAGGAGGGACATGATGCTCGCCCCAGGCTCTGTTACAGCACCCGATTAACTTTCGCCAATCCGCGCCCATGTGGCACAGCAAAAGCAACGTCTGACTCTACTGAAAAGCAAAATGGCCTGACCATGCACATCATAACGGCCCTTCTTCGCACAATTAGAGATGCTGACCGATTGTGCAGGGCGGCTGCTTTGTTTTTTGCGTCGCCACAGATGCCGACTAATCATGTCGGACGGTTTGCACCTCGGCCCGCGACCACACTCGACAAGTTACACAGACATGCCGGCAACACGTGCCATGTCAAACACCCACACACACACCACACACACAAAAGATTCATTGTCGATTCATGCTGCTGAGCATAGGGCCCGTGATTGATTCAACAACCGACTCACTGCTTCCGCTTTTTCGAGGGGCGCGCGTTCTTGGCTCGGCGATTTTCCTTGATCTTGCGGTTCTTGCGCACCGCATCCACATCTCGAAGCTCGTTCTTGCCATTGCCATCCTTGAAGGCACCAATGCGCTTCTCCTTTGCCTCAGCCACACGCTTCTTCTGGACATGATAGTCGTCGCGATACCGATCAGCTTGTTTCGGCGCCTTTTCCGATTTGTGCTTGTAGCGAGGCGCGTTGTTGAAGGATGCTGCAGAGCGGTTGGGGGCTTCCATCTCGCCCACTCTCGGCATCTTGACCTTGTTGGCCTTGCGCCAGTCGTCGAAACGACCACTGCGGAAACTCGCCGCAATCTTTTGCCCGCTCTCTCCGCGGATCATCTTGGCTCCCTTGGAGCCATCGTCGTCATTGGTGCGATTAACATATTTCTTCGATTTTTTGTCCCACCGCATCTTGGACTTGACCGCATCCGCGAAACCCTGAATTTCGTCGTTGACCAGTGACATTTCGGCCGCCCGTGCTGCTGAGACAAAGTTAGTGTTGCCAGCATCTCCGCTGCTGACTCCGTACGCCTTCTCCTCTGCCAGGTTCTCCTTGGGAGTGTATGACATGAAGAAGTCGTCGTTCCTCCAACTGTCTTTCTTGGATTTTTTCGATGTTGGTTGTGACACAGACACCTCGAGCTCGTCAGAGTCAGAATCATAAACCCCCTCGGCAACCTCTGCTTCCTCTTCCGAGGAGGTGTCATCTTCATTTGCTTCTCCTGAACCGGTCTGAACCGTGTCAAGATCGTCCTCGGCCATTTTGTTGGCCGCCTGTTTGGCCTTTTGGCGCTCAACCTGTTCTCGTCTCTTCCGCATAACCTCAGCTGTTTCACTGTGGATTCCGCGTTTGCCAATTTCAAACACAGTTTCTGCTGGTCTGAATGACTGAATCCTGGCGAGCATGTCTTCTTTTTCTCTCTGGGCAGTGAAAGCATCATTGCTGAACAGCATGTGTGTTTCGGCAAAGTTAGGAGACGCTGCTAGTTCTTTGGCCCGTACAACGCTCTGTGCGCTTGCTTGGTTGCGGGTGCGTTGATACTGCCGTTCACCCTTCTCAGCCACGCTTAGCAAAAGGGCCAGATCTTCGTCCTCGCTGAGTTGTCTGTTGACTTGCTCGACGCAGCTCTCCACTTGCCATGGTGACAAACTCCCAACGACGAAATCGTCGGCATAGTTCGGCTCATCACCCGTCCGCCCTAAAAGCAGACGTTTGCCGAGGAAAAGCTGTAGGTCAATGAGGTAAGGTAGATCGACGTGTCTGCATAAGCTGTACGCCCAGCCCTTTCTACCGGCACGAGCCGTTCGTCCAACTCGGTGAACAAAGATCTTGGGCTGCGACGGGAAATCATAGTTTATGACGTGGTTGATGTGAGGCATATCGACACCGCGCGCAGCAACGTCTGTGACGATAAGAATGCGACTCAAGCCAGTGCGGAAGTCTTGGATTTGCTCTTTTCGAGCCGTTTGATCGAGATTACCGTACACTTTAGAAAGTTAGCAGAATTCAATACAAATTGCTGCCATTTCGCTTACCGTATGATATGGCATATCCGAGATTGCGAAGAAGGTTGGCCAGATATTCAACTCTGTGCTTCGTTGCGGCAAATATGATTGTAGACTCATCCACAGGGACGTCCTTGACGAAAGCCTCACTGCGCTTCCGTTTCTTGCTGTTGATAGGTTTCTCCCTATCTTCCCGGGCTTTCTTTGCGGCATCGGTTTCACCTACGGGGACCTTGATGACGTTTTCGAGAAGATATAGCAGGGCTCCGTCTCGATCACCCGACTTGATGGTGAAGTAAGCACTCTTTAGGTCTGGAGAAATTTTGCTTTCCGCGTCCAAACGAATCAGCTTAGGTTCTTGCAAGCCTGCCCGCGCAAACTCCACGAGTGACTTTGGCAGTGTGGCACTGAACAAGAGTGTTTGCCTCGACGCGGGTAGGGCATGCAGAATTTCTGAAAGTTGCGCGGCAAATCCCATTTCGAACAATCGATCGGCTTCGTCGAAAACGATATACCTGACCGAAGAGAGATCGAGGCCCATCTCAACCTTCAAATGCAAGAAACGTCCTGGCGTCGCAATAATGATGTCGGGGTTTGTGGTCATGGCGCTGAATTCTGCGAGATTGTCAGTACGAAATCCAGTGCCTCAGTGGCATTTCAACGTACGTTCTTCAAGGCTGTCACCACCAACAAGCAAGATAGTTCGTAGATCGGTTCCACGGCCCAACTCCTTGACCACCTTGAGTGTCTGCAGGGCAAGCTCGCGAGACGGCGACATGATGATTCCTCGCGCGCCCACTTTTGCAGAATGCGCCTTGAGTTTTTGGATCATGGGTATGACGAACGCGGCCGTCTTTCCGGAACCAGTCCTAGCCATTCCCACCACGTCTTCACCCTGAAGCATGAGCGGTACTGCCTTGCGCTGAATCGGAGTTGGGACCTTGAAACCCTTCTGTGTAATGGCTTTGAGTAGGGCCGCATTCAAACCCATGGCCTGGAAGCCTCCACCCTTCTTGACCGACTTGCCCACATTTGAGGCTTTGCGATTCGAGGCAGCCTGCTTCGCTGCGATAAAGGCCTCGTCGTCTGATCCATCGTCATTGCCGACTTCCAGATCCAAGCCAAGGTCTGCGTTCAGGTCCGTCTCTTGCGGAACATCATCGCCGCCAGCCAGGGCATCGAAGATGTCGTATTCGTTTTCGGAGAGCGCCGGTGAGCTCGCGCGGGGAGCCATTTTCGGCGGCTCGAATGTCGGATTGCGAGGCGACAGTGTTGAGCGCTTGTTTGACCTGGCGTTTGAAGCCGCGCGAAGGTTTGCCCTTGGGAAAATTTCGGGCACGGACCCTCGAAATCTTGGCGGTAGGTAGGGGTCCGTCGGAGTAGCGTACACGTGCCCCGCGATGAGGGCAGGCGCGTCCGACGCGTTTTGCCATCTCCAGATTTGTTCCACACGACATCATTCGAGCCCGGGCAGCAGGATGAGTATACACTACACCTTCACTACCAGCCAAGTCTCCAGGCTAACTGCTCCAGATTACAACAACTACGAAACTTCATACACGTCCTATGGCGCTGGCGGCGGTGCTGGCGGCGGCGGCTTCATACCAGGAGAGGGCGGCAGCACACAAAGCCCCGGCGGCAGGCGAGACTTTGCCCAGGACTCACTACGCCCCGTTACAATCAAGCAGATACTAGACGCCCAGGGCGAAGCGGGCAGCAATGACAATTTCAAAATAGATGGCACAGTAATCAGTCAGGTAAGACTACAGCTGGACGTTTGGTGCACTGTACTAACTCCACGCTCAGCTCACACTCGTCGGCCAAATACGCAACATATCCAACCAGACTACAAACACTACATATCGCCTCGACGACGGCACTGGAAGCATAGAAGTCAAGCAATGGGTTGATCCGGAAGCGGCAGATCAGAACAACCCTACCAAGGCGAAGCTCGTGGAAGGCGCATATTGCCGAGCATGGGGCAAGCTGAAGAGCTTCAATGACCGAAAGTCAGTCGGAGCGACCGTCATCCGTCCAATTGAGGACATGAATGAAGTTTCTTTTCATATGCTCGAAGCTACCGCCGTTCATCTCTACTTCACACGCGGTCCTCCTGGTCAGGCGGGCGGTGCTGTGGCCAACGGAGCAGGAGGACATCAACAGCAAGGGACAGATGGTGGCAACTATGGCGCCTACGACCTCGCCGGTTTCAATCAGACTGCGAAGAAGGTCTTCCAGTTCTTGAGAGAAGTGGGACAGTCGAACGAGGGTGTGAATCAGTACGAAATTGCTGCAAAGCTTAAGATGGACGTGGCAGAAGTAGCAAAGGCGGGTGATGACCTGTTGTCGGGTGGCCTGATATACACAACTATCGACGACCAGACCTGGGCCGTTCTCGATACAGAATAAATGAGATGTTGGGCTGCAGTGAGTTGGGTTGAGCAAGGCAGCAGCATTCCGTCAATGACGGTTTGAGAAGAATCATGACCACGCGTAACGATACTTTAGGGCCTGTAGTGAAAGTTAACCTTTACATGTCGTGCGAGGAGGTTGAAAAATCCTTACTTCTCTGCATTTGTAGAGAGAAACAATACACACGTGCCAACAATAGCGCACGACACCACAGTGAAAATAACCTGCGTCTTCCAGCCAGTTTGGACTAGGGCCTGCCGCTGACTGTACCGTGAGACAGTGTTGATGTAATTGGCCAAGCCCGCAGCCATACATGCCAAGGACAAGAGCCAGAAGATGATTCCCAACGGCAATGCAAAGCGCAGCTCTGCAGCAAGTGTTAGTGGGGGATCAATGAGAAAGTGCTTATTTGGCTACCGAGTGGTGTTGGTTGTAACTTGAGATGGAAAGACAGCACGATGGCTACCGACACAATAGCCATGTACACGCTTAGTTTGAGCCACGAGAGAAATGCTACCATGTCGTTAACTATCGCATCTCATCTTCAGCGTCCAGGTCATGAACTCACTTCTCTCGTTCGCAGCATGGTCGCGTGCGTCCGATGTAACATTATCAAACAGCAATACACCGCCTAGCCACGGTGGTTCTCTGAAAGCTGTTCGGTCATAATCATTGCTCCTACGGCGCGAGTCAGAAAACCGCGACAATATGGATTAAGACGGAGACGAAATACTGCTTGATCAAGATGGGTTTACTCCCAAAGATATTCCAGAAGGGTCGGTAAGGCTCGCGAAGGATGGACTCATCCGTCGCGTCCATGCGCTCCAAACTTCTAAAATCCATGGTGTTTCGGATGAAATGCGGCCTCAACAACACGAGAACCAATATGGGACGAGAGATTTCCGCCAGTCGGTGTGAGACGTCACGTTGGGTGCACGCGGTTGCTTACCAGCACGGACCTCGGCATTTCCGATGTAGACGTCAGTAGGACCGAACGAAGCAATGAAAACATCTTGCTTTCTAGCCAGCAATTGCTTTCCTCATCGAACCCATCTTTCACAATGGAAAAGCACAAGGAACTTGCGCTCTTTGGCGGCGAAGTGTAAATATGCCCTCCAGCTACATATATCCCATACATGAACAATACCCAGGCTAATTACTTTTTCCATGACGAAAGAGGTTGGAACGCGTCAGACTGGACCGCCAGCGACGACCGGGTGCGAGGCGGCTCTTCACAGTCGTACCTCACCATATCCGGCTCATCTGCCTGTTTCCATGGCACGCTGGACACCAAGACCCTGGGAGGCGCTGGGTTCGCCAGCCAGCGCACCACAGGCGAGAACCGATCATGGGATCTGTCTGCCTATGACGGCATTTTTCTCGACTTGGCCAGCGTCGACGACAAAAGGTACACGCTGACGCTCAAGGATGAGTTGTTGCCGCCTATGCCGGATGGCCGCGATCAGTCGTCGATTAGCTTCGAGTACGACTTTGACTCGAAGAGCGGGCTCAGTATGTTTGTGCCTTGGCATGCTATGAAGGCGACGTATCGCGGCAGAGAGCAGAATGATACGAAGCCGCTGAACACAGAGAGTGTGAAGCGGTTCAGTATCATGGCTAGGAGGTATTGATCCTATGCCTTTTCTCCAACATTGTAGCTAATGGACGTAACAGCTTCTTTGGCTCCCAAGAAGGCGAATTTAGTCTCGACATCAACGCCATTAAGGCTGTGTCCATGTCTGGCGACATCGAAAAACGTCTTGCTGGTGTTTCTGGGGGTATCCAGGTAAGACTTTGAAACTCTGCCTGTTAAATTGAGGGGTCGCAGCTAATCTATCTCCTTCTTGGCACAGGGGCAAGAGCCTTGGTCCTGGAAGAACTCCAATCTCGTTGGTCTCGCAGTCATCTTGGGCTCGACATGGGCCATCTCCTGGGTCTACTGCTGGTGGAAGGGTTACGACATGAGCATCATGCGTTTTTCCAAGTGGTGGTCCGTCGTGAGGAAATAGCGTGGCAGTCCAACGCAAAAATGTACGTGACAGAAGAACCGAATTAGACATCAATTGTACGTACCAGTGGCCTCGGCTCTGCTATGAATCACATTGAAAGAATCATGTCATTTTGATCTTTGCACCCACGCTTTTCCGCGCCATAAAATCACAACACACAAACACTCTCAACACACTCCACATCCACTCACAATCTCCCCGGATGTATTGTCAGCCCATATGACGGTTCTCATCTGGTATCCCTTGCACCAAGCATACGCAAAAAAAATCAAAAACATACGACAGCGAGTATTCGCCAGTGGTCACCCACCTGACTACTGACTCGCCGGTACACCGTTTGTATATCGCAAATCAGACGGGATGCATACATAGAGATGTCCTATGGTCGTATGTGAAAGAACTTGGTGGGCTTGAAATAAATGTTTTCCACGCAGTAGAGTAGACGAGTGGCGGGAAGTGGAGACAATGATTTCATCCAAGAAGCCTAGTCAGTGCACTTTTAAACTCTCAACAATAGCTAGAGTTATGTACCAAATTGATTATCTTCTTCTTGGTGGGTTTCAAAGTCCAATATCTTCTCAACAGGGCCATCACAAACCTGTTTCAGATCGAGCGAACTTAGTAGGACCTCGAGAAAGCTCTGCCATGTTGACGTTATCAGAGCAGATCGACCTAACTACATGTACATTATACATATTAGCGAATGTATATAGGACCGATTATCAATCGTTTCTTGACTCTCCTTCTCAAATGAGTGACAACAACGACCAACGACAGAATCACGCCACACGTACAATCTCCCCTAATCTTACCATACCACCTCATTAGCTCTAACACTTTAGGTCAAACTTGGGCAACCTCCCCGCCGTCATTGCCCCCCACGATCTCTCATCAGCAGCCTTGCCATTATCGCCGATGCTAGGGGCTTTCCATTCCTCGTCAAAGGCCTCAAAGTAGAATGCGTTGAATCCCCACTGCAACAAAGCACAAAACCCTTCTTTGTAGAACTTTGTTGCATTATCCAACCCTCCCTCTGCCGCCTCGTAATCCACTCCTTCCTTCGTCGGCCATCCCGTCTCGCCGTTCCACAGCTCAGGCGCTTTATCCACACCGCCGGCAACTTTCTCAATGTGCGTGAGAGCTTGGTACATGTCGTCGAAGTAGACCTTTTTTGCGTCGGCACCAATACGGGCGCCCTGCCAGAAAGCAAAGGCGTTAACAAGAAGGATGTCTGAAGCAGGAATGACTTCGTTTGCTGTGCCGTCAGCGAATTTGTTCCAGGAATCGGCGGTGCCGACTTTGATTCCAGAAGGCAGTTTGGACTTTACGGTGCGGATTCTGTCTGCGAGCTCTGCGCCCGTGAAGTTGCCGCGGTAGAGAGTCTCGCTTCCGACGGTTACAGCGTAGATGGTTGAGGCGTAGGTGGATGCGACTGCAGTGATGGCAGAGAGGTCACGGTTGAAGGAGGAGTCGAGATCGGCCCAGATTCCTAGGATGACTTTGAAGCCGGCAGCTTGAGCAGCAGGGAGAGCCTTCGCCGCCATGTCGCAGTCGGAGGCGGCGTAGCCGCGTACGATGGTCGAGCCGGAGTTGGACTTGATGGCGGAGAAGTCAGCGGCGTAGTCTTTTGTTGACTTGCAGGCTCCGTCCGCGTTCTTGGTGCCCAAGGCGAAGCCCATGGTTCCCTTTGCGGCAGATACGACCGCAGGGGAGGCAGATAGCAGAGCAGCTACTATGGTTGAGAGACGCATTGTGCCTTATGTTCGTTCAGCAATTTGTTGATATTACGAGTATCAATTTACTTCGAGAGACAACGATCTTCCTGAATCTGCCAGATAGTCCTCTCTCTGGTCCCAAAAAAATGAATTGTTGTTTCGGTCAGAGAATTCTCTTTGAGTCGTGTGAGAATAACTCCCCCAATGAATGAGTGTGGGGTGTTGTTGAAAAGAGTGACTATGAAAGAGTGAGATAGTGACAGAGTTGTAGAGAAAGAAAGAAAGAAAGAAAGAAAGAAAAAAAAGGAGTCAAACTTAAAAAAGTGAACCGGAAAACAACCTGTGCTTATGCCATCAGATGTTTTTCTGTCCGGAATGCCGGAAGGGAGACGAGGGAGGGGAGGGGGAAGAGACGTAAGCACGGCATGTTCAACGTTAATTTACCCAACCCATGGGGCCTGCCCTGGTTATAGAAGTGCTCAAGCAAGGTACTTAGCCAATCAAGCCCTCTACGGCTATTTAATTGACATAAGTGGGGCGGTGCGTAGTTGCGCAGCTTGTGTTGATGGAGGAGAGGGCTCAAGAAGCACAAAAGAAGTTTTGAAAATTACGATGCAGGTCGACCATTTCATTGGCTTATCCATGAAACATTGGTTGCTCAAGAAAAGCAATTCTTATATGCAACACATTCTATACATCAGAATTTCGTCTTAAAACTTCGACAGACGGAAAGGATGCGCTTCGGTATTTAGCACAAAGTCATCCAGGCTGATTAACCCTGTATCCGTAAAGCACAGATAAAAATACTTCAACGTCTCTGCCATCCAGAAACTCTCCATGTAATCCTCCTTTTCTGATCCCTTGACCGTGACATCCATGATCGCAGCGTTTGCAAGCTTAGTGTCTGTTTCTGAGGCGACGGCCTCGAACATTGTCCATGCCGTGTCTCGCCACACTGGGTCGCCTGTGATGCGCCAGAGTATGAAGACGGATTCAATGGCTTCTGGACGGAGAATGTAGCGGGGATCTTTGGCAGTAGTGAAGCCTTTGGGTAGATGAGGTTTGTGTTGTGGTCGGGCGGCGGCGGCTTCTGTATACCGCTGCTCGTCCCAGGCGCAGCGCTTGCGGTGATCTGGGCCCGGACAGAGGACCATGTTGTATCTCTCTGGCATGATACCGGATGGAAAGGCCTGATATGCGTAGGCGCAACCACGAGCTAGCTTGGCCCCGTGCTCAAGATACTCATTGTTGTTAAACAAGCGTCCGCCGAGGGCATAAAGCCCACCAATGAAGCACGAAAGGTGCTCGCTTTCGGGATCGAGGCTCGGGCCGTTATCAAGAACGTCAACGTTGCCTGAGATAAGAATGTCTTCTTTGCCTGGGATCATAGGCGCAAAGAATAGGTTGCGCATGGCTGTGTCCATAAAGGCACGTGACATAGTTTCGTACTTGGCTGCGCTTGTGTCTACTGAACCAAGCAAAGCATAGGCCTTGGGCAGGTATTCATACAGAGAGTCTGCGTTGCCGCCAATCGTGAACTGATATCCAGAAACGACGTCCTGGTTGCGCATAGACACCATCATGGGCCACATTCCAGGGAGCTTGGTGGCATTCTGGTCCTTGTGGAAGACGTCCATAAGGCGTGATGCTGCGGCATAATACTTGTCGTTTGCTGTGATTTGGCTGAGCCTGCTGAATTCCAAAATAATGGTGCCAGGGCTCGCGCTAACCACCTCGCTCTCCACGACCAGGCCCTGACCCGTCTTTGCTGTCTCAAAGTCGATGAAGTCAACTGGCATATTATTTTCGGTGTTGAATGCAACATATAGCAAGTCGCCCACCTCAATCGCCTTCTCTTTTAAGACTTCATGTCCGCTCAAGTCGTACGCTGCTAGGAGCCCGCCGAGATATCTACAGAGGTCAGCCCGAATCCCATGTGCATTCTTGCATACCTCAGAACCTACCGAATGCACGTCTCAAACGTGTTCACTCTTCCCGATGTCGAAGCGCCAAAATCAATCACGGAGACTGCTTCGACAGCCTCGTAGAACTCGTCGCGCATACCCATGATCCACAATGTGTCGAGGCTATCGACCAATGTCGCCGCCCAGCCAGAGAATTGATCGACATAGCCTCCACTAATGGGCTTCAACGCGTCCTTCATCCATGCATTGCTCCTGTAGCTAGCCCAGCTCTTCTTAAACACTTTCTTCACAGCCAGCCGTCTGTCCTCTTGCGATTCGGATCCGACCCTATGCTGTATTCGAGGCCGGTTCTTGAAGGGCGCAGGTAGGCTAGGTTTGCGCGATGGAGGGTAGGTAAAGTTGACAGAATTCCAATCGAAACTACTCGGCTTTGTGCGGATAGGCCGGGCGTGGGATGCGTCGTTCATGTAACGCGCCAGTAATACAGTCGCATCGCTCTGATTGAATTGGACACCTTGGTCTGAAGGGAGGAAGCAGTAGATCCAGACGACAATGGCCACGCAGATGGCGACATGGCGAATGCGCACGCGAGGCATGATTAAGGCATCATCAGGTGTGTGTGGGAGTGACAGTTATAAAGGAGAGTAAGCACACGAATGTGCATCGTCATCTATTGGGGGTGAGACATATGGGAAGGGCCGAAGGGACGCGCTACCGAAACCGATACAAGTGGCAGCAATGGCGCGTCCCTGGCGGATGATCGCCGAGGATCCCCCGCTTTAGTAACATCACGAATGTGAAGATGAAACAAGCAACATTGAGCAAGCAGACACTAGCGATCAGAATGGGGCAAGGCTTGTTGGTAATCGTTGATTTTGGTAGTATTACAAAATAATAGAATCTACTAATGACTCAAGGTACGGGGTATATGCTAACGCTATGCGTGAAATCCGACTCAACTTTTAAACCGTGAAAATGCAATCTCGAAAACAACGTCGTAACACATGTCTATCGCTTGGTGCTCGCTCGGCTGTTACCCCGCGGCCTGCCCGCAAAGCTTTCTCTTGTGTTGACACGGTCAATGTCGAATGGGTTCGAGTCGAACTCAAGGTCGCGTACTGTCCTTCGGCTCCTGGTGGAACGTCCAGTGTGAACCCTCTTCAGACCATCGTTCTCTGCCTCCTTTTCAGTCTTCATCTCCTGGAATCTGCCCGTGGATTCTTCCATGTGGGCCTCTTCCTCAACTTCTTCTTCCTGGGGTGTGAGAGTGTTGGCACGAGATGTATCCTCTGAGTCAGCACCAGCCTCTTGTCTTGCTGCCCTTGCAGCATGCTGGTCCCGAATACGTTGCATAAAGGCTTCAGACTGTGCGGCGTACTTGCACTTCTCACGGATAGTGGCACCGTACTTGTAGAAGAGGAAGGGCAGTGGGAGACAGGCGATCGCAAGGAAAGCCGGAACGGAAGATGCCCAGTGGATGCCGAGGTTGTCGTACATCTGGGAAGTAAAGAGCGGGAAGGCGGCACCGAAAACAGATCGAATGATACCGTTACCAGCGAGGACGGACGCCGCAAAGATGGTGTAGGAGTCGATGAGGTAGTTCATGATTGACAGGAAGATAAGAACCATACCGAATCCAAAGGGGATGGAAGCGACAACGCTGATGGCCCATGGCAGAGAAGGAGAGTTGGTCCAGGCAAACCAGAACAGACCAATGGGAAGTGCAATACCGCCAATGATGCACATGGGCAGACGTGCCTCAGGAGCGGCAAACCCGCGACCCGATTCCTTTACCTTCTTCATGTACATCTTGTTGTCGACAGTGATGACATAGGTGATGGCAAGTGCAATTCCGATAGCAACGGCAATGAAGGGCAGTCCACTGATACCCTCGTTCCAGTGACGGCCGATGCGGTACACAATAGGGAAAGCACCGAAAAGCATGTAGAGAATACCGTAGATGATGGCGTGGTACAGGGAGAGAAGCAGGACAATAGGCTCGCAGAAGAGGAGGATCCATGGGCGCTTGAGACCAGTAGCGAAGGCCTCTCCGAGTGAAACCTTTCCTTGATCGATGTCGGTGCGGGATCGGTAAACCTTGCCAGTAAGCTTGGAAAGCTTCTCGGCACGCCTTCGGAGGAGAACAGGAGGATATGTCTCAGGGACAAGGAAAGCACAAGCAACGAGCAGAGCACCAGCCCAAATGGCCATCAAACCGTTGACCCATCTCCATCTGTAAGATGAGGTTAGTTGAAATCCTGTGGAAAAGCGGCTGTTACTACATACCCTTCAGTCATGCCGAGGAATCCACCGATAATGGGACCAAGGACGGGACCCATGAATGGCGCGGCAGAGAAGATGCTCATAGCAAGACCTCGCTCGTTGGCAGTGAAGATGTCAGCAATGACACCTCCGGCATTGGTCAGAGGACTGGATCCAAACGCGGCGGCAAAGAATCGGAGGATGAGAAGCGAGTAGATGGAGTTTGCGCCAGCAACACCAGCATTGAATGCCATGAAAGCAGCATACGTGCCCACGAACACGATCTGGCGACCATACAATTCCGAAAATGGAGCCCACAAGAGAGGACCAAGCGCGAATCCAAGAACGAAGAGTGATACACCGAGCGTGACGACTTCTTGGCTGACTTTGAATTCCATCATGATTTGTTGGATACCTGGTAAACGTTAGCTTTGAACGCCTTCATCATCTCGTAGACACGAATCTTACCTCCAGAAAACGCAGACGAGCAAAATGACACAACGAGCACCGAGTTTGCTACAGCCAGGGCGATTATCCACTTCTTCGTCTTAGGCCAGGTCATGGGGTTCCTGGGGTCGTTGTCGATCCACTCGACGACATAGGGATCTTCCTCTGTGCCCGCACCCTCGTAGTCGTAGTTGATAATCTCCCGTGTGACGACACCCTGATCGGTGATCATCTGCCAGTGTGAGATGCCTTCTCTTCCAGACTCGACGTCCATGTTGCTGCTGTTGCTATTCGTGGCAGAGCCAGCGGCGACCTCGCGGTCCTTTTCCATTGTCGATGTGTTGACCAGTGGAGTGTCTTGTTTAAGTGTGGTTGTGTCTCAAAACAGATCGAGTAGGAGACGTGTTAGATTAAAACAGTGTAAGGTATATGTAGGAGTGAAGACGAAATAATGACGACAGAAGACGGCTTGGTAGAAAAAGAGGAAGATCACGACTCCAAGCGGGACTCACGCCACATATAAACCAGCCTGATCCAACCCACTGCCGGACGCCTCGAACAAAAAAACCCGGCCGACGCATCTGTCTCCCGCAAGCGCCCAGCAGTCTGGAACGTTTTCCGAATCGCGGCGCGCCCGTTGCTAACAGTGCCATCCCTGAGTCTGAGCCCTATGACAACATGATGCTAAATTCTCAAGCGTTGCTCGGCCGAGCCCCGGCAGCGCTAGTCCCTTGATGGAACGCGCGCAACTGACCATCTCCCACACCCACGCCCTCTCCGCTCCCCGCACCCAATCGCACACGCAGAAAGACACAAAAGAAGCGCCGAGAAAGCGACTGAACATCGTGGCAACCACAGATTCTTACGCAGCACGTTGCACCCTGGCCCGCAAACCTAATCTGTAGATCGCTCACGTCATACCTTCCAAGATTTGCTCGAGTTTTTTCAGCCTCGTTGGCAACCCCTAGTACACCGAGATGCCGAGGCACATGGAGATAAACTATGCGTCCGTGTGGTATGAATCACTGATACGATAAATTCATCGATCCACTTTCGCTACCCCCGTCGCCCTTTGCGTCCGCTCCTCGCGCGCTCCGCCCCGCTGGCTATGGGTTCAGACGCGTAGGCGCTGCTCGTCGGAGGCGTTTGTCGCGAGTCTAGTTGGCGGATGGTCGGAGAGTCGCTGTACGAGAACAGCCTTGGCACATGTGTAGAACACACGTACGCTTTGCCCAACCGCATGATCGACACACAGTAGATGAGAGCTATCTCCATTCCTGAGGAAACTTCCCATTTAGAAAGTCACCTTGCATATAGAGTAGACGGAAATGCCAGTTCAACAGACCACATGTTGACGGCCATCGGACCATGTGTTGACGACTCGCAGCTTGCTGCCTGATGCGGGTTTCGACGCAACATGTCCTTACGTATTTCGGACCTAAGATGGACATACGGCATTGCTGAGTATTCCTAAAATCCGTTGTGCCGTTCCATTCCACTGTATACGCCACGTCGGAGTCCACACCGTCTACCGACTCCGATCTTCGTGTCTGGGATTTCTAAGACTAGTCGCACACCATCGCACCACTTGCTCGTCCGTAGCTTTATTCCTTCCCCTCAATCCATTGTCTTACGTCACGAAGAGGGGAAGGAAGAGAAGAGGGGCATTGGTGTCCTGAAATTCCACGGCCTCAATATTCCTCCGCTCTGCCGCAGGAATGATAATTTCCTTACTACTCAGGCATAGAGCAGCACAGACAGCACAGCCGAGCAACCGCGCACGCCCCCTTTTACTTCGACCATTAATTAGCTAGTTGGGCAGTACCCACAACAAGCTCTCCCTCGAAACCCAAAATTTCCCATCACCTGGGTAACTGGGTCAACGATCAAAAAACGGTTCTGTTCCTGGTCAGCTCCCGTTAGTTGCTACCAACCAACCAGGCCAAGCAACTCTACCAAGTAACAACAGCACATCACCCAAGCCCACTAACCGTACCCACGCGGTTCAAACTGCCCTGCTCAAGCAAAAACCAAGCTTTTACGCCACATCTGCTTGCCTTTCCCTTTCCCGTCCCTTGACCACATTCTCTCGCCCGCCCCGACCCAGTCCGCCCAGCCCAACCTAACCCCAAAGCCCACCTCAGCCTAACCCAACCAAGACCACGCCCTCCGAAATTGGGGAGAGGAATAACAGGAAGCGCGCCAAGTGGGGAACCTCTGTTCCCTGATCGCCTCGCTTGCACATGAGAATCATCACGGCTCTCGCCTGAAGAAAGCCATATAGCCGAAATGGTCTAGCCCCCCCCCCCCCCCCCCCCCCCCCCCCCCCCCTCCTCCCTGCCTTTTGGTTTTTTTTT
>PELC01000180.1:0-30768 GCA_005212705.1 Curvularia lunata
GTGTGTGTGTGTGTGTGTGTATGTGTGTGTGTGTGTGTGTGTGTGTGTGTGTATGTGTGTGGAGGTGCGGGTGTGGTAGATTGTCACTCACTGGGTCAGACGTGCCGCTGCGGTCCTTTGCAGCGAGGTCTCTGCCCTTGATGACGTTGACCCTCAACACCAGGCCGTGAGCAGCAGCGGGCGGCTCGGGCATTGCGCGGATACGGGGGCTGCTGTTGCGAGCGGCGGGGACAGAGGTCGGGGCGGAATTGGGAGCGGTTGAGGGCGAGTAGCAGGCGGAGGAGCGCTTGAGGCGTTGGGGGACCGAGAGCCTGCTGGTAAATGTAGGACGGGGCATGTTGGCGGGCGGTGGGCGGGTGCACCGCCTCGGCGAGTGGCTACGCGTTCAATCAGGGCCCTTCGATCGGTCCGCGCCAGCCAAGTATTGCTTGATGATGCGCCGCGGGTTGGCACAGAGTGGGCTCACGACACGCACTAGTTGCTAAGGATGGATGTAGGTCTGAGGTCTGAGGACGAGGACGAGGACGACGTGTTTCTGTTTCTCTGGCCGGGCGGCAGCGTCTGGGCTTTAGGGGGTGGAGATGGATAGAGCTTGGGGGCCGCCGCATATCTGGCCTGGCCTAGGGAAATGCATGCACAGCAGCAGCAGCGAGAGAGGGAGAGCTGAACAAGGCGCGCAATCTGTCTCCTGCGGCCGCGGCGATAGTTGGGAGGAGCGGCGCCGGAACTTGCGGCTGCTGAACTGACGACTGCTATCAATGTACCCTGAGTCCACGGCTCCCGCGTGTGCGCCGGCCAGAGATGCAAATGCCGCAATGGCAAATCTGTCTTGTTGCGCAGCCAAACAGCAGCCCGTACGCGCTGCGGCTGCGTGGCTGCTTGGGGATACGCCCGACTGCACGGGGGCGGCTAACTGCGCAGCCAAGTACCACACCTCTACGCGACGACGTCTGACATGCATGTACCAGAGCCTCTAGCGGGAATGCCATGCCCAGTACCTACGTATCGCACGAACGAGTGGGATTCCTGCAATCCCATCTCTTCCGCTTTGTCCGCCCCAATTCGTCCTCTTGCTACCCTCGCGGCCGTTGACGCTGCCGCCGCCATCTCCACATGTGGGCCGCGTGCTGCGAGACTGATGCAATGCATACAGGCTGCCAACTCTGCCGTACCAAACACGAGCCCCATCACAGGTCAGCCTATACGGTGCGCGTCGTCTGGGCACTCCACATGGCTGCTCGTTGCTGCCGGTTTGCCGTGGCTGGTGATGTGGCTGACGGCGTGGCTGATGCAAGCCAAGACTACCAAGCGTCATCCAAAAAACTGCTTAATCCAAAAGAGCCATGGCCGAAACGTTCATGGCGCCTTTTCTTTGTTTCTTTTGCAACCTGAACTATCTGCACGCGATGACATCGTCTGAATCATCCAACTGGGTGGGTTGACCTTGCAGAAACATCTTGCGTCACCAGAGTCCCCTGGAGCTTCAGCTGCCATCAAAAATTGGTCGCGTCCCAACAGCTAGCCATGCATTTTTGAAGCACGCCCATCACTCCATCACACGCCAGGCCGCTCTCCCCGTCGCCTTTTTTTGTTTATTGCGGCTCAATACCTGAACCTGCTGTAGTGATTACTCCCCTCATCACAATCCATTTCCACCCAATCTATTCCAGCACGACAGCTAATCAATCTCATGCCAAATCACATGCATCATCACATCCCAACTAGCCAAACTCTCTCTGCGCCTCCGGCCCGACTCAACAACGTCTCAACTCGGTTCGATCCGTCCTTGCTGATCATCCATGTGCAGATACGAGACGAACACGAGGGGCCGCTTCCTCTCGTTGCTTTTACAAACTTCATCTCCAACCTAATTTGCTTGACACCTGGCCACAGGAACCATACTTCAGCCAACAGACATGTGCATGCACGCAATCCCAAGGAGAAGAAAAGCCTGACAATTATATATATAACAGTGATAATAATAACAATCAAGACCCTCGCGCTCTGCATTGATTAATATAGACATACAAGACTCTCATGTACCAGTTTTTCTTTCATCATTTCACTACATATCGCACACTCTGTATACATACTCAGCGGTCCTGCCAAATCAGGACAACAAAACACTTCAACGACATGGCAGTAGCACTAAGTAGATACTCTGGGAGGAAGTAAAAGAAAGAAGTAAGAAGGAAAGAAAAAAAAAGAGAAGAAAGAGGGCATAGTATTAGGAAATGAAAAAAAGAAACCCTTCTTTTGGCAGCTGCTCAACATGCGTCGCTCGCTGGCCCACTCGAAAGATCTTTTGTAGTAGTGGCACGCGTTCCAATACCCAATCTCTCTTTGCCCCCCAAGAAAGATGTCGGCACAAAGGATAATAGAAGGAGAGAAGAAAAGACGGCTTCGCGGATGGTGTGAATCCATGGCTTCTCTAGCCCGCCCGCAGGGTATCAAAGAGAGAGCAATGCGGGTCTAGAGCAAAGCCATTTCTCGACGGAAGCGCAAGCATGCAAAGCAAAGTCCACAACGCCTGTGAAGGACATGAGGCATACAAGCCGTGAAACAAGTTCAAGGTGGAATACGTTTCGTGTACTCTCCTTGTTCCTGCGCTTATATCAAACCGCACAACCGCAGGTTCTCCTGAATTATGATATCTGCAAACAACGTTAGCATCAGAGCAAAATGAGACAGTCGACGTCAGCGCAAGACATACCATTTACAGCGGCCATGACGAATCGGATTTGCATGGTGTCGGTGGCGCAGGTGAAATGCGTGTAAATTTGCTTGGTCTCGTGTTGGTTGAGCGAGACGAAGCGGTTGAGAATGTAGTCGCAGGCGGCAGCGTAGTCCGGACCGCCCTCGTAGTCGGGGAAGTAGTTCTTCATTGGGCTGACGGGCAGCTTCTCCTTGAAGCGATCAATCTTGTTCAGGAACAGAATGATGGACGTCTTCACGAACCACCGCGAGTTGCAGATGGAGTCGAACAGTGTCAGGGCTTCCTGCATACGGTTGACGGTCTCGTCCTCGAACAGCAGCTGGTCGTACTCGGAGATGGCGACCAGGAAGAGGATAGTGGTGACATTCTCGAAGCAGTGTATCCACTTCTTACGCTCAGATCGCTGGCCACCGACATCGAACATGCGGTAGGTGAGATCGCCGATGATAAAGGTCGTCTCGGTGATACCGGTCGTCTTGACACGAGAGCGGAGCACGTCCTGGTCGTTGGGAATGTAGTCGGGCGCAGCGATGCGGTCAATTGAGTCAAAGTAGCTGAGACAGTCAGTCATGACGCGCACGTCGGGCCAGGGCGGGTACTCACTATTTGGCCGAATCGTTGAGCTGGTACTCGCGCGAGCGCTGGAAGCACTGCTGCACACCGGCATCCTTCCAGAGAACCGAGATGGCGTTGCCGACCTCTGGTGGCAGGCTGTCGCCCTCAATCTGAGCTGGTTGCATGAAGATGGTCTGGACGTGGTACTCGGCGCGCTGGTCGTCAAGCGGCAGCTCGAGCGACTCCATAGCCTCGAGGATGACGCGCATCGACTGCACCGTGTTGCTGAAGATGATTTCCTTGAACGACTCACGCTCATCGCGCGAGTAGCCACCCTCGTGGATGAGCTTCATCTGCTTGAGGATGGTAGACTTTCCGGATTCACCAGCTCCTGCACCGTGTTAGCGGCTGTGCGAGTCCGTGTCGCGCGTGGCGGCGCAATACTAACCCAGGAGCAACATCTTGATTTCATTGCGCTGCATCAGCTTGTCGCGCTTGAGCTGGTTCTCAATCTCCTCATTCCTCTGCTTTCCCTCCTTCTCCTCTGTGCTCATTCCACAACCCATGGCGGCGGTACGGGACGGAGTCCGGGACGATGATTAGGTATCAAAGGTAGGTGGCGATGTTCCGTCGAGGCCGGCCAACGCGGAAACCTGGCAGGCAGTGTCAATAGATGGCTCAATGGCAGGGCCGGACGGCGGGCGACGCAGGCCAGAGCTGCGCGCAAGCGAGGGAGCGTGGCTGGGCGGCGGGTGCAGCGCTGCAGGAGCAATGCAGCAGCAGCAGCAGCAGAGGCGTCGATGTGGTGCGAAAAAAAGGCTCACCTGTTATTACAAAAGACTAACTCGCAAGGGCGAGAGGGCGCGAGTGCAAGAGGATGAGTGGGTGGGTGTGGGAGTGTTGTGATCAAACGGGGAAGGGGTAAAAGACGAAGAGGGCGTCAAGGGATGGCTGGCGTATGGAGAACAAGACTCGCTTCGCTTGGCTCCGAGGTGCGTTCAGGGTTGCTGCACGGCCGGTTCGGGGGGGGGGAAGAGGATCGGCTGGGGTGGATTGCTTGCGTGCAGAGGCGGACAACGGGCCAGGCACGAGGCCGTCGCGGAGCTCACAACAAGCAGGTCGGGCGGGAGGCAGGACGGGCGGGAGTCGCACGCTGCAGCAGAGACGCAGTGGATGCCGGCAGATGGGTGACAACGTTTGGGAGAAGCAAAGAACGAGAGGGTTGTATGAAGAGGGCTTGAAGAAGGCCGCGAAAGGAGACGCGCTTGCCGGAATGGTGCGGTCCCTCCTGGAAAGGCAGGGCCGCCAGAGTCTAGCTGGGAAGGCGCGGGCCACTGGCTGCTGCTACTACACTCCGCCCACCTGCGTCGTCGCCGGCCCAGCCAACGACAGTCGACTAGCCCCATCGACGACGTCTCTGTCCGCTGCTGCTGCTCGCCTTGCGCTGCGATCACCAGCCCATGTTTCTGCCACAGGCAAGACACACGACTCTTGACGCACGCCACGGCCGACGCGACGCGACACGACACACGACACTACGCTCGACGCACCACCCGCCCGCCCACTAGACGGCGCTCCCCCCCTCGCTCAGGAACCTGGCATGGCAATAGTACCTGACAGTCATCCGCTGGCTCGCCCTGCTCTCTAGTGGTAGCTTGCCTCTGATTAGCAATCGCCTCCGCCGGCCTGCAGAAGCCCTCCAAGGCATGGGAGCGCTGTCGAGCCATTCGACTCCCGAACTCGTCCCGCCCGACTTTGGGCTAGCTACGCTTCTAGAAGGTTTGTGGAAAATGAGGGCCCCATCGAATCAAGACGAGCCTGACGCTCGGAGCCGCAGCAGACCCCAAGCACGGCTGGAAACCTTGTCGTGCTCCGTCCCATGTTACTGCGAGCTCCTCTCTGCCGCCCTTTACACGCCACCCCCCAGTCCGACATGGCTGGCTTGCTTCTGCTGCCCTTTCCTGCGCTCCCCCACCCAAATTGCCCGTGACGATGATGCCACTGCGCTCCTCCGGAGAAAAAGAAAAAGAAAACTAAGCAAAACTGCCGTGCGACTTGTTTGCGCCAGCCTTTGGATCCGCCACTGGCTGCTCGCTTGTCGGTGAGCCTCGACCAGGCGTCTATTGGCGCCTTACCGCATCTGGGTAGCTCCGATAGGTCGCCTACATTCGCCAAACCTCCGTCGTCACATCCCCTCTTCATCTCCCCGACTCGTGCACCCTGCAGCCAATCACCACCCGCGCCATCTCTGCTTTCTCCCAGACACTTTGGCTCTTAACGTTCAAAGTAAGCGACGCGTACCGTCGTCATCTTGCCCCAGCGCCGGGTGCAGGTGGCAATTGTGCCTGGCCCGGCGGATGCTCATCACATTTTTATGAACGCACACTGCGACTGGTCGCTGAGACACGGTGCTACTACCGTTCGCCTGTGGTTCTCTGCATCTCGAACTCACCATGGAACGCCTAGCCGCCTCAACAGCTTTCGCCACCCAGACCCTTCCATCTTGCCCACCAGGATGATGCATACCAAGTCGCGGCTTCCGTACGAATCCCTTGACTCGAACAAGCGGGACGATCCACGAACCACACGTGGAAGCCATGACCATGCGTGAGCGTCGGTGAAAAAGGGGGCATGGTGTCGACCGAGCAGAGGCACTACCATCGTAACGAAGCCCTTATTTGTATTGTCCTAACCTTGATCACTGCCTTTTTGTAGATTGCCTTTGATCGATCGCCCGTGGGCCCATTCCCATGCGCCCACACAAACCGAAAGCCATTCCGTGCTTATACATAGGAGCCGCCAGCATGCACGCGCAGAGACATTTCAATTTCCTTCATCTGTCTTGCCTGTGTTCTACATGCGTCACTTCGGTCCTTTGCATACTCTGCTGTACCAGCTCCACAAGCGACGCAACGTAGAAGTCCAGAATACGTCATTCTGACTCGCAACCTTCTCTTGACCACTGTATCGGTCCGGCTTACCTGCGGTCCTTCTCGTAGCATTGCCGCAACTCCTTCATCGTTCGGTGATCGTTGCATGCGATCTGCAGTCCCGCAGGCAACTCTAACCGTAGGCGTCATCGCTCAGCACGTGACCTTTACCGTATCTGGAACTCTTGGGCAGTCGAAGACAGCGCTTTCCTGTGGATCCAGTCAACATATGCGCACTATACGTATCTAGGCGGATGCATCCATTGGGAGCAGCCAACCAGTGAAACAAGATACTTTAGTCAGGTGACCTTGCAGCCATTGACAACGCAGATGCATTGTGAGTCGACCACCGCGCCATGTATCAATATCAATTGCAGATGTGTGCTCGAGGCGGAGTATTGCATTGTCACTATTAATGCAGCCTGCAGTGGGTATATACCTATTTTCGTCCTCTGCACTGCACGTAGGCCAAGGCTCGCTTTTGGTGTTCTGTGTGACGAGTAGCCCAACGCTGTGCAACTACTGGCTGACGTGGTAGACTAGTTTTGTACCTCAGCGCTTAGCGCAGCATACCAGCGCCTAGAATAGCAACTTTGCATCACCGCAGCCTACAACCGACGCCTTTCCAGTCAATCATTCTGTGTTCGTCCTGCGAGCGCTTACCATGGGTGTCAACGGCCTCGGTATGCTCCCAACTTGCCGCCTCAGCGGTTGCCCAGGCACCGCTCTGACACGGCGGCTGGCAAATATGCCAATACTACATATTGTTAGCTCACCAGCCCCCGTCGGCTTGGACTTGGATACATCGACAAAACTTCATGAGGCCGAAGGCGTGTTACGAATTTCCTTGAGTCTTTCTCCTTCAATTTCCTTGTCCCTTTCCGCTGCTGGCTCGGCGCTTCCCTGCATCTGCCCTCATGTCTAGATCTCTTAGTGAGTACCATTCTCGCCTTGCCCCCGATTTGAAAGCATGTTGTTTATGCCAGTGCAGGTACTGTACAATTATGCTTTTGCGCCATTTCAAAAGGCCATGGATATCACCAGTCTTTGTAATACTAGCGTCGCCGTTGCTGGCAGCTCCCACGGTCGCTCCTACACCTCAACCACTTCCACAGTCGCTTCAACAAAACATACCCTCTTGTGCACAATCATGTCTACGGTCTTCGCTGGACGAACGGTTTCCCGTGGCATGCTCTGGTCAACAGAATCTTCACTGTCTTTGCTCACATTACAGTACCTTGGGAGAGTCACTCGGCGAAGTGGCCTTGGGTTGCATCTATCTATCATGCTCAGCTGAAGACTCGAAGAACCATCTCAGCACAGCATACGGGATATGTCTAGGACAACCAGACGCCGTCATGCCAACCAAAAGCATTCTCACTTATGTGGTAACCAGCACGGCGTCACCGTCTTCAGTGAAGTCGGTAGCTACGACGACTCCAACCATCACTTCAGATCTGCATTCCCGAACCAGTTCGACTCAGTCTGCTTTCGTCGACACTGTCTCGTCGTTTCCATCGCCTACCTCATCAGAGACACCTACATCAGCCCCGGTCACCACAGCTGCAGATGATAAACCAAGAATGACGCCTGCACAGATTGCTGGACTGTCAGTTGCCGCCGTGGCTGCCTTCGTCTTGGCTATAGGACTTATGGCTTTAAGCGTATGGTTGAGGAGACGGAGGGAACAGAGAAACACTATGCTTTTCGACGACAAAGACCGGAAACAGCATGACAGGAAGTTTTCGGCTCGATTCTCGCGCTATCTTCCTATGAAAGATAGCTCTGAATCAATGAAGCAGCTTCCGCCCATGCCAGTGCCGGCCTTCCGTCAGGGGAGGCGCCCGAAAGGGATCCGCCCCAAGCAACGACTTGGAGTAGGAACTTCCAATGGCTCTTCCAATTCCTCGTTGCCATTGGACCAAATAGGCGTCGCCATAAGTGCAGAGTTGGACGGCAACCCTCTGGCACCCAAGAAACCGACACTGGCTGCCACTCAGCGAACACTGCCCGGCCAAAAGCAGCTCCCGGTGAATGCCTCTCAGCGGCCGTTTAGTACAATGACAGAAGAGACTGTTTTCGAAGAAGATGAAGTGGCATCACGCCGAGGGTCTTCGGCATTGCCACCAACGCCTCCGGTACCGGTTCCACCAATTCGCTCACTGCAACCTACTAGGACAGCGACAAATTCCAATAGTACAAGCACTCGGGGTAATGGCCGAGGCTCTGAGCTATTTCTGAATCTGCCAGTCCAAAAGGGAAGAGTTGGGCCAAAGCAAGTTACTGCGACAGAGTCGCCCAGTAATAGTGTGGTGCAACCTCGTCAGCAGCCCGTGCCACGTCCCCGTTTAGCATCGCCTTTCCAGATGGCCTCCGCAATGACTTCATACGAGTCTAAAGCTACGACCCCAAGCTCCCGCGACGACGGCAGCTCGGGAGACATCATCGACTATTACTTTTCCAGCCAGCCAAGCCGTGCGGCACCCAAAGCAAGTCCCACACGCATCATTCGCCCCAAAGAGTCACCCAAGACGATTGAGATCAAGCCCAAGAAATCATCGAGTACACTGTCCCGCACTTGGACCAACCAGCGTGATTCACTGTCCAGTCAGACGTCTTTCGAAACAGTCGATCCCAACGACCCAACGCCTGAAGATGAAGACGACCAGAAGCAGCTGTCTGATGACAACAGCAATAACAAGCCGCCACTATCGCCTGTTGCGGAATCTCCAATCTCCAAGTTGCGATATCCAAAGGTGCCGCGAGCATCGAACCAGCTGGTGTCCCGCAGCCCACCACAGCAGAGATTCCAGAGCCCGCACCGAGTACCAGATGCATCGTCGCTTCTCCAGAAACGCAACAATGCTCTGCCTCCACTTTTACTGGAATCTCGGCCTCGACTTGAAAGCCCGCACCGCGACCCCTTTACGTCGCCGCCGCGCCGGGTCGTCAGTCCGCCTCATCGTAGCGGCCGCTCACATGTGCGCAGTGTCAGTGCCGAATCATGGAGCACAACGCCTGCGTCCAAGAATGGCTTTGAGAGAAAAAGCCGGGTGCAGAGCGGGGCGTGGGGCAAGAGCCCAGTCATGTACGAAGAGCAAGTTGTGAGGCCTCTGAACGTTAGGAAGAGAGGAGAGGACATGAAGGAAGTGAATATCGGAAGGGATGTTGACGTCGATTTTGGCGCAGACGGGCTTAAGAGCCCCGTGTGGATTCCGAGACTGACACCGAGGAAAAAGGGCGAAGATCTGTTTCTAGAGGTTGGGTGGGGTGACGGTGCACGAAGGTGAGAAGTTTCGCACACAGAGTGGACGTTTTGATTCTTGACTATATATCCTTTCTTTTGTCTTGTGCATACACCTTTTTCTAATCAAGAGCTCTGGAAACGAAGACTGAACTCTAGTCATGACTGTACTTTTCTTAGCGTTTTTTTTTCTCACATATTTTACTCACTATCATTTCCTTTGACAAACGGCGGGCGTGGTGCTATATGCCCGCATCCATTGGTGCTTGGCGCGTAGACTTTGTTGGGTTTGTCAGGGTAACAGGGTAAATGACTGCTGTTAGGGCTAATTACAATATCAACACCAAGTCGCACGCTGTCGCAGCTGTTGAATGCACCCTCGGGGAATAGGTTAAATAACCGGCTCTACAACTAGCCCAATGGAGGGCCCAGGTCCATTGATGAAGTTTGAGCCTCAAAGGCCGTTTCGGCCGCGGCTCCGATCCCGGGTGCGTGTCGGCAATTGACGCCCGGAAGAATTATGTTCAGTGTCGTATTTTTCTGCTCGGTGTCTGCCCTGGCTCAAGGGCAGAGTTTGGACATGGAGCAAAAAAAATAGCAGGACCATGGCGGCCGGGCCAGTGTGGTCCGGAATGCGGTGGTCTTCGGCGCAGGGCGGAAGAGGGCAACGAAATGCAAGCAGGGACTGAGCAGGCAAGAGGTTAGTAAGAGACAGTCAGTGGACCGGACGGGCAATAGGGAGTCCCTGTCCGCGCAATGGCGGCTTACCCAATCCGCATGCATTGAAGCGTGGGCGGTCGGCGGGATTGATGTAATCAAGCTGGCTCAAGGACCCCACCGCGCGTTCCACTTTTGGTGCATCATATCTGAGCGTGAGGCAGGCATGACGGCCTTAGCATCACCCACCCCCACTATCCTACAAAACCTAAACATCGCAGCGCGAAGCCACCTGCGATCTTCTTCTTTTCTCCTCCCATTCTTTTCCCATCGACAGTCTGCCCATCATGCCGTACGGAAAGACCGATGAGCTCGCCATCAACACCATCCGCACCCTCGCGGTATGTATTCCCCTCTGTGTTGTTCAACCCCCGCCATGGTCCAAATAGCTGCCCCGCTGCCGGCAAGCTCCTCTGCCGCCTCAACAAGCTACCTGCGCGAACAACGAGCGTGCCTCTGAAGCTGCAAAACGACTCAATGGCTGACTTTCCGCCTCTCTACAGGTCGATGCCACGTTCCAGGCAAACTCGGGCCACCCGGGTGCGCCCATGGGCATGGCCCCAGTGGCCCACGTCCTCTTCAACAAGTTCATGACCTTCAACCCCAAGAACCCCAACTGGGTCAACCGCGACCGCTTCGTTCTTTCGTACGTACTTTTCTGCGTCTTGCTGTTTTCAATGGCAGCGCAATCCACGTTTGGACGACCCAGCTAACTCTGGCGCAGCAACGGTCACGGATGCATGCTCCAGTATGCGCTGATCCACCTCTTCGGCTACGATGTCAGCATTGAGGATCTCAAGAAGTTCCGTGTAAGTAAAGCGAAGCCCCAGGGCCAGAGCAACCACTGAACTCGTCGCAGCAAATCGACAGCATCACCCCCGGCCACCCTGAGTCCCACGACACCCCCGGTGTTGAGGTCACCACTGGCCCTCTCGGCCAGGGTTTCGCCAACGCCGTCGGTCTCGCTATTGCTGAGAAGCACACCGCCGCCGTCTTCAACAAGCCCGGCTACGAGCTGATCAACAACCACGTGTACATGTTCTTCGGTGATGGCTGTGCCATGGAGGGCATCGCCAGCGAGGCTGCTTCAATGGCTGGCCACTTGAAGCTCGGCAACCTCATTGCCATCTACGACGACAACCACATTTCCATTGGTAAGCTTTCCCGGAAATTCCAGCAAAGAGTACCCCATAGCTAACCGATCTCAGACGGTGACACCAAGTGCGCCTTCACTGAGGACGTCTCCAAGCGCTTCGAGGCGTACGGCTGGCACGTCCAGCACGTCCCCAACGGTGACACTGACCTTGAGGGCATCGAGAAGGCCATTGCCGAGGCCAAGAAGGTTACTGACAAGCCCTCGATGATCAAGCTCACCACCACCATTGGTTTCGGTTCCGTTCTCCAGGGTACCGGCGGCGTCCACGGCAACCCCCTCAAGGCCGACGACTGCAAGCAGGTCAAGGAGAAGTTCGGCTTCGACCCCGAGAAGATGTTCCAGGTCCCTCAGGAGGTCTATGACATGTACCACAAGCACGCCGCCGAGGGTGCTGCTGCTGAGGAGGAGTGGAACAAGCTCCTGAAGAAGTACGGCGAGGAGCACAAGGAGCTCCACGCCGACCTCACCCGCCGTCTCACTGGCGACCTGCCCGAGGGCTGGCAAAAGGCCCTCCCCACATACAAGCCTTCCGACCCTGCGATTGCCTCAAGAAAGCTGTCCGAGTCGGTCCTCGAGGCTATCCACGACGTCGTTCCCGAGCTTCTCTCGGGTTCTGCCGATCTGACTGGCTCCAACAACACCAGGTGGAAGAAGGCCGTCGACTTCCAGCCTCCAGATCTCGGCATTGGTGAGTGGTCTGGCCGATACCTGAGATATGGTGTCCGTGAGCACGCCATGGCTGCTGTCATGAACGGAATGTCCGCCTACGGCACCATCATCCCCGCTGGTGGTACTTTCCTCAACTTCATGTCCTACGCTGCCGGTGCCGCCCGTCTGTCTTCGCTCTCACACCAGCGTGTCATCTACGTCGCTACCCACGACTCCATTGGTCTTGGTGAGGACGGCCCTACCCACCAGCCTATCGAGACTCTGGCCCACTTCCGTGCTCTGCCCAACATGATGGTCTGGCGCCCGGCCGACGGCAACGAGTGCTCTGCTGCTTACTACATGGCGCTCACCTCCAAGGGCACGCCATCCATCCTCGCCCTCACCCGTCAGAACCTGCCCCAGCTCGAGGGCTCAACGCTCGAGAAGGCCATCAAGGGAGGTTACGTCGCTCTTGAGGACAAGGACGCCCAGATTACCCTCGTCTCCACTGGTTCCGAGGTTTCTCTCTGCTTGGAGGCTGTCAAGACTCTCAAGGAGCAGGGTATCACTGCCCGTGTTGCCTCGCTGCCTTGCTTCGAGGTTTTTGACGCGCAAGACAAGGAGTACAAGATGTCGGTCATCCCCGGTGGCATCCCATCGCTCAGTGTTGAGGTTATGTCCACTATGGGCTGGGAGAAGTACTCGCACGAGCAGTTTGGTCTGAACCGCTTCGGTGCCTCTGGCCCATACAAGGAGGTCTACAAGGTAAGGACAATCGAGTTTTCATGATGTGCAAGATCAATGCTAATGCCCCTTACAGAAGTTCGAGTTCACCCCCGAGGGTATTGCCAAGCGCGCGAAGGCCACCATTGACTTCTACAAGGAGGTCAAGCCTCTGCGATCTCCTCTCGACCGTGCTTTCCAGCAGCTTATCTAAGCGGTTCGTTTCTGGGAGGATAGGGCTTGGAGCATAGGCTTGAGCCTGTGATGAGTGACGAAATTAATAAGCGGCAGCCCGCTTGATGAAGGAGCGAGATATCGCCCCATGTATAGAATTTGATATGTTTGGCCAAATGCTGTTGCATGTGAAATTGAATGTCTGTGCAATTGATGTTGTGACGAAAAAACGCGTTTTTCTGTAGCTCTAATGTCCGGGTGCGCAGGCTAGTTCTAGGAAGATAGATGTTGCCTATTAGCGAGATAATGGGTGTACTGTGAGAGCGATGCTAATGATCGGCGGTTGCTTTCCTCGGCTCCGGGCCGCATGGTCACTTTTTGCGACATCATCGCCGCCCTCACCACACGGCTAGCATGTCGCGGTCCGGCAGAAGCAATGTTGCTGCTACGAGTAGTAGACAACCGCCGCCGTCAAACAGCATCCTGTCGGTCCCTGCGCCGATAAAGCAACTTTTCGACCAGTTCCCGCTCCTCACATACCCCGTCAACGAGTTCCCGCAACGAGCACCCCAAGACCACAATGCACATGTGCTGTATGTCTTTACCACAGAGCAGGGAGCTCTTCGAGGTGCGACGTCGTATAACCCGGCGTGTTTGAAATGGCAGGTCAGGACATAGCTGCGTGTACCCCATTACCCCACCACGCCGACTGACCATGTCGTAGGCATACCTCAAGTTCTCCAGGATACCGTTCCGGATCGCCTCAGCGAACAACCATGCCTCACCAAGCGGCTCGCTACCATTCCTCCTTCCCTTGCCGTCAGAGGCGTCGAGGCAATGCCAGCCTGTGCCGTCGAATAAGCTGCAGCGCTGGGCCATGAACAACAGCGATAAGGCCATTGAAGAGCCGGGAGATGTGCGATATGAGGCATACCTGAGCCTGATAGACCACCGGATACGGAGAGCTTGGGTAAGCTTCTCTAAGGAACAGTGCCTGGGCCACGGCTAACACATTACAGCTCTACGCCGTCTACCTCTCACAGAACTTTGCCACCATTGCCGAGCCTCTGTACATTCTGCCCACCTCGCGCAACCCTTTTGTGCGCCTCACGACATCCCGTGAATTGCGGCTGGCCGCCGAGGCCGAGCTCGTCAAGTTCTCCAGCATCATCAGCGACGAGACACTGTACAACCAGGCCGACGAGGCTTTTGCGGCATTAGAGACGCTGTTAGGAAAGGACGACTGGTTCTTTGGAGCACAGAGGCCGGGCCTATTCGATGCTAGCGTTTTTGCATACACACATTTGCTGCTGGATGACAAGCTGGGCAAGGGATGGGTGGACACGCGGCTGCGTGACGCGCTAATGGCGCATAGACGGCTGGTCATGCATCAAGAGCGGATTCTGACACGGTACTTTGAGAAGACGGAATAGATTCGGGGATTGTAAAATACGACTTGTAATACTAACAAAGAGATATGAACGTCATGACGCTGTTACTAGCATGTGTGTAGAATGGGCTCTCTTCAGCTTTGAGATATGGCTTGTGATTCGGCAAGAGGCGAACAGGACCGGTCTCATCTAGCGAGCCAAAACATAGGCGACAGGCGTGTATGTGAGTCAACGCTACGGCAGCCTGCACGACAGATTGCCTGATTAGGCAATTCTGAATACAAGCCGGGCGTGGCTAGGGCGCGGAGCCCCGTCATTGGCCCGAGGGGTGACTATTATATAGACGGTGTCAGGCACCCGTCTGACATGGCGACGACATCCATTCAAGTTTTTCTTCTCTCAGCTGTGCAATTGAGACGAATATGACACAACCAACATCCGTCGACATGACCTTTGACACGTCGCTCGTCGATGTCAAACCCTCCGCTGCCGACATCAACGCCTCGTTTTCAACCATTGAGTCGGACCAAACAAAGTATATCCAACCTAAGCCCTCGACACCAATCCACCATGTAGCCACGCAAGACGCATACAACCAATGGGCCTCTGTCTACGACTTGGACGGCAATATGCTGCAAGCCATTGACGACATTGAACTCGCGACTCTGCTACCACACTTTCTAGCCAAAGTCATCGACACCACCATTACCAACAACGATAACATGTCTGTAGACGGCAAACAAGACTTCCACATCCTCGACCTCGGCTGCGGCACCGGCCGCAACACGCTCAAACTCCTCTGCCACCCCTTTCCCATCTCCACCCGCATCCACATTCAAGGCCTCGACTTCTCCCAGCCCATGCTCGACATCGCGCAGACCAAAATCTCCGCTCTACCTCCCACCCTGGTTGCAAGAAAAACCTGGTCTCTGCACTGTTGCGACGTCTTCTCCGCCTCCTCCCCTTCTGCCGTAGACATCTCCCCCGCTCACGCCATTGTGTCGACGCTTGTCCTCGAACACGTGCCTCTAGACACGTTTTTCGCGTCTATAGCAGGCCTGCTGCGGCCTCGTGGTATGGCGCTGGTTACGAATATGCATCAGGAGATGGGGAGGACGGGGAGTCAGGCGGGGTTTGTGGATGAGCGGGGGGTGAAAGTAAGGGGGGAGAGTTTTGTGCATTCGGTGGAAGAGATGGTACAGGCGGCGAGGGAGGTGGGATTGGAGGTGCTGGAGGTGAGGGAGAGGGGGGTAAAGGAGGAGGATGTCGAGGGCGAGGGGGCGAGGGTGGGGAGAAGAGGGAGGAAGTGGGTTGGTGTCAAGGTGTGGGCTGGGATGGTGGTGAGGAGGGCGAATTGATATTGAGCTGGAGTGATTGTATACTGAGTTTTCTTTTGTTATGAAAAGGGAGAATGGTTTTTAGTGGAGGGGTTTTCTCTCTATGAATTGGGTTGGGATTTGAAAGATTAAGTGCAGTTCTCATGTCTGGATTTGCTGAATTGAGCTACGTGATGTTAGCAGACAATCAGGCTTTTATTTGTCCACACTGTTGTCTGTATCAGAGACTAGACCATGTATAGCCGTGATATACTTTGTATCGAAGAGCGATATCTTTTCTTAGAACGACCACTCTGCCTGGCGACGGGCTGGAAAATATTCACGACTATGTACTCACTACTCACCCGAATCTATCTCGTGCTGTGCTGCTTCTTGAATCATTGTCTGACACTCATCAAACGCTAGACGGTTTCCATTCTAGACTGCGTGAACTTCAAAATCTGCAACAACCATGTGATTTCTAGTTTATACAACGCTACAAGCGCTCTCCTCTCTTCTACGAAACAAATTTCAAAGCCTCCAAATCAATCTCAGACTCTCTTGCTCTATACCTCAAGGTGGTTGTCGGGTTTACAATATAAGTAGTGCCATAAATAAGTGGCTCAGTAGTCGTCCCGGGAACCCCTTCCCAGTCATATCTTAGAAGAAGGAAGCAGAGCGCGATCTTGATCTCGTTGGCCGCAAAGAAACGGCCAGGACAGGCATGAATACCGTGGCCAAATGCGATATGGTCAGGACTTGTGCTAACAAAATGAGCTTTGTTTGCGAGTTCAGGTGTGTCGCGCATGCGCTTCCAACGATAGATATCGAATTTCTCCGGGTCCGGATACAATTCTGCGTTCTTTCCTTGAGTAGCATCAACCACGAGATACGAACCCTTGGGGATGTGGAGGCCATCCACCTGTACATCCTTGGTAGCCACTCGACGCATGCCAGCTTCACGCAGATTGTTAGTGTGCGTGAATTATGAGCAATTGAGCCAAATGGAAACTTACTGGTTTCGATGGGCATCATTCTTTGTGCCTCTTTCATAGCACTATCGACGAGCTTCATGTTGTAAAGTGCATTTTTACTCCACCCATGTTCCTTCAGAACGCTGACGATCTCCTCTCGTAGTGGAGGGACCGAAGTAGGGTTGGCTGCCAGAAGCAGCATGATTTTGGATAACATGTCCGACGTAGTGTGGATAGCGGCCATTGATAACACTAGCTGGAACTCTGCAGGATTATATTTGTGGCCATTGGATTCTGCTTCAGCCCAATCAATTGCGTCATTGAAAACTGGGACTGGCTTTCCTGCTTTTTTGGCTGCTTCTTTCATTGCGCGACGCTGCTCAATGACCGGCGTGATGAGTTCTTCAGCTCGTTTCGCTTGGCCACGTACCTTTTTCCCTTCAGGAGAGAAGAAGTACTTGAAGAATTTCAACGGTCCAGGTAAGGCGCTTAGGCTTAATGAGACATTAATCGAGTCTACCGTATATTGCTTTGTGATTTTAAGCCATTCTTCGTTACGACACAGCATATCTCCGAGAAATACGCGGGAAGAGAGACGCGCGATAAGGTCTAAGATCGAATCGAGTAGAACTGTTTCCTTCCACTCTACCTCGGATTAGAAAATGTAGATCTGCAAAAGAGTGAGTAGACTTGAATCTTACCAGGAGAAGTTCCGTAGATCACATTGGTCGCAAAAACTGCTTCAGATGCCAAGGGCTCTGTAACAGAGTCTAGATCAATATCGTCAGCTGTGTGGTTGGGCATATATTTGCATAGTAGACCTACTCAGGAGTTTTGTCAGAGGTTTCCTAGCAACATTTTGTATCAACTGGCTCTTGTGCTTGAGTATGCCGAAGGTCTCCAATCCTGGTAAATGAGCCGAGAAGTCCTAATATGTCAGAATTTTCTATTCACGATCAACTTTACATCAAGCCTTACTTTTGCTACTGCCTCTGCGAAGCTCAGATTTTCCTCATTGCGAATTGAATTGATGAAACGGGAAGGTAAAACGACAGCCTCTCCAGTGTTGACGATCATTCGAAATGGGTTGTCACCAAACCGTTTTTTCGCCTTTAGGAAAGTTTCCATGCCATTTTGGACAGCTTCCAGTTGTTTCATAGCGATTGGGCGAAACCTGCCTGGGTGGTTCGCGTGAGGTAAGCTCTTGCCATTCCAGCTCGAAACAACTAGTGCAAGTGTTCCGAATAGTAGGACAGTGCTCGTGGCGATTGTGGCAAGGGTAACGAAATCCATGTTGGCTGTAGACATGATGTCCAAAAGTGCACCTTTAAGGGGTTCTTAGACAGCTGAAAATATCTAGTTGTCGTGGTCGTGAAATCTTCTTTTCGATTTTCGATTTTTAATAGGCTGGGGGGCGGCCTGCCCTTTTTGGAAACACTCTAAAAAGGCTGATCGCTGTAGACAAAGTAGCGGTAGAACAAATAGAAAAGAAATGACCTGAGTAGCTGTTTCTTTTTCAGTCTGTACTATATAGGCAATGAAAAGAATTTGTTGATAACCAAAGGTCTAAAAGTTGAGTGTTTTATACTTGACTTCTGTGGTAGAGCTGTATCCTATATTAGCGTGATTTACGTATATCATTTTCGGCTCGGGACAGAGTTGTATCCGGGCTCCACTAAGGCAATATCGTCGTTGAACGTCTCAAGACCCTAATTAGAGGCATACAAGGAGATCGGCTCCATAGACTTGGATTCACCGACCGTATTCCTTTACGGCGAGACGATATGGATTCGTGGAAGATCATAAAGAATGACATCGGTTGCACTTTCAGTGCTTTGCAGATCATAGTGGATTGCGTAAACACCTCGCATTCTCTAAGGACTTTGTATTGATACTGTCAACCTCTATTTTTGTTCTTATTTTCTCACTATGAGTAGAATTTTGGGTACACAAGCTATATTCACATATTTCTTAAGCATCAGAAAACTTAAGCAGAGGGTATATGGGTTACCTGGTCACAAAGGACTTTGCTCGCCTACTGAGGGATTGTCTTGGTCGCGATAAGTGTAGTGGAGTCGAACATCATGTTGCAGCATACTAGTGGATCGGATCACGGCATGGCTGAATGCCGCCCCACTCCCGCAGCCACTCCGTGTCAACATCGCACCACCATTGGCCAAACAGCACTAACCTTAGTTTCAACGTTATGTCGAAGCACTAGGCAATCCCTGACGCCTCTGACTGAAAATTAGGGTTAGGGAAGGACAGTAAGCAAGATCGATCATGGATGCTTGAGCCGCAACTCGATAAAATAGATCAAGATGAGCGAACCTTCGTACCTTGGGAGCTCATACGACAATGAAACTGAACAGACAAGGCTATGCATTGCCAATAATAACACGAACTTCTCGGAATACGGCATGATACGATTCCGTTTGGGCGTCACCCGGGCGCTTTGACGCTCTTCTAACAGGGATAATAGATGATTTCGTGTAACAGACCCGACAGTTACTCGATTGGGATACAGCGAGAGCCCTGGATTTGCAAAGACTTGCAAACCTGGATACGTGGAAACCAATACATTGCTGCAGAAGAGACCGATCATCTCACTCGTCTGCACGACCTCGTTGCGATTGCGTCGTACCCGGGCTATGCTTCGGCCCGGCTTGGTCCTTGGTTAGAATTCACTAGCCAACATGGCCAGATCTTTTCAAACCGGTAGTGGCTGGAACTTAGGGGTTTTTATGCTGCGCCGATGACTCTCAGAAGATCTGCGATCGAACGTTACCAAAGATCTGAACGTCTTTATACTGCACAGTTCTCTCACCAGGAAAATCACCCGAACGCTAGTGTTGACCACCATTCTTCTGTTATCTATTGAGAGAAAGTTGCCAGAAAGTCCCTTCATATGACAAACGTGTGTGACTACCAAACTTACCAGGTGACTTCTCTTTGAGTTGTGCTACTAAGTACTCAATTTCTGAGCTCAGTGTGTCGAGTAATGAAGCCTTATCTGAGACATCAGCGCTTGCGAGTTGTTGGAAACTAGCCTTGGACGTGGTACTAATCAATTGCATCTTGCCCTGTCCAAGTAAATTAGCTCTTTTTCATTGTTCGCTAAATCCTGTGTCAGAATAGATGAACGGACGATCACCTCGGATGTCGAATCGTCAACACCAATTACCTATTAATCCCGTCACATCATTTACTACCACAAACATTCCAAAACAGAATTCTTGCAACTAGTTTAGAATGATACACGGGGCCGTACAACAGTTCACCAGTTGAGAGTATGTCTCGTTGTAGGATTCGCAGTCACCCAATCAAAAGTCATCATGACGTCAATTGCTGTTCATGGGGTAGTTTCGCCATTAGACACTACCCACCGAGTGTGATGATTTTCTAGTCTAGAAGGATACAGCTGCTGAATTGACTCAAACAATACTCTAATATCTTCCTTTTAACTAAATCAGTTCCCAAGCATATCCACGTGTAAACCACATAATGGACGCAGTCCCAGTCAGCAACAAGACAGCAGGCGAGCCCGAAAGCACGTACAACCGCGCGCTAGAAACAGGCGCCGGGGCAACTCAGGTGCGTGAAGCAAATATAAGTTAAGTTCGTCAGTTACGACAACTAACAAGTTTTACAGAACTTTGCTCCTGTAAAGCGAGTCTGCGCGCATCTGAATGCCTTCCACGCATATGCACATGATCCTAAGCGCGCCGCGGTAGAAGCGAATCACTACTGTGCTCATCTCAACGACGAGGTACGGCAGTGTATTCTCTACGACTCGCCCGAGCCCGGCGCACGTATTATCGGAATTGGTATGCACTACCCTATCCCCATTCTTTTCGCTTAGGCGCGAGATTGATTAGCGAAATCAGAATACATGATTTCCCCCAAGCTCTACGAGACACTGGACGCTGAAGAGCAAAAATTATGGCACTCGCACGTCTTCGAGGTCAAGTCCGGGATGCTCATCATGCCGCGTCCGACAGGAGTTCCCGAGACAGCGTGGGAAGTAGCTGAGAACCGGGAGATGGAGGAGGTGGTTGAGTTGTACGGCAAGATTTACCACTTGTGGCAAACGGACCGTGGAGATAAGTTGCCCCTTGGGCCGCCGCAATTGATGACTAGTTATACTGCAGCAGATCAGATGCCGGATTTTGAGAAGAGGTTGGCGGATAGGGATCAGAGGTTTTCCAGCGACTACAAGAGGAAGAAGGAGGTTAGGGAGTATATTGAGGTGCCGAAAATTCATGAGAATGCCGACGCGACGTGGGCGAAGGAGGGTATGGGACACTGAGTGGTTTTTGGGAGGCGAGAACTAGCGGCGTCCATCGGCTGTGTAGGTCTTGCCATGCGAAGCAAGCAGCTTGCGCCGTTGTAAAAAAACACTACGGGTATCAAGGTCCTCTATCATAATCTCCACATCTGTTCCTCGATCATGCCGGGTGAAGCTCGCATAGTCAATGCGACTGGCCGCATCATGAGCTTGTGGTGTTGGGAAGGACCTCGATGCCGGCCGGGTCGTGCTTCTTTTCGCGCCCCATGAGCTTGCCTAGAACATCCTTTTCGGTGTCGCCGTCTTCTGTATCGCTCGCGCCTTCTGCGTCGCTGCCCGCGTTTGGGTCTTTCTCTTCGAGCACGCCGAGTCCGAGATTCTGGCCGGGGTTAGCAGCTGCCCTGTCTTCCGTCTTCAAACACTCACCATTTCAATGTACGGCTCTCCTTCTTCCTGGTCCTCAGCATCCATGCGCTTCAGCGTCCCCGCTCTCTTCTGTGCCTCGAGCTCCTCGTTGGCGGCCTTTAAACGCGGCAGGAAATCCTTGAGAAAATCTCTGATGTCGGGCCCCATTTCCTCTTTGCTCAGCTTCATGATGGGCTTCTTGCCTCTGTTTGCGCGCAGGTTTACGACGCCGTCTGCGCCCTTTGCCTCGTTCAGCTCCATCTCCGTGTCTTCGCCTTCGTCATCTTCCTCCTCGCTCGAACTTTCATCGCTGCTAGGCTCTTCGCTCGACTCAGACAAGGTGCTGTCCGTGTCCGAAGTACCGTAGTCGTTCGATTTCGTCGAGGCGTCGTCTGCAGCGTTTGTGGAAGCGAGGGCAGAGTGCGACGAGGTCGAGGGCGGAGAACTGGGCTCGTTGGAGAAGCGCGGGCGTTTGCTGCGATGGGGGACTGAGTCGTGCGTGTATGGCGACATGGCTGTGCGGCGGTACTGGAATTAGGCGTGACTTGGCGGGAGAAGTTGTGCTGTTCGAGGGGTTTCCAGAGTGGCCGAGAGTCGATTAAAAAAAGTTGTGCAAAAGTTGGGACGGTCTTCGGCCATGTCGCGGAACGGCCCCGGAAGTCCGCAGCAGAAAAGGCTTGCTACGTCACCGCCGGTCGCCCATAATCCCCAGCATGCTTACTCCACAGGATCAGCGTAATGCGCGGGGCTGCATTCCGATGGCTGCAGCTGCGGGCATGTCGCCGTGTGAATTGCACCGGCTGGGCTGTACACCGGCGACGAGTCTGTGGTGTACTGTAGGCTGGCCTGAGGCTGCAGCCAGCTCATTGGTGTCAGCAGGGGTCTCTGAAACCACGTCTTGAAACCTAGTAGCTAGAACGGGCGCCTGCATGGCTGACCTGGCGACTCTCACTCTGCTGAGCCTCTTAAAGGGTCCATCTGGCCTTGCACATATCCCATCTTCACCCCTTCTTGTCAATCTTTTGTTGCCTCGTTGTTGCGTTGTTGACCTGTGTACGTGGCCGTAAACTGTCGGTGTGTAGAACTACCCCTCCTCGACCCCTGGACACGAACCCATCGCCAGTCGGCTGTTGTTGTTGTCCATCTCAAAGGGTTGTAACAGCTAGTATTGCGTAAGTCCAGAGTCTTTTATCATTTTGTTCTAATGTCCCAATACCCGTCCTACGATGGGCTACTCGGTCACCTCTCAGCAGCTTGCTTGGCAGCTTTGCGCATAACACATCCATCTCAATCCCACCGAGATGCCCCTGACACTGGCTTGTACGCTGTGTTCAAGGTTCTCTCTATCATAAGATCTCCTATGCCCGCAAAAGTCTCCCTTTCTCAACGTTTGGTTATCCTCATCTTGTTATGCTCACGTGTTTTTCGCTGTGGGCATGTCTACACTTTCGTCACACGCCTCGCTGCTTTCAACCGAAGAATGCAATGGCCGCCCCTGTTATTTCTATCCTTCACAATAGGATTGAGACGAAATGTCGGAGATGCGGTTGGTTTGCATTTGGTCATGCAATTGAGTCCAAGCATGCCTACCAACCTGCATAGCCTTCCCAAACCCACAAGACATACATCCCTTACTCTCCATCATGTTTCACAGCTCTTTTTATGCCACTTCTTTTTTCTCAAGACAACTATCAGCTCGATTGCTCACCATGCTGACCTGTGGTAATTAGGCTATACCTACCCATAACAACTTTACCTTAGTTCTCGAGGAATCCACGTCACCAAACTTTCTATACGAGTTTGTATCGGCCGAGTTTCAGGGGTTTGAATAAGACTTAATCAGCCAACTCCGTCTCTGGCTTATTCTTCGAGGATATTATTTTGGTCCTTACTCCATTACCACCAGTCCTAGCCTTCATACTACAGCATCATGGCTGGTCGCTTCCCGGTGCTAAGCACCTCCAACCTCCCTAATACATCGTCTGAGGAGCAGGCGGCAACCGCATCGCCCGCACGTGGCACCGCAATGCTCAACAACATCTTCAAGTCGGTGCGCGTTCCCGAGTTCCGCTTCAAGTGGATGTTTTGGGCCGAGAAAGGACAGCAGGCACCACCCAAGGACAAGGCAGTGGCATCAGAAGAATATCTGACTCGCCCTAAGCCGTTAGGCGACCAGATCGTCTCGGTCAAGGAGTTCTACCAGCACTTCAACAATATCCCTGTTGAGAATCTCAAGCTGCGTGACTCGATACATCTCTTCCATTTGGGCGTGAAGCCAGTTTGGGAGGACCCCCGCAACACTCGCGGAGGCGCTTGGTACTTCAAGGTCAGTAAGGACCTGGCGGCGCAATTCTGGCACGAGATGTGCCTGCTTGCTGTTGGTGACGTCCTGCAAGGGGCCGTCGAAACGAAGCGTGCTTGTAAGTTGCTTCCTCTTACCTACATTGCTCATGGAAAAATAATTCTGACTGTATAAAAGCCTTCAATGACGACATCTGTGGCATCTCGTACAGCGTGCGCTGGAACGCGGTGCAGATTGCTGTGTGGAACCGGGATGCTGAGAACGAGGAAGGGCGTCAGAAGCTTCTGGCAGTCATCCTCGAGAAGCTTTCCGAGGAACTGAGGCCCAAGAAGGAGGACAGCTACTGGTACAAGGCGCACAAGGAGCACAAGGGCTTTATTGAGCAGCAGTGAGCAGGATATCGCGCCAGCAGCTTCGGCTGCAGTGGTTGTGAGGGGTTGGTGGGGGATGGAGAAGCCCAGGTTTTGTATGAAACTCATACACAAGACATGGAGTCTCTACATAGCGTACGTCATATCAACGGCGTCTCTGAATACGTTCTTTTGACTTCACTTTGATTTCTCGTGTATCCAAGCTATGCGACAGTCGTCATGGTGCGCCAATCACGGGCATGGTTCGCCGCAGAAGCACGGGCCATGTGTAGAAGCATCATCCACTTCTCACAATCCTCCGCACTCGAGCCACTGCCGCCTCCCCAACATCAAGTCGTCCCAACCCGCCCAACATGGCCGCGATACCAACATCCCTCTTCCGCTGGGTCGTTCCCGCCGCCATCGGCGCCAGTGTGGTGCAGTCGTCCATGTACGACGTTAAGGGCGGCACCCGCGCCATCATCTTCGACCGTCTGTCGGGAGTGAAGGAAACCGTTGTAAATGAGGGCACACATTTTCTGATTCCATGGCTACAGCGAGCCGTCGTCTTCGACGTCCGGACCAAGCCGAGGAACATTAGCACGACAACGGGAAGCAAGGACTTGCAAATGGTTACGCTAACGCTGAGGGTGTTGCACCGACCGGAAGTCAAGGCACTGCCCAAGATTTACCAGGTACGGCGGATTCTCAATGCAGTGTATGGGAAGTGGCGCACATTTGCTAACCAGTAGCCAGAATCTTGGTCTCGACTACGACGAGAGGGTTCTCCCCTCAATTGGAAACGAAGTGCTCAAAGCCATTGTCGCCCAGTTTGACGCTGCAGAGCTTATTACTCAGCGAGAAGCTGTCTCGAACCGGATCCGCACCGATCTACTCAAGCGCGCCAACGAGTTCAACATTGCGCTCGAGGATGTCTCTATCACACACATGACGTTTGGCAAGGAATTCACCAAGGCAGTTGAGGAGAAGCAAATTGCGCAACAGGAAGCAGAGCGCGCGCGATTCATTGTCGAAAAGGCAGAGCAGGAAAGACAGGCCAACGTCATTCGCGCCGAGGGAGAAGCCGAGGCGGCGGATACCATTAGCAAGGCTGTGGCGAAGAGTGGTGACGGACTGGTTCTCATTAGGCGACTGGAGTCTCAAAAGGACATTGCACAGATTTTGGCGCGCAACCCCAACATCAGCTACTTGCCTAGCGGAGCCTCTAGCAATGGAAGCGGCTCAGGTGGCGGTAGCTTCCTGTTGGGCCTCAGGTCATAGAAGGATGAATACGAGGAGTGGTGTGGGGGAGGGGTTGGAAAACGCATAGCCGACGGATTACCGGCATATGACTGCTGTACAATATACTAACAACGGGCATGATAACGCTTCTCTACCAACGCGGACCATAGTCTCTCTCTCTTTTCCTTTTCCCCCTCCTGTCTACTGTAAGCCCACCGCTCTATCGGCAAAGACATGTGATGGCTCTCTTCGGTGCTTACGAACACTGTGTCATATACGCGACACACGGGGTTGATTCTTGCGATGATGGATGATTCGAGGCAACTGCCGGCTTACAAAGCCGTACGCCCTTTTGAATCCTTACCAACCTTATAGACATCTAGACAAAAGGCCTCGCAAGAAACATCGAATGCAGGAATGAGAGCGACCAAAACGAATATATCCCGCGCGATGCCTGTGTGACAAGAATTGTCATTGCAACCTCAGAGCATGTTTTGACACATTGTCCGCCTCAGGCCGCTCTAGGGTTTCGGTGGCACAACGTTCCGCTCTAAAAGAGGATTACAGGTTGTTTATGCGATTGCTTACAGGAAACAAGCTCTCGGATCGCGACTGGAGAAGGGCGCTGTTTCGGGGTACAGTGTGATGTAGCTGTTTTGTGCGATGCTTAGTACACGACGGGAAGACATGACCAATGATGAGACGACGTCCGTGTTGCAGCCTGTTTCGGGCGGGCACAGGGCCCGGGGTAGGGAAATCCCCTCCCTCGTTAGCTACTACAATCCCAGTAGCACATCGCCCGAGGAACGACAGGTGAGAAGTGCATAGGCCCGTTTGTTGCATAAAACATAATGCTGACTCTTGAGGAGGTACAGGCTTTACTCAAGGCAGCTGCAAAACGCCGCAAAACAGCGGGAGTCGGGGAGACGTATTGAGTACGTGTGGTAGGCGTTGAGGGAAAAAAAGTTCACCAAACAAGCTGCGCCACTGGGCGAGAGAGTGCGTGACTGTGTCGTTTGCCGGGGTACGAGCGACGATAGGACGAGAAGTTGTGGTTTGAGTAGCGTAGATGCCCTAGGCCAGGATATCGTGGCTGTGCAGTGAGGCTAGTTTGTTTGGTGGCCAACCAGAGCAGCTGTGGCCATGCAGCGTGGCTTAACGCCTTCGACTGCATCCCAGCAGGGCTCACCGGGAGGCTCTCCTCGTCATGCTCAGCTCGCAATGCCGTCCGCGTATATACTTTCTGGCAATCGTCGCGAGGGGCGAAGAGGAGCGTTCAGCAGCATACGTTTCCTTGACCTCGCCCGCCTCGCTTAGCCACTATGGCCGTCATCCAGCAGCGTAGAGCGGCCCAGCAAACAAGCATCGCCCTGACCTTTCGCATCCTTCTATTTGTCAAGCAGCTTCGTCGACGTGTCGAGCCGCGTGTGCACCATGGGAAAATGCTTGGCAGCAGCATCTGCCCAAGCGTGGGATCGTCGTCGTCGTGCCACTTGGACACACCGGCTTCGGCTGCTCCCGCGAGTCGAAACCTGGCTCGAGACAAGGTGCAACGGTACGTTTTTGGAAGCTTTTGTTTGGTTTCACCTACTCATCTGCCGGCCGTAATTAGGATGCTCTGCACGCTCGACAGCAAACTTAATTGCAAGTCGGGAAACGCTTTTTCGTCCATCGCGGGTAGCAGCGTGCTGTTCCTCAAACATGACAGCGCGGCGATCCTGGAGGCGTGTTCCATGAACGAAACCATCCAGCTCCTGGCTTACGTCCACGACGCCGTCAATGTACTGTCCGACTGCCGCATACAGTATGGCGATGATTGGCTGCTGGCCCAAGGGCTTGCGACGGGCCTGGTCCTGGACCAGAACTTTATCGCAAACTATGAGCATCTGTTGCTGTGTCTGCAGGCGCAGCTTGTCGACGTTTTGGCGCGCAAAGCGCTCGAGGAGTTGCTGCAGGGCAATCACGACAAAAAGCAACGTAAGCTGCTGGGCTGGTTTACTGAATTCGCCGAGAAGCCTCAGGCCCTAAGCACGTCGTTTCCATGGACCATCAAGCCCTCGCTAGCCGTACTGTGGGGTGTTTGCTGGATGTATTATTACGGCCGAACAATGGGGGCGGATGACGAACAGCAGCAGCCGCAGCAGCAGCCGCAATCGCAGCCACAGCCACAGCCGCAGTCGAGAGCCGGCAAAGACCGCGTGCCTCTGGATTCAGTGCTGAATAGGATTCACCTCGAGTGGGATACGGACGTATCGTCCGACTGTATGTGTTGCATCTCATTTTCTCATCGCCCATAACCGCTAGTGTGTCGCTACACAGGCGGGCTACTACACATCCAGGGTGCCGGGACTAACGCATTGCAGACGTCAGCCTGGGCCGTCAGCTGATTGGTGAGGCGCCGCAGCGTATGCCGCATGCGGCAAACGTGAGTGTGGGTCTTGGGCACAACGTGTTCCAGGCACGAAACACGGCATCCTGGCCGTCCGATTTGACTCTGGACGAATGCGAGCCAACAAGCAGCGCGAGCAGGCTGCCAGCCTTGGTGGTTAGTCAGGCAGGGTCAAGGGCGGAACCTTCGCCGCTTCCAAGTAAGTGCCTAGTCGCTTGTCCCGTCTGTGTTTGACTCACGCCGTCGACTCGACACCCGGTTTCAGCCTGGAAAGTATCGTACCGCGTACAATTCTCCCAAGCTAACGCTTCCAGCCCAAGATACTTATTACGCCGATGTCGCCTCATACCTTGAGGTAGTTCCACCCATTAATTTGTATTCGCCTCATAGTCCAGGCCCTGCTGCGCCACTCACGGCTTTTACTCATCTTGGTTCCGACCATCCAAATCACGCTTGGCAACACCACTCCTTGCCACCTCAAGACCCTCCGCGTCATCTGATCGCCTCGCTCAATCCGACAATTCGAGTCATCCAAGCGACAGACAACGACTTCTTTACTCAGCCACAAACAGGTTTCGCGTCGTCTGCTGCTCCATCTGATATATATCCACCTCCGCCTTGCCAACCTCAGGCCCAGCCACTAAACTTGAACTCTTCCTACTATTATCCACATTCAGCTTTTAACATGGCGGATCTCTCTCCCACAACTGCGGCCCTGCCGACTCTGCACCAACATAAGCGGGACACTTCGGTCAATTCAATAAACGGCGACATGCCCACCCCAGTGAGCCTGGGCTGTCCGCGATCCCCTATGACTTCCCCAACAGTTGGCGAGCGACCATCCACAGCTACCAGCCCTCCAAGATCCCACAGCAGAGGCCTTTCTGTAGATTCCTCTCAAGATGGTGACGACGACGGATCGCTGCGGAAGAACCATAGCTACAAACGCGCCGAAGAGCCGCCGCGCAATGAGGACGGCAAGATGGTTTGCAAATACCAAGAGTGCCACGGCACATCGTTTGATCGCAAGTGCGAATGGAGGTAAGGATTTCCTGTCTGCCCTACAAACCCATCATCATAAGCTGACTTTTATTTGTAGCAAGCATATGGACAAGCATGATCGTCCCTACAAGTGCAATGCCAAGGGCTGCGAAAAGCTCCAGGGATTCACCTACAGTGGCGGCCTCCTTCGCCATCAGCGTGAGGTTCACAAGATGCATGGCGGCACCAAGAAGTCGCTCTTCTGTCCGTTCGCCGACTGCAAGCGCAGTTCAGGCGCCGGATTTACGCGGAAAGAGAACTTGGCAGAGCACATCCGCCGTGTCCATCGGAGAACGTCAATGTCAGCCGATCTGCATGGGCTCGTCATTCGCCGTGATATGGTTCGCCGCGAGATAGAAGGTTCTCCCATCCGTGAGTCACGCGCCTCAGAGTCACCCTACAATCGACCCATGGAATATCGTGACGAAGACGATATCAGCCTGAAACGCAAGCGCGATGTCTCTGACTCTGAGATTGTTGGCCACCGCGACAATGACGAGATGCGCTCCGAGATTAAACGCCTGCGACAAGAGAATGAGGAGAAGGACTCGCGGCTGAAGCAGCTGGAGCAGGCTGTCATGGCCCTGCAACAGCAGACCCGTAGGTAACCGCCTGGGATGTTTTGTTTGACATTGTTATTCTGTTCTGTTTTGTTTTTGTTATTCCACGACCACGATCTATCACTGCATCTGGAAGGAGTTTGGGCAATGGGTGTCTCTCTTTTTTCTGTCTATAACATTCTCCACCCACTCATACACATTTGCGCACGCTCATTGTACATATATACTCGAGCGAGATTACCCCATTCTACAACTTAAACCGTAATTCTTTGTTTTGTTTTGTTTTTTTATCTTAGCAAACCTTGTTGCGAAAGCATGGCTGGTACCATGTACAAGTTACGAACTGAACGGCTATACCAAGACTGCGAATGGGAAGGGACAGAAACGGATGTTATATCTCTCATTATTAGTTACTGTTATTGGTCAATGTTGTATTAGTTAATTGCTCAGAAGAATTTCAGAATGTTGTAAAATAAGAAAAAAAACAGACGCGTGCACTTTTCACTACTCCACTCAATCCAAAACTTGCACTCTATCCACCACAAGCCAAGTGTGAAGTTGAAGTTGACTTTGGCCCCCAAAAACCGACGGACACTACTAGCCCTTAACCCCGGTCCCCTTTCCTTTGATGCCTAGCAGGATTCCTGGCCTGACCCGCACGTGTGGAATGTGCTTACTAGCCCAACATCAACCAACATGAACGGGTGGCCTCGAAGAAAAAACGCGGGTCCAGCCCCAAAGTAAGCTTTTTTACTTGTTGGGGGGATGGGGGCGGCATCATGTGCATATGTTGTGCAGGTGTTCGCGCAGTACGAGCCTAACTAGGTATGTGCGTAGGGATATTTCCGGAGGGGGGCGCTTATGTAGGGCCTAGTGGTCTGTCTCAGTTACTATTACACGAACCTGACCAACCAATATACGCTTATTCTTCGTGGTGAGTGGGAAGGGGCAATGGTGTGGCCTTGGTGGGAGAAGTCGTTGCGTCATAGCTGTCAGCCGCCCTTTCATTTATTTTTTCTTTCTACCAGCCCTTTGAGAGGATTGTGTGAGGGCGAGACCAGATGATTCATCGTTGTACCGTGGGTTTGGCGCCTGAACCAGGCAGTCATTGGTATGCAGTGGATAGGCTAGTGGCGGGGCTGAAAAGGAGGCGTTGAACATGTGACAACGTGTTAGCGTGTTAGCATGTGACGCGTTTTCCTTGTTTTTGTTTTATTGTTTGCTATTTTCACGTGTTGAGGGATTGCTGCCTAGTATCCCGTCGTGGTACGTGTTGCGGTATGGTGTGGCGCACAAAAAATCCACTTTATTAGGCAGACAGCGGACGAGTTGAGGGAGAAAATATCGCGGTACCATATACGGTATCTACGGCGAGAAAGGGCGATGTGCGTACGGTGGCTGTGTAGATGGAATGCTCTAAGGCGCTGTTGGCGCGATAAAGGTGCCACGGGGTGAATCAACTTGCAGCTGCAATACTATGGTGAGGAAGCGGATTGATTGTCTAGTAGCTACTACCGTGTTGAGTATCTACAGCTCCTGCGCGCACGGGCCAATAGGCGGTGACAACGCCTCTGCCAATGCCCGTGTCGACCAATCAGTGTCGCGGATCAGTAGGGCTCAAGGTCGAGTCCTAATTGATTCCAACAC
>PELC01000181.1:0-30398 GCA_005212705.1 Curvularia lunata
ATCACAGGATATCAAGGCCGCGGAGTAGTCTACAAGCGATACAACTGAGGGCTAGCGTAGTAGAGCTATTATATATAATAGTCGACAAAAAGAAAGATAGTTAGTGTTGGAATTAATTAGGACTCGACCTTGAGCCCTACTGATCCGCGACACTGATTGGTCGACACGGGCATTGGCAGAGGCGTTGTCACCGCCTATTGGCCCGTGCGCGCAGGAGCTGTAGATACTCAACACGGTAGTAGCTACTAGACAATCAATCCGCTTCCTCACTCTAGTATTGCAGCTGCAAGTTGATTCACCCCGTGACACCTTTATCGCGCCAACATTTTCTTTCGCATACCAAGGTCAAAGTCTGCCGTAGCATCACATTACCCAGTTATCACATTTTCATCTAGATAAATATTTTTATCTCACACAGAGAGAGGGAGGAAATAGATGGAGATACAAAAAAAAAGAAGCGTTGCTCCCTAGGATTCCAGCAACGCAAACCCACCCCCCCAACACTAGTTGTCCTCTTTACATCCAAACGCCAGGCTTTGTCTTTCATATAAAATTTGCAACTACACAACTCGCTATGCGATGTACCCGTTCGATTCACCCAACGCCTGTGCACTTCTTCGTGCATCCAAGAAAAGATCCTGGCACTCGTCTACGTCCTCGACTTCAATCTGCTTGTTCTCACGGCCATTGACTTCGGCGAGTACGCTGGCCGGTGCGAGCAATTGCAGCGCATAGCGCAGACTAATCTTCTCTCCCAAGGCGCTGACCTTGTCCTTTGCGGCGGCCGAGATGTTGAGCTTCTCGGTTGTGACGCGCGTGGTGATGATGGAGCTGATTTCCGCGGGACTGTATGGGTGTGTTGGGATGATGAGAAGGCGCGCGAGCAAATCGGTCGGGATGCCGTGGGCCGATGGAGGCAGGTTGGAGCCGCCACGGATATGTGTGTTGCCGCGGTTCGATGCGAGGATAACGAGGGGCGAAAGGGGAGATTCGAGCGCGCGGTTGAGGAAGGTAAAGGCCTCGAGGTCGAGCATATGAACCTCGTCGATGAAGAGAACACCAGGCACTAGGTCGGCGATGCCCTGGTCAATGTACTTGTTGACCACCTTGTTGATTTCCAGCCGCAGCTTCTCTGTAATCTCCGTCTTCTTTGGCTTCATCAGCTGGCCCATCATGCTCATGATATCCTGGCCTCCCTGCGGTCGTGCATTTGCAACATCCAAGTCATGCAGTGTCACGTCCTGGACAATCTCCTTCTTCTTGTGCACATCGCCCTTTGGTATAGGGACATACTCCTCAGCCTCGAGATCGAACTCGGTCGCGTAAGCGTCTGATCGTCCGACGCGCTTCACCGCGCCTGTGTTGGCTTCGATGTAGATGACGTCGCCTAAGCGCACGCGCTCTTTTTGTATGGCCTCGTAGATGGATGGGTCGAGTCGCAGCTTCTTTGTGCCCTTGGCGGACTTGAGAGTGATGAGGAGATGGGAGATGGTGCGGCCGTAGCCTCCGAGCGGGTTCTCAGCTTCTTCTGGAGTGAGTTCGGTCACTTCGCCTTCGTAGACTTCCTTTGTTTCCTTGACGCGCAGGCCTGTGGACGGAGAGTTAGCATGCTCAGAGTAAGAGGGACAGGATATGTACCAATAGCTCTTCGGAAGTTCTCCATGAGCGCTTCTGTCTTCTTGACCTCTGCAGAGTAGATCTCGCTGCCGACAATAGGGCAGAAGGGAACCTTTGTGCCCAGTTCCTGGCTTACAGCCAATGCCAGTGCAGTCTTTCCAGTTCCAGGTCCACCTGCGAGCAGCACAGCTTTACCCGACATCTTCTTTGCCTTGACAAGATCGACGACCAGACCGCATGCCTGTAATAGTCAGTACCAAGAATAGACATGCATCAGGACCATGAAGTACCTCTCGAGCTGCAGCCTGGCCAATGAAGCCTCCCGCTGAAGGAGTTGCGCGCCCATCGCTTGACAGCCCTAGGCCTTTGATGTGGGAATGCGCCGCGGTCCTCGACGAGCGATCTTGCGTGCTCTTGACTTCACTGACCGGCACCGTCGTCATTTTGGCAGTCGCAAGAAGTCAATTATGTTGGAGGCAGGACGGATATGCTGGGACGGAGACCGGTTTCGTTTGGGTGGGGAGGTATGGGTGGGTGTAGCTGGGCGCGTCTTGTTTGGCGTGTCTTGAAGCTCGAAGTTTTGGGCGAGGCAGGCAGTTCGCGAAAGCCACAGCTAGCGCGCCGGCTGCTCAGCACAGCAGCACACTCAAGTCACCCGCGCCGACTCCCCACCCTCCACCTCCGCTCGCAGAAACAGGCCAGCCACGGTTCTCAGACGACCCTTCTTTCTCTCTCTCTCTCCCCTCTGTACACGTTACAGTAGTATCTTTCTCTTAGGCCTCGTAGGTCCATCGCCTCTACCACTTCTGCAGCCCGAGTTCGTCGTCTGCCTGTGTCTTGGACTGTCCTGTCCTTCCTTCTCCCTGGCGCCGCTCGCACGCTGCTGTCGCACAGCGCTGACGCTGCACACTCACACACAGAACACAGAACAGCCACCAGAACATACAGAACTTCGTCGCGCCCTCTCTCGGAATCCATACACGCCGCGAACAGCGACGCACGACATGTTGGTCATACCAGGCTGGTCTTTGCACCGCCCGTCACCCCTCGGCATTTCCTCGCCCGATCAACCACCGGTGGCTTCCTCACCCTGACGCGATATGCAACCCCTGACGAGATGCTCATGCATGCAGCCAATCTAACCCGAACACGGCCCAGCACATGACGGCTGCCACACGCCACCTCCATCGCCGTCTCTGTACGAGTCCATGTACACACGTCTCCCATTTACGGCCTGATAACAAGATCCATCGCTGCGTATCCAAGCGTCAGAGCACGGAACCGGATAAAAGAGTTGGCCAAAGAAGCACGCAACACAACACACGCACGCATACCACACGACGCACGGCTTGGAAGAAATTATTTGCATTTTGTTCTGGCTGCCAACTCGCGCAGCGTATTCATACAGCAAAAACCTGGTCGAAATGTCCTCCGTTTTTGAACCACCACACCACGCGCCAAATGCTGGTTACAAGGAGCAGCCCCGTGTCCTCAACTAAACGGACCACCAGAAAAGACAAACCTCGTCGTCACTCGTAATCCATTGTCGGCATTGGTACCATTATTAAGGCACCTCTAGAGGGAAGTCGGTGGGGAAGAGAATACTATACAATCGATGTGTATGCGGGCATGAGATGGATGACGTGCAATGGTGAGTGGGCCGAGGCGCGCAGGAATTAAGGCACGCACTAACCTTCGGCTTAGCCCGTTGGTACATCGGCAGCGATGCCTGATCGGCCGAACCAAGAAGCTCAAGACTGTTCATGTCATGCAGGGAAGAGAAGTGATGAAAACTGGACCAATCATCAAACACGCAGGGCAGAGCAGGGCAGAACAGGAAGGGGCATGGCAGACGAAGCAGGTCACGCGGAAACAAGACGTTGTTGCTGAAGAGGTTTACTCTTCCTCGCTTTCAGAGCCGCTCGACTCGTCGTCGTCGCTGGATGCATCGTGCACTGCAGAGGTTAGTACATGATCACGCTGAGCAAGCACTGACAACTCACCAGGTGGAGACTGGCTGGATCCCGATGCACCGCCCTGGAACGACTGCAACTTCTCTTGGATCTTGCGCATGTTGTCTTCCTGCTCCGACTTGCCCATGGGCTTGTTCTTCTTGGGCCGATTCGTCGTCTGCTTAGACACGGGTCTTGGCGGCTCGAAATCGTCATCGGCTACCGCACCTCCCTTGGGACCGCGCAGAGACTTGATGAACCTCAACAGCTCCCGGAGCGTATCGTCATTGATCTCGTCCATGTCAAGCTCCATCTCGTCGTCATTGACGTTGGCCAGATGCGGGCATCCGTTGCGGATGATCTGGACCGCACGACGCATCTCAGCGTCTCCAAGAGTGCTGATGCCTTCTGAGATTTCCTGCTTCTGGGCAAAAGTCAGAGGCGCAGGCGCCTTTGCCTTCTTCGTCGGCGCACTCTTGATGGGCTTGGCTGGAGGAGGCACAGCCAGAGGCAGGCTCTTCCTCTTTGTAGGCTGCCCGCTCTTCTTCTTCTTACCAGGCAGCTTGGGCGAGGCACGCTTGGCGTTGGTCTGCTGTTGCAGCAGCTGCTGCGCAGTCGCATTCAGTTGTGCAATCTGCTGCTGGATAGCAAGGAATTGGGCATGGGCAGGATCCATCTCCTCCTCGTCTTCGTCCTCTTCCTCTTCCTCGTCAGAGTAGAGTTCGCTAGGAGAATGCTCAGGGGGAGGCGCATGCTGGGCGAGCCAGTCAGCCTTCTCTTTCCAGAGACTATCAAAGAGCTCCTCGAGCTTGTGACCCATCTGATTGACGGCGTCACCCTCGGGATTGAATTTGTAGCAGTTTTGGAACACGAGCTGGCAATCGGCATAGAAGTCCTTTGCACTTTGGTAGACGCCATTCTTGAGGTTCTTCTCAATGGTGCCAAAGTCCATGGGCTTCTTGATGATTTTGAGGTAAGAAGGAATGTTGAGGGCAACCGGGTCCACTGGCGTCACAAAGGGGTAAGTAAGAGTGCTGTACTTTGGCTTCATGAGCTCCGTGATTACAGACTCGCAGAACTTGAGCTCCTGTTGGAACTTCTTCCTTCTCGGCTTAGCATTAGCATAGGGCAAGTCCTTGGACGGCCTGTGGATTTCGCGCTTTGGCCGGCCGTCAGCAGTGGACGAATCGCGGCGAATGAGCGGAGTGCCATCCTGCTGCAGCGGCCAAGCAGCCTGTGGCGATGTCGCGGCTGGCGTGGGAGCGGCCGGAGACTTGACATTAGGCTGTGCGACGCGTGACTCTCGCCTGACTTTTTGCGCGGTATTCACAGTGGGCTTCTTGGCCTTTGCCGGCTTGGGCGGCTCTTCGGCCGCAGCGCCGCGTGGCATCTTACCCATGCCCTTCAAGAAGTAAGCTCGTAGATTGTATCCTGCTTGTGTGACGGGGTGCTGCTTGTTGTTGAAGAGTTCGCTGTTGGTAATCATCTGATCAAGATCTGCCATGAAATCCCTCACATACGTGTACTTTTTCTCCTTCAACTTAGCCTCCATGGTGGTCAAGTCCATGGGGTGCTTGACCACGTCATAGTAAGTTGGGATGTTGAGCGCTACAGGGTCAACCGGATCCTTGAACGCTAGTGACACCTTGATCTTCTTTGTGTTCCGTATCCGCTCCAGCAAAAATTTGTTTTGAACCTCCGTCATGGGCGTTGTCGGCCATTCCTCCCAGTCGACCGCCTTGTGGACGCCCGATGCTTCCTGCGCAGAGTCGGATGCTGGGCCCGGTGTGACGCTGTTACCGTTGGTCTGCTCGGTCTGGCTCGGCATGGCGGATGGCTTAGTGTCAGCCTGGGTGCCCGGTTCGTCATCCGTCTTTGTGCGCTTTGCATCGGGAACATCATCGTCGTCATCTTCGCGCGGACGCACCTTGCCGGACGATGGCGCATCTTCCATTTCGCGGTCCACGATTGCCGGTGATTGGGTAGATGCGTTAGGCGCGGTAGCTTCATCCGCACTAGTCTTGATCGTCAATTCGTCCATGGGCTTTGTGGGCGCGCCGGAAGCCTCTGCAGATTGGGAGTTGGGTGCATCGGCAGACGTATCCATGCTATCTGGAGCGGATTCCTCTTGTTTGGATGGGATCTGAGTCTCGGGCACTTCCTGTGTGCTGGCGCTCGTCTCTTGGGTTGCTGCGGACGGCTGCGGGGCCGGTGCGGGCTCGTCGCGTACATCTGAAGTAGGTGCCTCGACGGCGTTTGTTACGCTCGTGCCGACATCCGAGTCACCAAACAATGAGTTGATGTCTTGCTGGTTGTCTGGCACAAACTGCGCGACGCCGTCGATTCCGGATGAGACGTTGGTCGTGGGCTCGACAGCAGGCTCTGACGTGTCCATTTCTGTGTGGTTTCCGTTGACAGCTGGTTTCGGCGGCGCGGGATCCTGAGCGACCTTGGCATTGGGTTCCGAGTCGTCAAAGAGCACGTCGTGGACGCTGCAGGGCATTAATACGCATTGCGCAAGGGGGCGGCGGCGGGGTGCAGAGGGCGACTTACCCGTTTGTTTCGGTGTCGACTGCCATGGCGTCTGCCGGCGCAAAAGCGCTCACCTTCAGGTCCAAGGAAGTTTTGTCGACAGCAGGCGAGGTCATTACTGCCATAGGGCCATGAAAGGGAAAGTCGGGTTTGCGCGCGGCTGACAGGGAAGGAGGGCTGCTGGGGGGTGTTGCCAATCTGGGCGGGTTAGCGGGGGCGGTTGAGGATGCGCGCGCACGCGACGGGGCAGTGGACGCGTAGTGGTGGTTGGGACGGGCAACAGGATGCAGTGCAGACGCGTCGGTGGTGATGGGAGTGGGGCTGGGCGGGTGAGACTAGCGTGGGGAGCAAACGCGAGGGACGGGCGAGGGGCAGCACGGCGAGCATATATGCTGGGGAGGCTGAAACGCACGTGATTACGTACCAGGTGGCGGCGGCGCGGTGGTGAAGAGCAGCCGTGGCGGTCGGAGCTAAGCCGGGCTTTGCACAGGCGCCTGGGAGAGGGCCGACGCGACAGCGGTGGGGCGCGGGCACGAGGGCGAGGACAAGGCGTGCGACAGCAGCAGCAGCAGCAGCAGCAGCAGCAGCAGCAGCGACAGCAGCAAACACGCACCAAGGCCCACGACGCAACGGCTGGCGATGGGCTGGACGAGCAGCGAGGGTGCGCACGGATGGTGACGTCGGGTTGGGTGCGCCGACGGCTAGTGCAGGGCGGGCGCAGCAGACGGGGATGGCGGCGTGGATTATCACGACAACAGACGCACAATTGATGCAGCGCAGCGCAGCGCAGCCTGAGTGTGGGAGCGGAGCCGGGCGAGGGGCGAGGGTGGCGGGGTGCGAGTAAGGCGTGGGCGGGTGACGGGTTATCGGGAGCAGGCGAGCAGGCGCGTATTGATTGGAGGCAGATCAGGACAATGGACGCAAGAACGTCGAAGACAGACGCGAGAGGAGAGGCATTGGGGTTAAGTAGCCCGGCCCTTCCATCTCCGAGGCCAAGCCTCGCAGCAGCCCCTGACCTGCCACTAACCGCGACGGGGTACGTGTCCTTGCCCACCATTGCACCACCCTTCTGCTGCCAGCGTCCACGCCCGCGCCCGCACCGCTGCACTCTCTCGCCGCCTGCTGCTGCTCCCGTCGCGCACTCCCTCGCTGTGCGCCGCCGCCGCCTGTTGCTGCACTGCCGCCTGCTGCTGCTGCTGCTGCCTCCGATCCTCACGCCCAGCAGCCGCCCGCCGGTCAGCTCTACACCGTACCATGATCCCTGCCTCCGTGGCCCGTGCGCGCAGGGGTGGCTAATCCGCTCATCCAAATTTTTTGCGACCACTTGCATCTCTGCGCGTGCTGCTCCAGCCTTGAAGCACCACGGCCTCGACCACGCCTGCTCGCTGCGCAATTCCCCTCCCACATCGACCGCACGCCAGCCACGAGCGCCCACACCATGCCCGCCGCGCTGTCCACCCCTCGCTCCCGCGACCGAGCCCCGCCGGCGAAGAAGGCCAAGTTGGCCCAGTCGCCTGCCACTGTCCGCCAGAACGGCCTCAAGGCGCTAGTCAGCGGCAGCGCACCCAAGCCCATGGCCAAAACAAACGGCATCAAGAGTGCGCGCGCTGACAAGGTCGACGATGCCACGGCTGCCGTCCAGGGACCTGCCGATGCCCACATGGCGGATGCGGACGTCATCGAAATCAGCAGCGCTGAAGAGGAAAGCGCCGACGACTCAGACGACGCCCACGACGACGCGGCACAAACCAGCGCCGACCACGACGCCCCCGCCGCCAATGGCACCGCAGATGAAGACAACGAAGATCTCACGTTTGGCGACCGCCTGCGCGCAGAGGCGCCCGAGCCCGTACAAGAGTCGCGCATCATCAGCGTCGAGGATGCTTTCGAACCCAACCCCGAGCGCACCGTAGCCGCAACCAAGGACCGTCCCCTTGCACCCCCCAACGCAAACTCTCTCGGAACCGTCTTGACCCAGGCCCTGCGTACAAACGACAAGGAGCTCCTCGACTCTTGCCTGCAGGTGGTAGACGTCGAGTCTGTGTATGCCACCGTCGAGCGACTACCATCGCCCCTCGTAGGAACACTGTTGCAGAGACTGGCCGAGCGCCTACATCGGAGTCCTGGACGCGCGGGCATGCTCATGGCTTGGGTACAATGGTCCCTGTAAGCCACCACCATATACTTGATTGCACACAAGACACGCATACTGATCCTATTTTTACACAGTGCCGCACACGGAGGGTACCTGGCATCGCAGCCGCAAATCGTCAAGCAACTCACTGCACTCAACAAAGTTCTGAAAGAGCGCTCGAGCGGCCTGATGCCTCTCATGTCGCTCAAGGGTCGCCTGGATATGCTCCAGGCTCAGCTTGACCTCAGGAAACGAAACCAAGCCGCCAACGACGATGCTGACGAGGCCCTCATCTATGTCGAAGGCCAGGATGACTATGTTTCAGACGACGAGTCGGTCGATGGAGCCACTGCAACCCCAAAGAGGGCGCGCCCGGACATGGACGACGACGACGACTCTTCGTCAGACGAAATGGGCTTGAACATGGAGATGGACGATGTTTCCGACGAAGGTAGTGAGGGCTCGGACGAGGACCTCATCGATGACGAGGCTGAAGAGACGGACGATGATGAGGGTGATGATATGTCAGAGCCCATGAGTGACGACATGGATGACGGCGGTGCCTCGGAGAGCGAGGACGAGTCGAAACCAGAACGACGATCCACGGCCGCAAGGGCTGGGCTGAAAAGCCGGCGTTGATCTAGCAAGTGGAGGTTCGACATTTTCGCATCATCTACCGCAACCTGCGCGCATCACTGCGCCGCGCTCCCGGTTGCCCAAAATGGAGTTTGACACACACCGGCGTTATCTACAGAGGCGTTGCTATTTTGCCTATGACACATTACATGAGTTTTGGACGTCTACTTCTACACCAGTTGTTTATTTGCATAGCGTGGAATAGACGGCTTTGCATCCCCACAAACTGATTTTCAACCATCAGCCCAGAGTCCATGCCATGGCACACCTAATTTCGTCGCGATCGGCTTCCCCACTTTGCCATATATCGTTACGTCATGTTTTTGGAGCCATCCTCCAGCCATTTGTGAATTGAGTCATTCTCACCAAAACATGTTATTCTGGATGACATTGGATGTGGGAGTTCCTAATTGATGTACTCGGCAGTATGAGTAGGGAACGGTCACGTGATGTTGAAGTCTTTTCTGGACGTCCTTGTTCAAAAGCGGGCTGCCTCACGACCGACAAAGCACAAGTGAATTGATCGGAAATACCAATGCTTACCTTGAAACAGGGCTGTGCGCATCACCAGGTAGATTACTATAGTCTAGTAACTTCCGAGTTTCTTTGAGATTCACAGTTGTCGGTTTCGAATGCTCTCACCACATATCACAGCACTGTTTTCCAGCCGCTGCCTTGACACGGCACTCTTCCAATTGGATCCAGCATGCACCCCTTCTTTTCAGTCCCGTTTCTTATTTTCACCTCTTTTGCTCGACTGGTGAGTCCAAACTGCGTGTTTCGTGGCTCGACATTGTGTGCACAATGTCAAGCACTGTTTATTTAAAAGCGCAAAATCGCCACAACTTTCTCCCTCAGCCATGGATATGCCACTTATATACAACCCACCATGTGAGAATTGGAGGGAAAAGAGGGATTTAAGACGCAAGTATGAACTCGCGTGGATGGAGGCTTGTCATATACCACGAGTTTCAAAGAAGGAAAACCTACGTGCAGCTTTTCTACAGAAAACGCCCGAGAAGTCTCAATCACATGCATCTGATTATTTTAATCATAGGTTGACTGATCAAAATGCATCTGGATCTTCAGGGGCTCACTCTTTGGTCTCCAGTCCTTCTGTCGCTGCGCACAAAGAGACCCTAGAGATACTGGAAGGCTTGCGTTCAAAGCAGCATTCTCCATTGCTCTCGACACCCTGTATATCGTACGACACAAGTCGTCCCAAACGGCATGCGCGCGTTTTTGGAGAGTTGGTTAGGAAGGCGAGCACCGGAGCTGAGGCTCACTCACCCGGACCACGCATTTCTATGCCTCCACCTTTGTATCCTCATCATAAAAATATCTCCTCCGGTATAGTTGCTTCCTCTTCAGGCAGCGCAACATCAATCAGGTACTTGATCACTGTGCTTCACACGCCCAACAAGTATCCGCAGCATGCACCCACGCCAGGCACACCCCCGTCATCGTTACTAGAATATCTGAACTCATCTCTTAGCAGATTCAACTTTCCAAGCGCATTCTCTATAATGTCCAGTCTCGACGGCAGGGAATGCGCAAAGGAATACGTCGACTATATCAAGCGCTCCTCACACCATTCGCAATGGGTCTGTGACCCCGATCAAATCGATCACAGTCCACCTGCACCGGTTCTATGGCGCGCCTCTTTGTGGGCTATGGGGAGGGTACGTTACGGTACCATCCATGTCGCGCAGGCTCTCGGGCTGCATTTTCAATCTGACTTGTCAGTCGACGCGGATAGGTGTTGTCAGATTTATTGTTCGTTGCCGTCTTGTAATCCGGGGCGCCAGCGTTAATCGTGTGCTGTATGTGCACTTTATTCGAAGTTTTGTTCAACCGTTGTATTTAAAAGCAATGTCCTCACGCCCTGGTGGCTTAATATGTAGTTTTCTTTCGTTCAATATTACAAATTCTCTTTATTGTTTTACTCCACAGTCTTAAACATGACGTCTGAGCGCTTTGTCTCGGAGTACCCACTGTTTGACAATGCCCTTCATCTAATCTATACACTCCCCTTATTGGATTTTCATTTGTTGCAAATGGAAAAGTGTTGAGCACATACCATCCATCTCGGTATTGACGATGTCGTGAGTTGTTCACTTGACAGCGCACTTGAGCAAATTTCACTATGCGACTTGGCGCCTCTAAAATATTCTAGTCCGTTGGAAAAATATTACCCTTCTCCTATCGCCATTATCACAGTTATTACTACTTAGTTCCATGTTGTCTGAGACAATCTCAAAATGACCACCAACACTGACGACCCACCCCTCCTCCTGCACCTTTCCGCCCAAACGCTCGCGGGCATCAAACAAGCCCAATCACCAGTCCAGCAAACTTTCCTCCTCAGTCCCACTCCGTCAGAAGAAAGCCTTCGCACAGACTCCCCTGTGCTCCCCGATTTTCCCAGACAAAATACTCTGACAAGTCTCAGCACACCAACCAACCCCATAAACCCCGTCTTAACCTCGTCAAACCAGCAAACGGTAGAAACCCTCTCATCAGGTGTACGAATGAACACCATTCTCCCAGACACCACGCACTTCTACGCAGAAAACAGACCACCTACCCGCCGACGAAACCCCACAGTACCCTGTCATCACCAGCCCCTCGTCGAGCAAGAAGACGTCCTATTAGGCCCAGAAATAAAAGGGAAATTACCGCTCATCCGCGACCATGACTTTCCGTACTATCCTCTGCCTTCGTATTTCCCGCCTCCAAGACACTCGAGCCAAAGTATACCAGGGCCGGACCGGGGGAAGGAGAGAGTAGGAGTGCGGAGGAGGGGAGCGAGGGTGTTTGGATGGAAGAGGGTTTTGAGACGTTTATTGCGGAGGTACGGGGGGGAGGAGGGGGTGATGTCTCGTTCGGCATAATTTTTTATTTTTTTCGTTTAGAAAGGAGTCAGTAGAGAGGCGGAACATAATGAGAGATGTAAGAATTATCGTCCTGCTTATTGTTTTGCGTGACGAGGTTTAACTTGTGATGGAAGCTTTTTTCATTATGAGTTGTGATTCAAAAATGCGAATACAATCAACAAAATAAGGTATTTGAATTTCCCCCGTGTTGGCACGATAAAGGTGGGGTTGAGTCAAAACAACTGCAGTTGCATAAAACACTAGATGAAGACTTGACTGATTCACTGCCACTAGTCTATCGACGTAGCTATATACTCAGCAGTAGCAGGCAGGCCTGCCACTGCTGAGACGTTTGCTCCCTTGCTGAGACTTGCATGCCCCTGCTGAGACTTGTATGCCCCTGCTGAGACTTGTATGCCCTTGCTGAGACCTGTATGCCCGTGGCAAGACCGAGGTAAGACTGGTATCGTCAGCTCGATCCTACTGTATGTCCCAACACCCCGCGATAGGCTTTGGTAGTAAAATGTAAAATTGATACAGCCAGCTCTTGGATTTGTTTTTGTAAAAGGCCAGAAAACTTTGAATTATAGTCATCTAACAATATCCTGTTTCCTTCAACCAGCATTGCCTGCTGCATTTACTCCCTCAGTCAATTAATTCTCGTTCATACCACAACCCAACGACACAACATTCCCATCTCGTTCCAAAATAATTAAGTTGTAAGCAGCACGTGCATCGCCCGAACCCAAGCCTTCGCTTCGCGCAAAAGCGGCATGCCCAAGTTTAAACTTCTTACTGTGCACCTAATTGAGATTTCCGCTTGGCATCACGTAGCCCTAACCCAACTGCATGGACAAGCAGGTTCACTAACATAATATAGGCATGGCGTATGTTTTAATATTCTTAGCTTAATCATTGGGAATGCGTGCTCTTCCCGATATTTTGGTACAGAACGCGACATCAATGAACCGTTCGTATTCACAGGCAAAAGGTAATCAGGATTTTTTTTTTAGCAACATATATACAATTCGATTGCTATAGGTGCGACGAAGCACGCAATAAGCCGTCTCAGCACGAGACGGAACAAGTATTTACAATTGAATATTTTGGTTTTGCGGAAGAACATGTGCCGGACTCAGATCACGAGTGCACGTGCCTGGTGATGGGAGTAAAAAGGCCGGCTTTTCCACACGCTCTGGCGCACACGAATCCGCACATTCTTAGGCGAAACCGAAGAACTTCATGTCGTCGGCGCCCCGGATGGGTACAGTGTGGCCAATGTTGGCGGCAAGGATACCCTGGACGTTGGGGCCCCAGGTGGTCTTGGTGAAGGTGCTCTGAGGGGTGTTTTGCTGAACGCTCTGGGGCTTGTCGTAGTTGTAGCCAAAGACACCGGCCTGTTCGTTATGGTTAGCATCCATGTTCTATATGGCAACTGTGGGATTAACATCTACTTACCCACTGCTTCATGGTCTCCTGGTAGTTCTGAGGGCGAAGAGTAGTGTCGACGTTGCCGTGGTAGATCTGCATCTTGGGGCGCGAGCCGTTGAATCCAGGGTACATGTTGGTGGCAATCTTGGCCCACTCAGCGGGGGTCTTGATAACCTTGCCTTGAGCGCAGTCGCTGTTCCAGGCGTCGACGGCACCAGATGGGGAGGCGAAGCAGCCGGCGGGAACTCCGTTGTAGACGATGGCACCCTTGAAAAGATCGGGGTAGGTGGCAGCCATGACGTTCTATATCAACATTAGTACCGTATCAGGGATCAAGAGCTGTAAAAGGGAATAGCGTACGGTCATCATGGCACCACTGCTGGAACCGGTAACAAAGACCTTGCTGGCATCGGCCTTGTACTCCTTGAGAGTCCACTTGACCATGTTGGCGATGGTGTTGGAATCTCCTTTACCGTCATGGGTGAGAGTTTGCTTGCTGCTCACGTCCCAACATGTGCCCTGGTGAGGCGAGCTTGGGTAGATGACAATGAAGCCATACTGCTCAGACAGCGTCTTGTAGGGGCTGCCATTGTAGTAGGCCTGGGCGCTACCAGTGCAGTAGTGAATGGCAACGATGACACCCGGCGACTTGGCAAGCTTCTTTGGAACGTAAATGTAGAAGCCTGCCTTGGTAGGGGCGTCGAAAGAGGTGACCTGGGACAGGGTACCAGGAGTGACGGCACGTTTGCCAATGGTAGCAGCCGAAGCCACGGACAAGAAGCTAGTGAAGATGCTAAGGAAACGCATGGTGTTTGTTTAAAAGAATGGTGGTTTCTGGTAGGCTGGGTCAATGGTGGTGGAGGCCGTGTGGTTCTTATAAGCATTGCCATGAGACTTGGAGGTATGTGCGGCCGAAGGGATACCATGCGCATGACCAGCATCATCTTGAAACAGTCCAGCAATCAGCTCGAGTGAAACGGAACTACGGAATCTGCCATTGGAGCGATTCTGCTCCACAGGTTTTGGCTGGACATTGTAGATGAAAAGGCGTTAGAGGCCTGGGGCACTAGGAACCGATAGATTAAAGCTTGTTTCCATTAGACCTAGCTCGGCCAAAGCCCTATGCGCTTGGGTTTCGACTATCTCCCGACCCCTGATCTTTACCGGTCCTTTAACCGTTCGGAGAAATTTTCGAGATTAGTCCGCCGGAAACAACGCGTTCTAGAGGCTTTGTGCTGATTATGTCTAGCCAAAGCAATGCGCCTGACAAATGGCTGGCAGGCTATGACCTCATTTGTACCAACAAGAGACGAACCGTCAGGTACACACAACGAGGCTACATGGTCCAAACATGCTAGGCGCACTTCTATGAGGATCTCCCCAGGCTCTAAGTCGTATCCAGTGGAGGCAAAAGTCTCGGCATACGAAGGTGGAAGGTGTTGCTGCTTGCACAGACGTTGAAGGTGTAAATGGGGTATAAGTCTGGCCTCCTGATCTTCACCGTCCGGCCCAGATACCATCTCCTCGCCCCAGGCCGCCGAAAGTGAGCCCACCCATAACACCGCCTCCTCCCCCACCGCCTAAATTCTTACCTTCGTTGACTGGTCGTTTGGCGACTCTGCCCTGTGCCTTGACGGCCTGTATGACTTTGTCGAGCTGGGTCTCGACTACTACGCCACCTACAATCATTTCTCCCAGTGTTGCGTGTAACGTCTCGAAATTAAAAATGAGATCTAGTTCGCATACGTTCTCAAAGAGGCCGTCCAGCGCCTGGACAAAGACTTGAATCAGGTCGAGAAGAGCGAGGGGCGATTCCGTAGAGGTGGAGATGACAATGAAGTAGAGGGTTGCATAGTGTCGGTAGGTTACGAGCGAAGGCGTGTCGTTGTGTGGGGTGGTAGGAGCCGACGATTTGGAGCTGCTGGCCAGCAGAGGCGGGAGGCTAGCGTACGGTTAACTCAGGAAGCGGAGGGTAACAGACTGCGCGCGCAGCGACATACGGCAGAAAGTTGCACGCTGAGTTGGGGCGGTTGGCGACGAGGGTGAAGATCTCAGAGATGAGCCGTTGCTGGACGCTGGTTTCCTGCCCGTGGCTTGTTTAGCTGTGCACGAGTATCCAGGGGATGATAGTGGTGAGAGTCACGTGTGCATACCAGCTGGGTATAGAACTTTGTCAGCCGCGGCTGTCCTGCATTGTTGAAGACCAGCACGGCGTTGATCATGGCGGCGGCGATGAGTGATAGGCGATGGGCGATGGCGGCGGCGGTGGGCAGTAACTTGGTTGGTGACAGTCCCCGCCGAAGATGCGGGGACACAGGCGAGCAGGATGACGAGGGGGCCCATGCTCCCACTGCCTCACCACTACTGTACGAAGCACCGCACCATACTCCTCCTCTCTCCTGCGCATTCCAAGCCAGATCCTACAATGAGACCCGCAACTCGCTTCGCCAATGCGGCTCTTCGCCGTGCCATTCGCGCTCCGCTACGCGAACAATCATCCGTCAGTCGCGTCATTGCCAACAGAGCGCCAGCTACCATCAACGCCACATGCTTCCGTAGCTTCCATTCATCCATGGGCTTGAGGAGCATCATGCCTGACGCGGAGGACCCAAAGCCAAAGGAGCTTCCTGCCGACGACGGCCCTCACAAGGCTACCGACATCTCAATGGCCGAGTTTCATGAGCGTGCAGACCACTACCTTGGTGAGCTGCTGCAGAGGCTAGAGGAGGTGCAGGAAAACGACCCAAGCATTGAGGCTGATTACTCGGTACGTTGGCGCGATGCGCATTGAACGGCATTGAATTTGTCGCTAATCTTCTACTACAAACAGGCTGGTGTCCTCGAAGTCACGTACCAGAACAACATATTCGTCTTGAACAAGCAACCTCCAAACAAGCAGATCTGGCTCAGCTCTCCAATATCCGGACCAAAACGTTTCGACTGGGTCGTATCCCAAGAAGGCATGGGTGAAAAGGAAGGCTGTGGAATCGGGGACTGGATATATTTGAGAGACGGCACCTCGCTCACCGAGCTTCTGAGGAGGGAGCTCGGCGTCGATGTCAGCGTCGACGACCAGGTTCCGCGCTGATGGAAGCAGAACATGAACACCAGTATATGATGTAGTACGCCGTTCGGCCATGTATCGTGGGAACGGGCAGTCGATAGCTAATGCTATACCTCCAAGTTCACTTTGCGCACGTATCAGTCCGGACGCCTGTAGCCTGTAATGCTGTCCATGCAACAAAGAGGCCTTGCTTCTGGCTTCTCCGTATGATGTGCATGATGAGGATACGCAAGTCTAAGCCTTGATGGCAACGCTTTGCGGCGCACCGTCGTTCTCAGGGGGCAGGTCGGACTGCGCAGCGTTAGCAACAAACAATCCTAGCGGAAGCGAGGCCTGCGCATACTGGATCGAAAATAATCCGGATCATAAGGCTGCAGCTGGGGCAGCGCGCAATATCTTCGCCATCGCGCATGTCAAAAATCGAAATCTCAAAACGGTCACCGCAGGGGCATGGGTGGTGATAGATTTGCAGCGTCTCGTCGTAGAAGCAGTCTTCGATTTCGATCTCGTCGTAGAGGTTCAACTCTTCGTCGGCCATGGTTTGGGATGTGGGTTGTGTGAATTATCCAAGACGATGTGGTGGTGGCGGCGGCGGCAGCGCGGGGGTAAGGAATGGGATGGGCTCGGACGCGCTAGGCCTCGACTTGCATCTGTCCATTCACACGCCCAGAACCTCCGAACACGACTACACGTAAGCACAAGCATCACCAACAGACTGTAACCGCAATCCACTGTCCACCGCTCATTGTCCTCTCCACGCCCAGTCTCCTGCCGCCTGCCGCCTGCCCACGCCGTCTGCGACTTCCACCCTATCATGGGCACGGGCACACGCCTGCCCCGATCCATCACCGCTCAGAACCATGGGCGATGTCGAGTCCGCGACAGTCAAGCTCGCTGAGCTGCTGCGACACCCAGAGGATCTCGACAAGATTCCCGCCCTCAAGGCCGAGTTCACACGCAAGAAGGCAGCCGTTGATGGCCAGCTACGCCATGGTCTCAAGGAGCAGCTGGAGCTGACCCAATCGGGCATGAGTAGCATCACCGAGGGGCAGCGGACCGTCAATCTGATCAAGGAAGAGATGATGAAGATTGACAAGCTGTGCGCCGAGGCTCAGAACATGATCCAGGACTTCCCTTACATCAACCTGGTAGCCCAGACACACAAGAACTTTGAGTCGGTCGAGAAGATGCGCAACGACATTGAGAGCTTCGCACAGCGCTTAGAGAACCTCGAGATGCTACTAGAGGAAGACGACCAAGACCCAGCCAATCAGCCCAACCTACTGCAGGTACACTATGGCCTGACGCAGCTACGCGACATCCGCGACGAGGCTATAGGCCAGATCAAGAACAGCGACAGCTCTACCGAGCTTATCGATAATCTCACTCTCGAAAGCGGTGTCACAGTACAAGACCTGTTCACGCGACTAGACGACGTTGTCGAGTGGTTTGACAGACACGTTGGCGAGGCTTGCATTAACATGATTGAGCTGATCCAGGCCGGCAACGATGGCTTGGTAGTGCGTCTGGCCGTCATCGTCGAGGAAGAAGAGAAAACAGATAAGAAGATCAAGGCTTTGCAGGACGCCCAGAGGGAATTTGGCGACCTTGCCTCCCGCTTCAAGTCCATTGCCCAAGGTCCCAAGGAGCTTCGCGGATACAAGGAGAAGTTCATCACCTCCATTGAATACGTCTGCAAGGCTCAAATGGATGAAGTGCGACAAAAGTTCATGGAAGACCCAGAAAAGATCGAGAAGTACTTCAAGTGGTATTTCAACAACCTCAACACAGTGAAGCTGGGCATGGTCAACCTAATGCCTAAGAAGTGGAAGATTTTCGAGACATACACCAATATTTACCACTCCCAGATGCACGACTTTCTGATGGGGTTTGCCGACGACGAGGCCTTGGGGCCACAGTACTTGCTTGGCGTCATCAACTGGGTGGATAAGTACTACGCCAAAATGCAGAAGCTAGGATTTTCAGAAGAGCAATTGCAACCACACGTCATCGACAATCGTAGTGCTGAGCTTATTCGCACATATCGCTCAGTCATTATTCAGGCAGTCGACCAATACATGGAGCGCATCAACAGTCAGGACAGGAAAAGCTTCCTGGAACAGGACAGAACGGCATACGAGATCAATCCCGACGGCATCTACCAGACGAGGTCGCTGGGAGATGTCTGGACGCTGTTCAGCCAAAACATTGCTGTTGCGGCGAGTAGCCAGCGTCCTGACGTTGCCGATGGTGTGGTAGATGCCATGTTCCGTGCTCTAATATCACGCCAGCGCATATGGACTCAGCTTATAGACGAGGAGAAAGCCAAGTATGTCGGCACGAACCCTACACTTGATGGTGACGGGGTACCTATATTCCAAGAATGGCTTGTTGCCCTCGCAAACGACCAAATCATATGCATCGACGACGATCTCGAAGGCAGCGGTCGCGCTTCGTTCTTGAGTGTCTTTGAGCGCGAAGTCACGCCCATTGTCTCACAAGATTACATGATCGACAAGCTGTCCAAAAATGTGGATGAAGTGAAGAACGGTTATATCGACATTTCATCGCACTGCATACAAACCTTTTGTGAGCTCATCTTCCTCACGGACTTCAAACCCATCTTCTCCAAGTTCTTCACACCAGAATGGTACACAAGGACAGACATGGCATCCATCATCTTGACATTCAAGGACTATCTCTCTGAATTCGAAGGTCAACTTCACCGCTCGCTTCGTGACTTGATCATCGATTCTCTTGCCGATGAGCTGCTAGTACAGTACCTGGGCGCCGTGCGAAACAAAGGTGCAAAGTTCAGAAGAACCGACCAATTCGGCGCCAAGATGAAAGACGATCTCCTCACAGCCTTTGAATTTTTCCGTTCGTACGGAGAGCAAGGCGCAGACATCATGCAGCGATGGCGCGCTGTGCAAGAATTCCTCAACTTGCTAGAATGCGACAAGTCGCAGGTGCAATTCGCTTACGTGCAGTTCAAGACTGCCTACCGAGATGTTTCAATCTCTTGGGTCGAGGCTGTGCTCAGAACCCGAGACGATTTCGATAGGAGCATGTTGAATGCCGTCAAAGCAAAGGCTGCAGAGCCTATTGCGGAAGACGCGCCTCCTGACCCGATCATGGGAAGAGTGAAGTGAGCTGGAGAGTCTCGGCTGAATTCGGCTGTGGTGCTGGGGGCATTTATTGGCGTTGAAGGTGTATCCCCCATGGAGTCAATCAGACCATGGTGACATGATTGACGGTGCTAGAGCAATACCCCAGGTTTTTGACCGTGAGAAGATTAGCGAATACGAACTTTTCTACACAGCGCAAAATGCTTGCATCCGGCACCTGCGTCTCTTGCAAAGCCTTTGATATTTAGTCCTGCATCCCTTGCTGGATATGACTATGGCGACTCTCTGGTTCCATGTTGCCTTTGCGGGCGTGCACCGCAAGCGGCAAAGATGCGACATGGATCAACAGGCCTTCGTCTTCGGGTGTTTCTCCAAAAAAATGTCGGACCAATCAGAATCGGGCCCAGGGGCCACAAACGTCTCAGATGAATCCAATGCTAATCTTGTGCCGCTCCTATCAAGATGAGTTTTTAATATCCCTTTGTCCTGGCCACGGCCTTGGGTTACTCGGTCCAATGGCACCATGTTTCGAAACACCGCCCATGTTAATCAAGGCCATGTTCTGCAGCTGCATGCAGTCCCAAACCCGTTCAAGGCTTTGAAGAGAAACACCAAGAAGAATCAACTTGGGAAGCGCACACCGCTGGAGACTAGGGAGCAATGCGCAATTCACTCCATCACTACCCGCCCGCTCCTAGGCTGCTCCATCCAACCATCCCTCCCGTCCCCCGTAGATCATTGTCCAATCTCCGTTATCGCCCCCCAGCTTTTGACCTTCCCACCCTGTTCTCCATGGCTCGTGCAATGGCAGTGATTTTGTATCCAATCCACACACCCCCGCCCATAGGGAAATGAATTAACATTGTTGATCCCAAGCGAGGCTGGCGCGTCCCCATCCACACCAGTCCACCTGGTCTCCTTCATCTACTGTTAATATGCGACATGTATAAGACCCCTTCCACGCCTCGTCCATAGATTCTTTGTTTACTTCCATCCAAACTTTCTCATAATCAATAGTAGTTCATACTGTTAGTCACTCTTTTGAAAACAACCACCCACGGTCTTTACCTCGACGCATATTTCTCACGTTCAACTACTCTTTTGTTCTATACCCTCCAATTTTCTTCACCAACCGAGAACATTAAGCAAAATGCGTTTCGCCATCGTCGCCGCTTCTCTCGTCGCAGCTGTCGCTGCCCAATACCCCGTTGCGGGTGAGAGTTGCGCTGCTCCCGTCACCGTCACCGTGACCAAGTACGTCTTGCTTTGTATCTATACCACCCACTAATCCCGCTAACACTCTGTTTCAGGACCATGCCCATTGGTCACACTCCCGTTGCTCCCACCAGCGGCTCCAGCTACTACGCAACCTCCGCCGTCTATCCCACTGGCACTGCCGCTGTTCCCGATGCTTCGACCGTCTCCAGCGTCAAGCCTCCTGTTGGCACTGGTACCGCTGCTCCTTCTGGCACCAGCCCTCCCTACCCTGAGTTCACTGGTGCTGCTTCTGGCCTTAAGGTCGGCAGTGCGCTCGCCGGTGTCGGTGCCATCGCCGCTCTTCTGTTGTAGATGCGCTAAGTGGAGGATTTGGGGGAGATGCTCGGGAACGAACGATGTATATACCCTGACTTACAATTCTTTAACCCCTCTTGAATCACACTTTGAGCTGCGTTTACGCATGCCTATCTTCAGACTTGTCTTTATCATGAGTTGTTTGTGCGTGCCACATTAATGCTTATTAGCGATGAATTGGATTGAATCTGCTCGTAGTACTTGATGTACATTCATACTACACCATGGTCATCATGATGTTGTTGTCAAGAATCTCTCTGCAGGAGCCTTGCCCGTGACCAGATACTCGAGAACAAGCTCGCTCGTCTCACCGCCCAGAGGTAAACTTCCATGCCCATCACCCTGGCGGACTACCAATACTGCATTTGGAATCTCTTCTAGCATGCCCACTGCAAACGGGAGTCCTGTTGAAGCGTCTCCTGTACTCGTCACTATGAAAACCGTTGTTTCAGACATGACGTGCAATTTCTTCGGCGGGTTCTTCACCGAAGCCGGCCATCCGATACATGCATGCTGCGCGTTCCACCTGTGGTTTGCACCGCCTACAAGGCCCGAGTACGTTTCCGCCATCTCTTGTTTAGCTTTGACCTCTACAAGTGAACTCGAGCGATCCCAGTCTAAACATTGAATCGCTAGTCGAGAAAAAATTTCAGGATTTGAATATGTCGACAAGGCGGTTGCATCTCCATGTGAAGCGTTGGACAGAGCTGATGCGAGAAGCACCCAGGACGCGCCGAGACCGTTCCCTGCGCCAGGGAAATTTAGATGACCCTGGGAATTAAACAAAATGTCTTCATCGGTTACAAATCGCCGACAACTAACGCCATCGCAAGACACTGCAGGTATTGTTGACTTCTTTGCTCTGGCAAGCACATCCAGCCACACTGCTTTCGCATCCTGCCCGCGGAGCGCAGAAGACTCATCAGTAGCTGCCCACTCGAAGAAATGTTCTAGAACATGCTCGTAAGAAGATGCGCCAGTGAAAATCTCGGTTGCTTTTGATTGTGAATGCTGTACGACGGCATCGAGGGCCAGAGTACGGACGTTTTCGGGAAATAAACTCATGTACTGCGCAGCCAGTTGAGATCCGTAAGACAATCCGAGAAAGTTCATTGGCTCATTTCCAAGGGCGACTCGAACGGCTTCATGGTCTTTGGCAGCACTGATAGTATCGACGTGTTCCAGCAGCGGGCCCGTTAATTCACGACAAGACTCCCCTAGTCGCCTGTTCTTGTCGGCAAGCGTATCATAATCCTCTTGGGTCTGAGGGAAGAGTGAAACAGCCTCAGCATAAATCTCTTTGCTGCAATTTACCTGATGGCTTAGGCCGACACCACGTGGATCTAGTCCGATGATATCAAACCAGGCTCGTAGTTGAAGGGTTTGACGTTCGAATGCACCCAGCGCCATAGATGCTACCATGCCAGAAGCTGGTGAGCCTGGGCCACCAGGGTTTATAAAGAGAGAGCCAATTTTAGATGTTGTGTTTGAAGGCGTTGCGGGTAGCTTGACAAGGCCGAGGTCGAAATGCTCACCATACGGTGAATTCCAATCCACAGGAACTGAGAATGTGGCACATTCTAGAATTGAAGAAAGCCCTAGTTGTGGCGGACATGCATTCCATGAGACGGAGGAAGGTGTGCTATTCAACGGTGGGAAGGTATATGCATTCATGATGGGCGTGGCATTCGTGATGGAAGCTGACTTTGAACGACAAAAGCCAACATGCCAAACAGCTGTGACTTGTTTGTTCTATTTCAAGATCGAATTCGAGAGCTGCAGCAAGGCATGCGAACTGCAGGGCAACCGGGTCGAAGGAACAAACCTGGCCTTTATATTTCAGTATCAGGCCAGAGGAGCCATTGCCCGTACCCGCACCATGTAAGCGATCCATCTCAGTAATGGGACGCCTATGCCTGAACTTGTGTCATACTTTCCTTTCCTTGCATAGCATAAGCAGTAGTGCTGATTAGGCCTTTTACCAGGCGAGGCGTGTACGAGTCCCGGTGAGATGACGAATTGAATGCTTGGCAATGATCCTTCAACCGCCAGGCCAGTGGATATTGGAAACGACCGGATCCTACCTGGAAATAGCAAAGAGCACAGTTTATATGTCTGTGTCTGAAAGATGAAACATGTGTCGTAGTCGATGCTATACAAGTGATCAATGGGGTATCGGTACCGCAGCAGCGAGGCTACCTATGACGCATCCGTTCATCTTCGGCGATAAACGGCCTCGAAATGCATTCATACAACAATTCGGGCTACGACAGTCATCCTAAATAACGAACCCATCGACCTGCAAGAAGTTGTTGTGAGTATCACAAATTCACGTCCGACAATTCTACTGTGTGTGATTAGTTCCAGCGGTGGCGACAATGGCTTAAAAATAAGCTGCACTTGCCAATTGTCGTGCAGCAAACGTCACCACGTCCAACCAATCGCACAACGCTGGATCTATAACATAACCCCGGCCTGTAGTCGTCGCTGGTAGCGTTCATTACAAAACACTACGCATGGCATCATGGCGTCTACAAGCAACGATACGCTAGCTCCGGAGCTGACAGAGGCGGTCTTGATACTTCAGACTGCTATACGAAAATTCATCGAGAATGTCGAAGGCAGCCGTCAAGCTGTCTTCCCAGAATCATCGCATGATTCACCCCTGATTGGCGAATTATCAGTAGTCACAAGCCTTGCTGCTGTCGATGAAGAAACGAAAACTCGCTTGAATGGCCTTTTGGAAGAAGTTGTGACGTTGGAAAGGCAACTTCGCTCGAGAGGAGAATGGCGGCCACCATCACATTCTTGGGATGAACCATTACCACCAATTCTTGATCTAGCCAACCTTTCGAGCGCGACACGTATGCTCAGCCACTTGGTTCGATCTGCGCATTCTGGTCAACAGCACACACCGCAAAAGACGTTGTCAGCTTATTCTTGGAGTTGGGATCCCGCATGGCATGAGTTTTACACTTTCCTTCCTACTCAAAATGCATACATTTACCTCTCGAAATGGAAGCTGAACGAGGCAAGGGGCGTCTGGGAACACGTGAGCATGGCCGGGACGAATTTGCTGCCAGATAGCGCTGCGGAGAGATTGGGTGCCTGGGAAGACTGGGAATGGGATACAGTCACCGGACAATGGTATCTCGATATGGGGTCAGATAAGGGTGACAAGATTCAAATGTTTGCGAGTCCATGGCAGATACAAGAAGATGGCGAATGGTTATACGTTGGGCCAATTGGCCAGTAGAACATAGCACTTCGACTTCTAAACAATGCATTTACTAAGGACTCTTATAACACTAAGATGATATTTTTGGTATATGAAAACTTCAAAACCTAGCATCGTGAAAAAACAATGATTAGAATTTGATTCATTCACACAATGCATGAACAAAGACCATTCGCCTTAAATCCAACAAATCAGCTCGAATTCTCAGTTCGTTCTCCCTCTACTATATATCAGTATACAAGCGAATAACCAACGTATAATATATACATATTACAAGAATGAATGATGTCTTCTAAATCACAAGCGGATCGAGTTCGAAAGAAAGCTCATCGTAATGCATGCGTATATAGAAGCAGCACCATGCCTAACAGCAGCATCCAGCCAGCTAACCAAGCAGATGCAAGTGCATTGAATGACAGCCAGGACTATTTTTACTACCAACCAGACGGTGGTTCCCGCAAGCGATTGCGCTTTCAGCGCTCGCATGTTCCTGACCCGCTTCAGCTCCACCCCCACAGCACCTCGCCATTGTCGACTGGTCCTGCAGGATACATATATACACCCTTGTTCTTGCGCACTCCAGATCTCGAGTCACTTCGCTATGACCATGGTGTCCAGTACAAGAAGCATCTCTCCCTCAAGGAAGTGGTGCTGTACGCTCGTTGGCATCTGTTGTTGGATGAAGACGCTCTGCCATCCAGGATCAAGCATAACAGCAAAGACTCCCTTAAAGCTGTGAAAAATTTCGTCCGCCACACTATTAAGTGCTGCGGAAAATTGTTGGGCGGGCTTTGGGGCAAGGCTAAAGACAAGATTTCTTCCTCTCAGGCCGGTTTAGAGGACGAGGCTTCGAGCGGTGACGGCCAGGAGTTGATTTGAGAGTGATTTTCTCTGTGGTTTTCCAAGGATATGTTTTAAAGAGGGTGAACTGCTATTATTTTATATTGTTCTACAAAAGATATGTTTCGAAAAAAATTTAGTGTTTGAGTATCTCGTGCTCCAGCCCACCAGCTGTATCATTCATGTTAGATTTCAAGAATAGTTATACAAATGTTTACTTTTACATACCGCTTAGCAATCGAATGATTATATTTTTGGGATATCGCTGTTGATGCTCTCGTCCAAGGTATTGCTGTTGGCTTCTGCTTTGCGCCCCTGCTTCGGCAAGATGCTCGCACTCCTAGCAAGCTCACTGGTTTGAGTCGGTAGCTTGCAGCGCTAGGTATGCACTGCTAGCTTGCAGCAGCCCTGCAGAAGTACTTGATTGAGGAGTTTATTCGCGGCAAGACTCCCATTCCAGGTCCATATATGATGAGAGCGACCGACACTAGGCTTATCGTCGAAGGGGATCCCACTTGGACTGCCTGGAGGTACCGTCGATTGTATCACAGGAAGTTCCAAAGACTACATAGGATGGACCGGGAAATCTCATATACCCAGTAACTTCTCCCACTGAGTTTTCATTTCCTGTAAAACACAGACAACGTCAGTGTAAACCGCACTCTGAAGTGCTTCGCCGTGAAGGTCATCGTCGCAAGAGAAGTCACAGTGTAAACATTTGCGCACAACCGTGAGATAACAATCACCTAGGGTCCTGATGGAATAATGCTTTTCATCAAGCAGCTTCCTCGCTTCAATGATCTCATGGGGTGTACCATCCAGTCGGGGTCCGGTGAGATCTTTTTGCGCACATATCTCCAGTAGTGCAACGCCGAGCTTAGCTAGGGTGAGGTTACGAATACCAAAGGTATGCTTCAGATCAAGCAATTCTTGCTTTGACTGGTCATTGGATGAGTCGTGGTCTGGAAACTGGTTGCTCAGATGTAAGCTGTTCAGTGCATCTGATATATCGCACGCATTGGCTTGAGATGTATCTGTGAAATATGCCACATCTTGGAGAGTCCATGCTTGTGGCAACCAGGAAGTGGAGTGATATTGGAGAACAGCTTCAGCTAACTTGTGTGCAAGCGTGATCTGTTGCAGTGTTCGAAAACGTTGGACAAGGCTCTTGATGGGCATCGCCCCTTGTTGCCTGGTGGAAGAAGATTTCTTGTTGGTGGCGAGTTTGCTGGCATCGTAGAACATGAATCTCATTACTGGCTGACTTTTTTCAACTTCAAGGAATCCCACACAGCCATCTTGACATGCCGATGAGCGCACTCTTGTTACGTGGCAGCATACGCTTTTCGTTGTTCTTAGGTTTAACATCATAAAAGACTGATCCTCTGTCGTTTCTGTATTGCTCGTCGCAGACGTCCGGATACATCTGATGTTGTCCTTTGGGTCATCGATTCGGACTCTTTTCTTGGGTTTGCCTTTGCTTTTCGAGGTCTGGGCTAAAATTTGCGATGTGTCTTCAATTCCACGAGATAATGCGATCCCCAGTGCTGGCAGAGGCGATGTTGGTGCTCTGCATGTTGTGAGTGAGGTAATGGACCGAATTTGTAGCCATATTGGCACGTCAGCAGATGGCCTGTACATTGTCATCAGCTGGGCAGTTCTCATATAGGCATCGCTTCGCTTCGTGAAGTACGTCCGCACTGACTTACTTTCGGACCGCGGAATCTGATTTCGGTTGACATGCGACGATGACATCAAGTTGCACACTGTCATACCCGCTCTTGGCATCCAGCGATAGCCTGGCTTGGTGTCCGACATGAGAAGTGTTTGTGCAAGACCACGAGTCGTGAATCGACTCTCCTAATTGTTGCGAGGCGATGCGGATCTTCTGATAGCTCCTCGGCACAGCCTTGCGAATGATGCATGCCGAAGGCACATTGCGACGCTTCTGAATCTTGCATCTCTGTTTTCGTAGCTTGCTCAGTGCCTTGTTCCATTTGTCCAAAGAATCGAGCTGACGAATGTACTCGTTTTCCTTGCGAGATGTATTGAAAGCGTGCCAAATCTTCCGCACAAACTCGTGTTGTGGTTGTTTCGCGTTGCCCAGGTTGTCCTCGAGCTTGGCCAGGCTGTCTCGTGTTTCGCGGAGGATATCGCGTAGACGTGTCACGATGTTCTGGCATAACTCATGATCTTGTTGCATCAAACTTCGCAGTCGCTGCTCAATGTCCTTTCCTTGTTCTTGCCAGCTCTTGTGTGTTGGATCCTCTATCATCTCAGAGATGTCGCTTGGGTGGGCGATAGTCGCCTGCAGCAGCAGACGGCAATCGTTATTGAAGTTCGCTGCCGCTACCTGGAACCTCAGCTGGATGTCGCGTGCAACTTCTGCATGTCGAGAGAAAGTCGCCAGTTTACGTTTGGCTGTGCTGTAAGACTTCAGAATCTCCACGACAACCGGCACGACGCCAAAGACCAGACCTGCAATTTCGATGCCCGACATGATGCGAATGAGGAATCTCAGGATGAGAATTCTCCAGGCTGGGAACAATCGCGTTGTTGGCAGAGGGAGGCGCAGTTTGGCCCCCAATCTAGGAGGCGCACATGCCCCTCCAAGGCGCAGCCTGACGGCTGCTCAGCTGCATCGATATACCAGCAAGGAGAATCTCTCAATCAATCACTTCCCTCCATAACATAAGGTCTTGTAGATTTGAAGTATCTACTTAAAGCACTGCGGTATCAACCCCAGCTTCAGCGCAATCGTTCAGAAACGACACAGCAGGTTTAGCTTAAGCAGCGAAGGTCAGCTGATAAAGAACGTAACACCTATTCGAAACAGAACTAACATTCAAAAAGCAAGCGTGTATTGCAGTAGGAAGGAACCTCAAGACCAAAAGAGTCGCGCGGGACAGATGAGGTGCTCCGAATAGTTGTTGATTATGTTTCCAGCAGAAGTTTCTCGTCAGGCTTCACCTGTCGACAACGACTTGGTTATGAAGCGTTGGAAGGCTGAACCGGGGCGCCCCCAAGAAACAGCATCATCATCCACAATCAATCCGACTCCGGGAATGTCTCCTGAAACCCATCTTTCCTCGGTGTCTGGCTTGCAAAACCGCCTACCGCCCTCCCTCGACCATACAGGTCAGGTGATCCCTCTAGGGATGAAACCTAAAGTTACTACAACACGCTGGGAAGATGAAGACTGCCTCTGTTTTCTAGTCGAAGCTCGAGGAGTCCGCGTGGCTCGCCGCGAAGACAATCACATGATAAATGGCACCAAGCTGCTCAATGTCGCTGCAGTGACACGAGGTCGTAGAGACAGCATGTTGAAGAGTGAGAAGAGCAGACATGTGGTTAGAACCGCTCCGATGCACCTCAAAGGCGTTTGGATTCCATTTGAGCGTGCCCTGGAAATCGCGAACAAGGAGAGGATCACCGACTTGCTATATCCTCTGTTCTTGGACGATATTGGATCGCTCATAGGCCAGCCCTCCAATCAGACGACAACAAGTCATCCCGGATCTCAACTTACAACCCTGCAAATAACGGAATGGACCAAGAGTAGCGACGAGAGTGTACATCGGATTGATGTGCTAGAAAATAGCGACAAGACTTTGCGGAACTTTCCAATAGATACTGTACGAAACCACGAACTCCATGATCAAGGGCCCATTGGTTCGCTATACAAGTCTCTTATAGAGACGTTAAGACTTATAATTATTGAGGTCGGGATGCGGTCTGATCTGAAACAACACTATAGCTCCCTTGAGAAGAGTTGTGCAGCTTTATTTTTCTGGGGCACTGACCTTGGATTGTGGCGAGGCGAGCTCGATGATATGCTTCAAGACTCTCCTCAACTGCGCGATACTTGTCTGGCGGTTCTTGTATCTATCTGCCAATTTGTCAGCACATGTACGTAGCTGACTCACATCCACTACAATGCACAATCGTTGACAGGGAACAGCATTGATACAGATGATTAGCAGCGAGCATCGCCAGAAAAAGGTTTTACAATCCACAGGAATCTCGGCTTCTCTGGAGCAGGCCATTAACATGATTGAAGAACAACAGCATTCTACTTACCGACCCGAGCAAGATGTAGGAACGTTATGTCAGACTCTCCGCATGAAGATTGACACCCTTATCATGTTAGCACCCAGCCTGGAATCCCCAGCGGAAGAAAGCTTCGACGATGAGGAACCTCGAGCTATCCAAGATATCAAAGAGCACTTACCTGAGCAGGCCTACACCAACAGCATCTCGCAAAAGTTTCCTCTAGCTGCACCAGCAATTGTAGCCCGGCTAGGAAAGTTAAATTGGGATCGGTACAATCATATGCTTCGTTTGCAGCGGGAAACAATGCAGGAAGAACTTCAAACGGCCAACTTGGAAAAGGCAAGAACAATCTTTCATGATTCCGGTCTTGGAGCCTCTTTGCCCACACAATCAGAAGTTGGGCTGGAACTTGCTGGGCCCGCCTACCCACCCTCAGTGGTGTCTAGTAGGGCTGAAGCGAGTCATAAACGCATACCCCCATTACCGGCGCATGCCAGAGCCGGTGAACCATTTACTTGCGAGATTTGCAACAAAGAGGTGAGGTTTCGGCGAACTAAAGCTTGGAAGTGAGTTAATGTATCTCCTTGCCGCCTTTAAGACGTCAAAGCTGATTACGTGACCTTAGGAAGCATGTCTTTGATGACATACTAGCATACGCTTGTTTCTTCGCCGAATGCTGCGACACACAAGTTTTCTTCGAGAATAGTGAAGCGCTGATGAATCATCTGCAAGATCACCATGGCATGGACGTTCGAGTCTCGGATATGACATGTCCACTTTGTGTTGAGTTCATTTCCGGGGACCGTGGTGACTTATCACTACATATTGCACGTCATATGGAAGAAGTAGCGCTTGTGGTACTGCCTTCTGGTGTTGAATCCGATGAAGAGTCCGTGGACGAATCAACAAGCGAGTCTGCTTCCCGTCAACACGGTGATGATTTTGAGAGGTCGGAACCAAGAAAGCTCCTTTCAGCGTTGTTAAGTGAGGAAACGTTTGTTTTGCGGGACGGCAATCGAAAACGCGACAAGGGTGAGCCGGTGGATCAGCTATTTCGGCGTGGCCCTATTATGAACACGAACCAGCGCCAGGCCAACCAGGACTTTGACTTCACCGAGATTGCCAACCGACAGATGGAGGCCATGCGAAGCCAAGACCAAGGCACGACAGTAGTGCCTGCGAGCAACAACCCAAACAATGGCGGACTGAACCTTCCTCAAGGCGCACAACAACCCAGTCCTGGTATGCCTATGCTCAACCGGTCGATGCCTCCACCAGGCCAGCCAGGTCCTCCCGGAACCCCACAGCAACGCCCACCTCAAGCC